>NW_021025622.1:167407-297484 GCF_004153795.1 Camellia sinensis | reverse complement strand
ATCAAAGCCCAAGGGTGTTTAATTCAAACTCAATTTAAACCATTTTTCAAGCACAAGATGAACATGCAAACATGCATGAATTCAAACCATTTTGAAGCTCCAATTTGATGCTAGCCAATTGATCCAAGAACAAGTTGAAAACATGGACCATTACAAAATTATGGACATGCATGCACCATTTTGCCATGAACTCAACTCCAAATTCAACCAAGAACACATGCAAGCATGAATTATGCTCTATATCAACATGTATGAACTAAAACATGACTTAGCTCTACAATTTAACATGGACCATGCAAGAATTAGTTCAAACACAAGAATGAGAAGATGAAATTCATACCTAGGTTCCTTGAATGCAAGTCTAGGGGTTCAATTTAGCAATCCACACTTCAGACAGAGATCTCTGTAACAGTAACAGTAAACAGTAGGTGCTAAGGATGCCACAATACAGTTTAAAATATAGGACATACATTTATTCAGTTAACAGTAATCAATTCAGAAAATAGTACAGTTCAGTTGTTCAGAAGATATTCATTTATGAACATATCTTTACACAAACGTTACTCACAGAGTTTGGGCTACAGTATGCTAGAGCGTGTCTCCCCAGTTGCCAACCCTACACAGTTAACAGATTGAACACACTAAGCTACGCAGTTGGGAAAGATAACAACTTAATCCCTAATGCCTCGGTGTGCTCTACATCTATATCCTCAACAAGATGCCTTAAACTAGGTCTAAGAATGCCTAGAATGGGGTGAGGGTGCAAAGATGTGATCAGAAAACAGTCTCGGAGTTTTCAGAAAAACAGAGTCCCGCTCGAGCGTAGGTAACTCCGCTCGAGCGGACATGCAGACAAAGGCACCCGCTCGAGCGTAGAATTACCCGCTCGAGCGTTCTGCAAAACAGTCAAAAGTGCTGGATGGGTGAAATCTCCGCTCGACGCCCGCTCGAGCTTGAGGCATGACTCCGCTCGAGCGCCCGATCCTCCGCTCGAGCGGACTGTAAAACAGTGCAGAGATACTGGATGCTCGAATTCTACGCTCGAGCGGCACTTCCTCCGCTCGAGCGGAAGTGCAGAATCTGGAAATTCCAGATTGCACCTCCAAGCCAAAAACCAAGTTCAAAGGCATCAAAACTGATCCTCTTGGGCCCATTTTCTGGTAAACATTTATAAACACATAGAATAACATGTTTCAAAGCTCAATTTTAAGAAATCAAAGCCCAAGGGTGTTTAATTCAAACTCAATTTAAACCATTTTTCAAGCACAAGATGAACATGCAAACATGCATGAATTCAAACCATTTTGAAGCTCCAATTTGATGCTCTAAGGAGCCAATTGATCCAAAAACAAGTTGAAAACATGGACCATTACAAAATTATGGACATGCATGCACCATTTTGCCATGAACTCAACTCCAAATTCAACCAAGAACACATGCAAGCATGAATTATGCTCTATATCAACATGTATGAACTAAAACATGACTTAGCTCTACAATTTAACATGGACCATGCAAGAATTAGTTCAAACACAAGAATGAGAAGGTGAAATTCATACCTAAGTTCCTTGAATGCAAGTCTAGGGGTTCAATTGAGCAATCCACACTTCAATTAGCAAGCAATACACCAAGCAATTCAAGCCACTTCAACAAAATGAACTCAATTCTCTCCTCTAGTCTCTCTCTAGTCGGCAAGGCAAGGAAGAAGGCTGAGGTACACGTTTTTGGCTCAAGTGTAATGAACTCAAAAGTGTATAGGTAGTGGCCCACTCAAGGGCAAGGTTGTAATTAAGGCCAACTCTGTATTTTATCAATATTTAATCTAATTTAATCATACCTAATCAGTTTTCAAATAATTATACCATAAAATCACATTAATTATGACGATCATAAAACACCAATCGGTTTCTAATTCGGCCGCCGATAAGGCCTTCAATGAGCAGTTTAAACACAAGTCATGAACAGATCAAACATACAGTCAACAGATAAAATGCAATTCAAACGTACATACTCAGTCAATTCAGTTCCAGTTTTCAGTCAGTCAGTTCCGTAGTCTATTCAGTTCGATTATCAGTCATAATCAGTCTCGGTTAACAGTAAGTAGCGGTTAATCAGTCATTAGTCGGTAAGCAACATGAGGGTTGTTACACCCGGCGTGAATTTAGCTCGGTTGAAGGCCACTTTTTAACTCGGCAGATAGAAAGGTAATCCCAAATCATGCTTGGCAGATGGAATTAAGGGGTAATTGAGATGGAGTTTTATATGTGCATTAGGGCCGAGCTAGGCCCAGGCGTAATAATGGGCCGTTTTGTGGGCTGAGGTAAAAAGGGCATTGTGAAGTGGACCATGGTGTTAGTGTTTAGCTCGGTCCAGGTGGGTACAGTCACCGCGGTCGGGATGGTGGGCTCCTTAAGCTAGACCTCGCCTTTTTAGCTCAGTCAAGGCTTGCTGCAGATTAGCTCGGTCCAAACAGGAGAAAACCGAGGTACAAGTGAAACATGAGCCGAGCTACATGTTGCATATAGAGGCACCGGGTTAAGTATGAAAGAGATAGTGTTAACTGGGTCATACTATTGTCCGAACCGTGGTAAAACCATCTCACTTGGTTTAAGCAGTGAGGGGGGTGTTGAAGGATAGACATTATCTTTCAGGAGTGTAATTCCTATGAGGACTCTAAGTGGAGGAATAAGAGTCCTACTAGGATTGAGCCACGCGGAACCTATAAAAGCTCACAACATAACCTATGGAGAGGTAACACAACTTTGATTCTCGAATACACAGAGCTTTTGTCTATTTGTCTATTTTGAGGTATCCGGCACACACCCGCCGGCTAGCTTACGTTTGTGTTTTCAGGGAGTAAAGCGACGGCATTTAGAGGAGCGCAAACTTAATCAACATGATTATACGAGAACATTATTTCTTGCTCGTACATATCTATTCTATTATTAAAAGGGAGCAGCTTTCTTGGAGTCTTGAAGCCATTGTCTAAGAAATTTTTTCCCATTTTTCCTAAAATGACCTTAACTTTGTAAATAATTATAGTATTTTTACACTTATATCAGTTTCTAATTAAGGGTAGCATGATAAATTACTAATTCACAAACTGAATAACCTCCACTACCCACGTTTCATAAAATGCTGCAGTTCCACGTTTACAAAACAACTGCTGCTGGTAGCCATTTTCTGAGTTCCCTCTCTATTCACAAACTTTTCCTTCTCTTTTGGGAAAACACTATTCAACTATTCAAACAACTTTTTCTTTTCTTTTTTATTTGGTGGAGAAAGACTAATCAACCACATTCAATCCTATGGACTAATCATCTAACACTGTAAGTGTACTATTGTTAAGCTTTTGTTTGTTTTTTTTGTGTATAAATTCAATATTTTAAAATTAAATTTGTTTGTGTTACTTAATTTTGTGTGTTTGTTATTTAAAATAAAATTCAGTGTTAGTTTATTTACTTATTTACTTATTTTTATTTTTTTTACAACCAATCCAATATTCAAATAGAGATTTAACTTTTATTTCAGTCATTTTTCTCTTCATTTTTGTTTCTTCTCATCACAAAATCCCCCCCTCAAATTATTGATCCAAACAGAGCCTCTGAATGGCCAAAGCATAAATAACTGTTCAATAGGAAATGGAAACAATAGCATAAACAACCAGTCAGGATGTACTGCTCTGGAAATTAAAACTCAGAAATGAGAAAAAAAAAATTATTAGTTTGATTTATTTGTTAATACAATCAATGTTCATAAAATTTCTTTGTGTGTTTAAAAAAAAAATCAATGTTCTTAAATTTTCTGTGTCTGCTTAAAAAATCAGTATTTATTTGTTTATTGTCTTCCTTTTGTGTGATTAAAAAAGAAAAAAAAAAAACAGTGTTCTTAAATTTTTGGTGTGTGTTTAAAAAATTCAATGTTCTTCAATAATTCAATGTTCTTAAACAGTTTGGGATTTTTTCTCATTTCACTTTTTTAAGCTTTTTTTTTGTGTGTGTATAAATTCAGTATTTTAAAATTTGGTTTGTTTGCTTACTTAATTTTGTGTATTTGTTATTTAAAATAAAATTCAGTGCCCTTAAAAAAAATATATAAAATGAGTGTCTTGGATTTTTTTTTTTTTTTTTTTATAGAAAAAAAAAATTATTAGTTTGATTTATTTGTTAATACAATCAGTGTTCATAATTTTTTGTGTAATCATACTTTCTATAAAACAATTTATAGAAAAAAAAATTATTAGTTTGATTTATTTGTTAATACAATCAGTGTTCATAATATTTTTTTTAAATTATTGGTTTGATTTATTTGTTAATATAATTAGCGTTTTAACCGTTTGTAATAATATTCGAATGTTGAGAGCATGGATGGACGTGTCTGGAACTTGAAGGATTTGATTTTGCCCAATATGAAAAATAAATAAAATAAAAAATAAAAAAATTCCCAATTTTGAAGAAAATAAAAAAGTTTAAAGTTGTTTGCGGTTTCTAAATTTAAAAGGATAAAAAAATATATTTAAAATATAGGTAAAAAATTAAGTTGTTTGATTGCTTAATTTTGTGTATGTGTTCTTCTATGATTTTTATTTAAAATAAAATTCATTGCTCTTAAAAAAATTATATAAAATGAGTATCTTCCATTTTTTTGCCTTATCAACTTTAATTGTTTAGACTTAGACTTTTGGGAAGTTTGGTTTGTGGTTTTTTTTTTTTTTTTTTTTTCACTAAAAGACAAATTGGTTACAAAATCAAAAAAAAATCAATCCAAACAAAATATCACATCAAATTCTATAATTATTTCACTTTTTCTCTTACAAACATCACATCCAACCACAAAAAAACCTAACTATCTTCCTAAACACAAATTTTTTTTTCTCCAATAATATTCTATAACTAAAAAAACCTACAAAAAAACTCACTTCCCAAACACCCACTTAGACTTAAATAGTTTGGGGTTTTTCATGTTTCACTTTTTCAAGCTTTTGTTTGTTTTTACCAAAAAAAAAAAAATGATTTGTTTGTTTACTTTTGTGTTTGTTTAAAAAAAATATGAATTTCATATTATAATTATATCAAATCTTTTTTACTGCAAATGTTCCAAGAATATGGGTTTCTGTTTTGTTATTTTGTGTGCACCATTATTACTTACACTTTTTATTTTCTTCATTAAAAAGTAAAAGAGAAAAAATTATGTTAATAGATTTCTTGGAGAAAAAAATTGACTATTATTTTCCTTCGTTTATATTTTTTGCAGGTTGCTTTATAACTTTGTGTTGTTCAGAATAAACTTTTCGGATTGTTCTCTATCGACACCTATTTACGTACTTCATTTTTTGTAAATTCTATTTTATTTTTTGTAATTTAATGTTGTCATAGATCTATAACAAAAATTGCATCAAAACAATTTGAAGAGATTATTGAACGTGACATTTGATATGGACTATGTCAATCTATGTCAATATTTAAGTTTTTAATTTTTTAATTTTGTTTATAAAAAATTAATAAAATAATTACTTTTTGTGTCTTTATACATAATAAACAAAATATAAAACCAATGTTATTATTGTAGTCTATCTGTTAAAATATGCATATGTATAATTATGGCTCACTTTAAAAACATAAAATTTTAATTTAATCAATGTTTATTATTAGCAAACTAATTTTTACATATATCTTATATATATATATATATATTTTGGGCAAGATTTGCAGGATCTCCGGTCTCATGTTATCAAATTTAGATTTTATATGAAGTTTCATTGTACAGTTTTTTTAGTTAAGATTAGTAAATATTGCATTTTTTAAAAGATGTGTACATATTTTAATGTGCATAGATTTCATTTATCAAATATGTTAATATTGCATTTTTCATTATACATAATTATTCATATGATTTACATGTATATTATTAGAAAAAATAATATCAAATTCATATTATAATTCTAAACGATTTTTTGAATTTGCAAACGCATCGCGTGTGCCCGACCGCTAGTATATATATATATAAAGAGAATTGCAAAAAATATATATATATATATATATATATATAAACACAAAATAATTATAAAATGATAAAAATACAACATCTACTTGCACAAATTAATGCATAAATTCTACAAATCTATAATCCAAATCAAAGGGAAAAATATGACAGGAATAAGTGTGGCACCCAAGTCAGCCGCACTGTCCATTTTTGATTGGACATGGCCAACAATGGCCACGTGGCATGGCTGCATCCATAGAGGGGAGGAAAGCAATACAGGAAGAAAAGTATCTCTTCAAAGAGAATCATATTCTTATGGAAGTTCCCAGTTGTGTTAGGAAATACTTGGACTTGTGCTGGGAAACTTCCAACAGAGTGTTAGTGTGCACTAAAAATAGACTAACACTGTGTTTGGAACTGTGTTTGTTTGGGTCATAAATTTTGAGTAAAATTAAAAAGGGAAAGGAAAATAGTGTGTGAAATGCGCAAGTGAAATAAAGTGATATTGGTGACAATCAAGTTTGCGTCAAAGGGAGTCTTTGAACTTAATTGACAAAGAAAAATTCAAAACTTGGTTGATATACAGACACATTGTCAACTTGGCCAAGACTTCAATGCCAAGCAATCAAATCCAGATGAGACATTTAAATGCTGAAGGATAAAAACATTCTATTAAGCAAAAAGATTAGTGAGGTGCCAGGAAACATCATCCAATAAAAGAATCAACACATATCTAATAAAGTAAGCTAATAATCACCTCAATTTAGATTCTAATAAGAACTCGATGAATGATGAATAAGCAACTCACTCCTATCAAGAGCCCCTGAATGGTGTAAGCCCAAAATAGACTGCACCACATGCTTGAGATCATGCCAAAAAGAACCAATAGCAATTTCCTAAACATTTGAAATTTCACATACTATGATAATTTGGAAATTGGAAAACTTCTAAACTGATGACACCTAAAGGAGAAAACACAAACTAAAAGCATGTTCACTCAAATTGAAAGGTTTTTTGATTCAATAAAAAGGTCTGATTTGTTCTAAAAATTCTAATGGGTCTTATTGGAAGAGCAACAACATCAGCCATACAACAACAAAATTAAAATTTGGATACAGACAAAACGATTATTGGGTACACTAATGCGAAATGTAGGAAAACTTAACCATAGCTTTTGACAGTGCAAGGTGCAAACTATAATTCCTAAGAACCATATTCTGAAGTCAATATTTCCAAAGTGGCTTGCTTAAGAGGCGAATCATTAGTTTTATCATTTGACAAATGCAAAAATAAGTATTCTTTCTTCCTTAGTACTTTGACTAGACTCTTCAAAATAGATGTCATTTTTTTATGAGTTAAATGTCACATACTTTTGTCCACAAAAATGCATAAACATATCAAGGCAGCAAGTAACCCAAGTAATCAAAAGAAGAAAAAAAAAAGAAAAAAAAACATCCAACTAAACTTAGTTCCAATTGCATGCAGGTGCAGTTAGACTTAAATTATATTAGTTCTAACTAGACTTAATTCTGATTAACGTGGGATAAAACTTTCTAACTCCTCTATAGGCATGGCCTGAAAATAAAATAAAAACCTCCATATTGGATGCCTAATGTTTTGATAGAAATATTTTTTCTTGTCAAGCATTTGAATTACTTTAGCATCCAACTAATCTTGATTCTAGACGTTGTGGGACACATTTGTGGATATGTTATTTTTTATTAATAACTTTTCATAGGCTTGTTTACAACATCACTAAAACTTTGAACTCCACCTTCTTTAAAATATATTTTTGGTGATGAAGTGTCAAGCAATAAAGCAAGTCACACTCCTCTACACAATCTCTAATGACCCCCGCTTCAAGGACTATAGCTTGTGTTTGGCAAAGGTTGGAACTCAGAACTTATAGCCTGTGTTCAACTAAGAAGGCATCAATGAGAAGTTTGATGGTAAGAAAGCATGAATACCGCCTACACTCTATAAAAGGCAATCTTTTCATTTCACAAAAATCACTTGATAACCATTGGCCTATATCCAAGTTGCGATATTCTAGTTGAATAGTTAATATTTGTTGCACTTCCGAGAAGAATTATTATTAATACTTAAAACAAATTGATCACTTTTCTTTTGAACCTGGACATATGAACAAAAGAGCAAACTTCAATTTCTGTGTATGCTCCCCAAAAAATTAAAATTAAATGCTTTGTAATCAAACAAGTTTCAGTGTTTGCTTCACAGTTACCAAACTATGCCTCCAAAATGGTGAAAATTGTTTTGAACGTTGCACTTGAAACAGGGTAAAAATGTATGAAAGACCCAATTTGAGAAGTAAGTTACCATTAGTTGTTTTGAACAGCAATACAGTCTCAGAAACTTGAATTGATGACAATGCAGGATGTATATGAGTGACATATCTGATTGATTCCCTTTGTTAGTGTATATTAGTGTATCATCATTGTGTTTGTTAGTGTAGTATAGCGTTATGCTAGTGTATCATTATTTAATTGTTCATAGTGTAGCATTATGTTAGTGTATCATTATTTAATTGTTCATAGTGTAGCACCTTTCGGTGGGCAATCATCCAAGGCATCCAAGGCATCCTCTATAAATAGAGTGCCTTCTTTGTGTAATTGATATATACAATTTATAGAAACAATTGTGCCTCTCTCTCTCTCTCTATTCGCTCATCTCTATCTTCTCTCACTTTCTCCAATTATTATTTCACCCTTAATCTGCATGTAGTGATGCAGAGCAACCTTCCAGGTAAAAAAAACAAAAACTCATAGCCAATCTATCCCTATTTATTAAGATAATTAAAAAACACATTATTTGCACCAAGTAATGGCCTAATGCCCGAACCCACAATCTCAAGGTTGATAGGTGGAGGAGTTTTAACCACTGATCCCATGACTCCCAATTCACTAAGATAATTGTGGAACAAAAACATAGAAATCAAGGCAAACAAAAACACATTCAATGTAAATAAAGGCAAATTATCCCCAAGAACATCAACGGACTCTATTAGCTACATTGTTGGGTATTTGGGAGCCGTTTCAAAAGTATAAACCTATAAAAAAACAAAACAAAAACAAACACTACCCAATACGCAAAGTACGTGCCGCAGGCCAATTCATCAAGATCAAAATTGCAGAAACAAGAAGAAGAAAAAAAAAGATGAGAAATTCAGAACTAGCCTCTTTGAGGAATAACACCAAACATTTGGTGGGCACGCGCAATAATCAACCGCAACATATCTCCTTCAGCTTGTCCGCCGCCGCTTCATCTACAGAATACTGGAATCCCACAAAAACCCAATTGTTATATACATCAACAGAGCAAACCGATACATATACATGGGTATGTGTGTGCGTAAATATTGAATGTGAGAGAAAGAGAGAGAGGACCTTGTGGAGGACCCAGAGGGAATGAGTGTAAGTCCTGTTGAAGAGTTCTTGGAGAGAATTGGGGTCAGAGGTGTCGAAGTCTCGGTAGTTGACGAAGTTCTCTCGGGCGTACTTGGCGTAGTAAGGCCTTGTGTCCTTAGGGAGTCGCTTCACCAGCCTCAGCACTGCCCCGTAGGCTCTCAACGCCTTTTGCATTTCTCTTCCAAGCATCGATCAACAACAATTCCCTCACCGGACTGCGCTGCTTAATCCACTCTTTCGCGATTTTGCTTTTCAAATCTGAGAAATTTGGACTTCGCTTCAAAATGCAGTCATAATCTACGTCATACGTCATGTGACCCAAGGAAAACAACAATGATTTAGTTCACTAAAAAATGCACCATTAATAGTGTTAATGTATTGAGAATGACAAAAAATAAAAAAATAAAAATAAGGTATAAAAAGTGAGCGGAGCCCACTATTACATCATTAGTGCTCTTCTTAATGCTCTCTTTTTAGTGCTCCAAAACATTTTTTCAAGGAAAATTATGTGAATGTTTGGAAAGTATTTTTTTTTTTTTTTTTTTTTGAAGTTTTTATGTGGTTTGAGTATTTTAGTAGGGTAGTTTATTTGCGTGTTTAGGAAGATTAGATAGATTTTTTTAAATTTAGGTTGGTTTGGGTTGTCTTAAAAAAGTGTACTTTTTGTCTTTTTATGAAAAGATGTGCAGAAAAGTAGAGAGGTGATGTGATGAAAAAAAGATAAAAAGATGGATTATATAGGTTATGCCAAACGAGGCCTTATTGTATTGAAAAATATATTTGAAATGATAGTGAAATATAAATTGACCAAATTACCCCTATTAAATATTTAATTGCACATATTTGGTAATGGCCACGTGGCCACCATTCTTCCCACATTAGAAACTGAAATCTGCGTGGACACGTGGCTACATTTACGAAGCAATTATCACATGGTGCAAACAATTGAAAATTGTATTTTTCATATTAAAAATAAAAATTGTATTTTTCATTGAAAATTGCCATACTAAAATTAATGATATTTTTTATTTAATTGAAAATTACAACTATTTCTCCAGAAAATAAAAACAATTTGTTTGTCAGCATTCATTTTAATTTTCACATATAAAATTTATTTTAATTGTTCATTTATTCGAATTAAAATTTAATTTGTCAACTATTTTTTTATTTTTTGATAAATTCAATTTATTTATTGTGTTGTGCTTCAATTTATTAAATTCAATTTTTTAATTGATTTTCATTCTCCATTCATTTATTTTTTGATAAATTCAAATTTTTTGGTTTCACATATAAAATTTATTTTAATTTTTCATTTATTTTAAATTTAATTCTTCATTTATTTTGTCAACTATTTTTTTTTTGGTAATTTTCATTTATTTCAATTTTCACATATAAAATTTAATTTAATTTTAATTTTTCCTTTATTTTAATTTTCACATATTAAATTTAATTTTGACAATTTATTTTAATTTTTCATTTTATTTGAATTAGATGTATTACTTCAAAAAAATGTAAATTTGCAACATACTTCGATTCTCCATACACGAATTACTAATTTAAATAATTTGTTACAATCCCATAAGCCGCTGCACACATGGTCCTTCACTAGATAACAAGCATTTCACAATAGTCCTTAACAAGCATTTCACAATAGTCCCACAAGCCGCTGCATACATAAGCCGCTACGGAAATACAAATTACAAATTACACAAACACATAAGCTAGATAACAAGCATTTCACAATAGTCCTTGACTCCATATGTGAAACAAATGGTCACGGGTGCGCACGCGAACTCTTGCCATATCTACATCCGTATCTCCAACCATGAGGCCATCATCCATATTTTGTCCGCCTTCCGCGGCAGGCATGTCATCTGGAACAGAGGAACAGCTGACATGTTCGTTGTGTGCATTAGTAGCTATCTCGTGCCTACGGATGAAATTGTGTAAGGCCATTGACACACCAACCAATGGCACCTGCACCGTGATTTCCATGCTCCAAATGGTCTTTCCACCACGCTCCTCAATGATGCGTGCGCCTCGTTAAACAATTCTCTTGGATTATCAGGTCGTCCGTGATCTCGGAACTCTACTTGGTGATATCGGGATTTTTTGTATGGTGCCAAATACCCCTTCTTGTTTGCATATCCCGTATCCACAAGGTAATATTTACCTACATTTGGTCAATCAATTAAAGATTTTCAACAAAATAAATAATTGAGTACTTAAATTCAAATGTGTTACCTTCTTGGGGGTGCGGGAACGGTGCATGTTCATTCCCTATTATTTCGTTAAATATGCGACTGTCATGCGTGCTTCCTTCCCAACCACAAGATATGAAAATGAAGCACATGTCGAAGTCGCATACTGCTAGTATGTTTTGGATTGGATATCCTTTGCGACCGTAATATGTGTCGGCATCACGGGAAGGCAACAGGACTTCTACATGAGTACCATCCAACGCTGCTATACAATGCTGCACCAATAACGTACATGACATGAGATTTACGTACGTCACATAAAATCAAAATTAACCGATAACCGCAACTAATATGCTAACCTTGAAAGGCACGTATTTTCCTCTGGATCGCAAATATAGATGCCTATTATTTTGATCTCTGGTGGGCTTGCAATGCACTTCTATGAAAAACTTCATCGCTTCCAACACTACATGGAAATGTCACGACACAGTTTCTCCCGAGTGTTGGAATCATTCCTAAAGTTTTCGGTTTGTGCATCCGTCCAACGTATGGATGAACATCGCAACACTTTCTTTAATGTGTAATCCATGGGATCATTCCTAAAGTCGCTTCGCAATGTGTCACACAACGCTTGAAACACATACAGCGGCATATGCAAATTTTGTTCACGTTTGCCTATGTGCCCATCAAACAATTCTTGAATCCATGCACGACTGGTCAGAATAGAAATTCGGCATGGGATCTTCTTCATGTACTTTAGGTAATATTCCATTGCATGCTGCGCAGTATCATCGATTACACTTTTTTGTAGGTTTTCTTCTTTCTCTGCGAGTTCGATGATTACATCATCGTAATTTCTATAGTTACTGCTTTGACCTTTCCACGTTATTCGTTGATGACTCCTACAATGCACACAACACAGAAATCAATTATCCAGTTGTAAACTAAGCACATTTGGACCAGTAACGTTCAACCATAAAATTGGAACAATGCCATACTTGCCATTACGTTACATGCAACCATTAAAGTGAAGTATGCCCAAAAATAAAGGTTACAACATCATCCCATAATGCGCAAGACAAAAGAACGTACCGTCCACAAAAGTAAAGTACCAATAACTACATCACTGTGAAACCATAGGAAAAAACAAAACAACTTACAAAAAAGACCCACAAAACTAGTCCACAAAAAACACAAAAGTACATGAAAACCAAAGACATCCCATTTTTGCGTGAAAGACCAAACCAAGGTACGCACAGGCCTTTTGAAACCTGTAATGCCGCAAGCCAACCGACTACATTCTCATCATCTGGCATGCACATCAATATTTCTTACCACCTCACCTACTCCACTAAACCTAACCCACTACACCACTACCACCATCCACTACACCTACATCTATATAAGGAACCATTTGTAATAGACAGAAAATCAATCAATATTAATCAATAATAAGATCATCAGATACATTTATTCTCTGTAGTTTTCTCTTTATACATATATTTTTTACATACATCACTGTGAAACCATAGGAAAAAACAAAGCAACTTACAAAAAAGACCCACAAAACTAGTCCACAAAAAACACAAAAGTACATGAAAACCAAAGACGTCCCATTTTTGCGTGAAAGACCAAACCAAGGTACGCACAGGCCTTTTGAAACCTGTAATGCCGCAAGCCAACCGACTACATTCTCATCATCTGGCATGCACATGAATATTTCTTGGTAATTCGCGTTCTCTAATGCAGTGCAGGCGAAATGGAACAGTGGGGTGCTGATGAAGTTTCGGATAGCCATAAGCCGCTGCATACATGGCTCAATGCCATACTTCTGCGATGCACCAGTTCCGTGCCTGACCGTTAGGTGCTTCTGTGTTTCAATCGCCATAGACAGATGGTTAAAACTATCCGCAAGAACCGATGCTCCAGTAGAGACCTTCTTTGACTTTCCACTATTGCTACCTCCATTTTTCCTCTTTGTCCTGGGGTCTACTTTGTCAAGGTGGACGGTGGGGGAGTTTGGAGGGGAGTTAACGACTGGTCTGTATGGCTCGGTAAATGGTACCAACCCAGGAGAGTCCACTGAGTCGGATTCACCTTCGCTAGCATCTACAACCTTCTCCCCGGGCGTCCAATGGTGTTTGCCAGTGGCAGTTGCACCGGTGAATACTTCGCGCATCAAATCTTCATGCTCCAATGGTTTTGTCTTGAACTTGTAAGCGAGCTTGTTTGTCTACAAATGGGAAATGCAAGTACAAAATTACATGTGTGTACAAAATTACAGGGGCTGCTTATTACGTACAATAAAATATATGTTCGTGCATACCGATTTGAGATTGTCCCACCACTCCTCCGACGCTGTGAACAACTTGGTGTCCTTGTCAAACCCAATACCAGTCACACCCTTACTGGTATCCATCAATTTGATCCAGGCCTGCCATTCCTTTTTCAAACTGTTGTACTTGTTCTTAAGCTGTGTAATGTCATGACGTCTACCCGTGCGCTTAGCGAATTTCAGTGCGATTTCGTTATACCCTGTTCTGGTTATGATTGTACCTACCCGACGACCCGCTAATATTGCGTCCCTAACACACTGTAAAAAGATTTCTGTTGCTACACTGTCCCAGTTCGCCTTATGTGCATTATCTAAGCCATCAACAATGCCTTCGGTACCTGATGGGCCAACCCCTTTATTCTTAGACGGGGTGCGAGGGGATGACCGTGTTGCAGTCATTACACTAATGTGAGAGGACATATATTTTAACATTAGAACACAGTTGATTAATACATTTCAAACATAAACTATGAACAATATGTACAAGACAACTTCCACAGTTATATAAAAAGTAGTATGATAATTACTAACAACGTGCAGCGTTTACATAACAACGATGACAATGCATTTACTTGTTCAAGATAGTACTTCTTCAAGACATTAACAAATGGATACATATTAACGCAGGGGTTTTTACGGGGTTTACATTTACAATAATAAGATGATGACCATGATACACAACACACAAATCACCGTTTTCATTACACGCAAGGTATTGAAAATGTTCACGACATCAGCCAGTAACTGCATGACATCGGTTGACCCAGAGTCATGGTCGGGGATCCGTGTCCCTGATTCGTCACACCAACCAATCCAATTACTACATTGCTGATGAGTGAGAAATGTAAAACAGTTATTAGTTATGGGAATTACAGTGTGCATATAACTGGAGTGACAAATAATCATTTGGTACAACTCACCATGGGCCGAGGGCAAACATAATATGCACGCCCAGGATTTTTGTGAGATCTGGATACCTTCACAAGACAATGGCCATAGCCACAAGCACACATGCGTTGTGACCATGTCGACGTGGCAGTGGAAAATGAGAAAGCCATATGACTACACACAGAACAAGCACATGACTACAACAGCACCACCGATTGGGGTTATAATTGCAATACAAGTATTCAAAAGCTAGTGTAACAGATAATATATTTCGTTAAAGAATGAAGGAATAGCAATCTATTTTTATTACAAACCAATTTTTTTTTTTCAGCATAACAGATTGACTAAATTGTTAACATAACAAATTGCAACAGCCGTGGGCACTTCAAATGCAATGCACAGTTAACACAAACTAATTAGTCGACATCCATATTTTTGTGTCCATGTGTTAACCACATTTGTGTGCCCTTGGGAAAAACCCACACGGATTGTTTTTTTTTTTTGTTACAATCAATTAATTACTAATTCATGAAATCTATACCAGATGAAGGATACCAAAAAGCCAACAACATTCCAAAAATCCCAATACTCTGCACCATGCAATTATTTATTCAATAAATTAGGACCTACAAAGAACAGGTTCAATGAAATTAAAAAAGATGCATTTTTTTCCCAAACTAAAAATTCATCAAATGTAAATTAGAAATTTTATTAATTTTTTGATGAAAGCAAAATTTCATTTATGGGAATAATTTTGGGGAAGAAAAAAAAAACAATTAACTTCGAGAAATAATTTTGGCCATGTTTTGTACTCTACACAGGAGAGGTGCTCAACTTATTTCTGTCAAAGTGTCCAGGTAGAGAGGGGTTCTGTGAGAGTTTTTTGAGATATGGGAGATGAATGTCATGGTGCGAAATAGGTTGAGCAACGGAGGGTGATTTCGTCATTTTACCCACAAAGTGCCATACAGCTGGACCTACCTTGTTGACTCAGCTACAGTGCTTGTTTTTTGAATTTTTTTCCGTTGTGAATAAAATCTGAGGCAACCCGAGTTCCTAAACACCGCCACGCAGGTGTGTGCACTGCGTAGTGCGGTCCGAGTTTGATGATAAAATTATAAATTGGACGGCCGCTTAAATTGACGGATTGACAAATTACAGTTTGAGAATGAATTGACGGATTGAAAAATATTCTAATCAATTATCAAACCTTTGTAAGTTTTGAAAAATATTTTCATGTATATTTTTGTAGCTTCATTCCATCCTAGGCATCCCTTGGCCAAGATTAAGACACCATAATGAGGATAAATGCTAGAAACACACTAAGAACAAATTAAATAAGTTATGTGTAATCCGAGCGTGTGTTTCAATGTATGTATCAGTCATGTTGTGTAGGTCACGCGCCTCAAATGAAGTGAATTGCCTACTTTACTCGTCTATTTGGAGCCGCTGGTTATCAGTGAGTAATAACTTTGTAAAGCTATGTTCAATTATAAGTATTTTTTGAATGATATAAGATGATCTGTTTTTTGAAATATTATTTTCCGTATGAATGAATGGTTGTCCAATATTTTTGAAATGTATTCGTGACATTATTAGCTTCAGCTGACATTTGTTACTTGCTCTGTTACATCCCAACTATGGGCCAACTGTACGTCTCATGAACCAACTGTTATGGATCCTTATGTATACGTCTCATTTATAGGCTAACTGTACGTCTCATGAGCCAACTGTACCGTCTCCGTGCACATGAGTCAACTGTAAGCCTTTATGGCCGTCCCTTATTAGTCAACTGTTTCTTCTAGTACTAATGAATGTACCACGTATGATTAACTGCAAGTTCTAATTATGAATACGACTTTGAATTTGTATCTGTTATGTACTATGATTTCTGAACATGATTATGAATCCATTTCTGATAACTATTGAATTCTGTTTTCTGTAACTATTATGGACAACATTCATTAAACCCTTTACTCTGTTATTATTCACTAGGCTCCAGCTCACTATTTATATTAGTATGTAGGTGAGCAGACACATAACCAGGCCCAAAGTTGATGGCCTAAGATTCTGTTTTGTCAGCCAGCTACCATGCCTTTGAGAGGATCATGTTAAGGCATTAGTTGAGTTTGTTCTGTATATCTTTACTTAGGCTAAGTTCCCTTCAACTCTATCTGTGTAATTGGGTGACGTAAGACTAATGTAATTTTGACGTCACATCTGTATATATATAAGTTTGTTTTTGAAAATTTCTGTCCCATGTATGTCTGGACAGCTCTATGGACTACATAAATTTGTATATTTGCTTCTACGGCCCCTATTATATGTTATTCTATTTAGAGGCTTTTGGTAATTCAATGATTACTAGCCGGTTATGATGCTAAACCCATAGGGGCGAGTTTGGGTCATGACAGAGTGGTATCAGAGCATGTGTCCTACCGCACACACAAGTCCATATGAGCTTAGGTTGTCCTACTAAGAAGTAGGGGCGTTCCATTCGCATGTGTGCGCGTGTGGTAATCTTATAAATGTGAAAATTGAATTTGAATTTGAATTTGGATAAATAAATTGAAGAAATGAACAAGATTATTCCTATGTTTATTATTACTTGGTGTCTCTATTTCAACATGTAGAATGCAAGGGGAAGTGACACAAGTGAATCTTCAGAGGCTCGCATGAGCCGGATGGAATAGATGCTCGCAGCCTTGACTGAAACATTGACACAACAATAGAGGCAACAACCTTTGCTCCCTTCGCCTCTACCAGCACAACACGAGCCAGATAATAATGATATGATCAACCTGACACAGAAGTTCATGAAGATGAAGCCGCCAACTTTCCTTGGTGGTATTGAACCACTAAAAGCTGAAACATGGTTGTTGGAGATGGAGAAATTAAGTGTTTCCTTGTTCTGAGATCCAGAAAGTTCTTTTGGCCACCTACACGTTGAAGGATGAAGCCCGAAGATAGTGGTTGTTGATCCGAAATAACAATGAGAACTTGACCTGGGCTCAATTTAATGCGATCTTCTATGACAAGTACTTCCGTCAGTACTTTCGAGACCGAAAGGTTTCAGAGTTTCAGGAGCTTAAGCAAGGAAAAATGTCTGTAGCCGAGTATGAGGCAAAATATAGCGATCCCGGTTGTGTCTCTACTATTTTGTTGTATTTCGGACTCGGTTCCATGAAGTTGGTGGTTGTGTACCTTGTTATTATCCTTTGATTCCACCGGTGTGAGTTTTAGGATGTTTTGGGCAGGTGGATTGCAGGTTGGTTGAACCTTAGTCTCAAATCTAGCTGTCCGGGTTTTTGGTGTTACGCTCGAGTGGGTCATTCTGCGCTTGAGCGGAGTTTGGTTTTTGGTTATCCGCTCGAGCGGGTCTTTTTACGCTTGAGCAGGGTTTACACACTTCTAGTATTTCGTGGCCCTGCAAAACTTTTGCAGGTGTGTTTTCTACGCTCGAGCGGGTTTCTTTACGCTTGAGCGGTGGCGCTCGAGCGGGTAATCTGGCGCTCGAGCGGGTAGTACCTTTTTGGTGTAAGTTCTGGGAGGGGGAAATCTACGCTCGAGCGGACTGGTTTTCACGCTCGAGCGGATGTACTTTATTTTTGTGTCTTGGTGCTCGAGCGGCCTTATTGCGCTCGAGCGTGTCTAGATTTTTGTTCTTGATGCTTAAGCGTTGTGTTCTCCGCTCGAGCGGGAATGTCGTATATCAGTTGGCTGTGAGGCAGTTTTAAATCACTTTTTCTCATCCTTTCTCTCTCTTACTTTTCCGAAAAAGCCATTTGAGAGCCTCTCTCTCTAAAACCTTGCCTTCTCTCTAGATATTGATCTAGTAAGAGTTGTTTCCTCACCTTGGGCCTTTACAAAAAGGTTGTTGATCGTCGAGGGTTATCTTTTGATCCGAGAAACTCGTGGTTTGAAGCAACTTCGTTTTCACCATCTTCTTCGTTGGGTGTCACCTTTTGAGGTAGGGATATCCTACTCTTCTTTATGAGCTTTGTCTTTAAATTTTAGCATTTCGATATGTTGGGGGTTGTTGAGAAATTTTGAGAGGGTTTGGGCATTTGTGTAATTTTACAAAAGTTGGGGTTTTCAAATATATAAAACCTAAATGCATGTTTGGCATGAAGGAATGAAATTAATGTTGAAACATTGATGAAAAAGGAACCGTAGGGGTTGAAATGTTAATTATGGAAAATGCCCTAATTACAATGATTAATTAATTTGTAGAATTAATTGATTGGAAATGAGAGATCAAATTGAGAATGTGGAAATTGGAAAGGGAAGGGATTAAAGAGTGTAGTTGGATCACTTATCGCTCACCTAATTGAAATGTTGATTTAATATCAATTTTGTGCATTTATTTTCTGTTTAGAAATAACTACTTTGGGCTATCGGTGGAGGATAGTCTTGATTGTTGTAGACAATGCATGATGATTAGGCAAACTAAAACTAATCGATTAAATGCGTCATAGAGCATGACGGTGGATCGAATACATTAATTTTATGTATTGATTGAGTGTGTATAGAATCTTTGTGTTTATATGCATTGTGTGTAGAGGAGGAGATGGGGGATGCACTCTGCGGTTTAGGGGAAGATGGGGGATGAACCTCTACACCGGATAGTGTTGGGAGGAGATGGGGGATGAACTCCGTAGATACAGCTCATATGCTTGTCTAGAGAAGTGAAGATACAGCTCATAGGCTTATCTTTGAGAAGTGTAGATATAGCTCATATGCTTGTCTAGTGAAGTGTGGATACAGCTAATATGCTTATCTGTTGATGTGTTGATATAGCTAATATGCTTATCTGTTAAATAAAGGTGGAGAATGAAAAGTGACATAGACTTGTATGTTATGAAATTGTGATGTGATATATGTAGATGTATCAGTGTTGGCCATCTATCAATTGCTAATCTTTTAGGCATTGTTCATAGTTGGTTTAGTATATTTCTGCTGGGCTGTGGCTACCCTATATGGGAACATCATTTTCAGGTACAGGTAGCATGCCACCTCCAAGGACATAGCTTGGGAGGCTAGAGGCGGACAGACTTTTTTTGTCTTATTTCCTTTTGATGTATTACATGTAAATTCAAGCCAAGGGCTTAATGTGTAATTGAGTTAGTACTCTCTTTTGTAACCAAGTGTTAACTTGAAAAGCTGTAAGCCCGTAGGGCATTTGCTTTTGTTGTTAACATGTAATACTTTTGTAATGAAATACTCTGATGAATTGAAGAACGTAGATCTTTTATATATAAATGCATGTTTATATTGATGGGTTTAATGTTATTATTTTGAGGGCGTTACACAAAATTTACTGAACTAGCTTGGTTTGTGCCTCATATGGTGGACACAGAGTACAAGAAAGCTCGGAAATTTGAGGGTGGATTGGATTTGGAGATATTAGATCGGGTAGGAGTCCTCAACGTACCTATGTATGTGAATGTGCTCGATAGGGCATTGATGGTAGAAGCCATTTTGGCAGCAAAGAAACAAACTCCAACCCCAATTACTGAATGGAAAGGGAAAAGAACAGGATTTAATTTCAAGAAGGGCTGTTCATTTACTGTAAATAAGAAACAAAATACGGGATCCTCTAGCAGCTCAAGTCAAAGCAATGGGTCTGCACCTGTTTGTACTCAATGTGGGAGGAGACATAGAGGAGTTTGCCATTGAGTGTCTAGTGCCTGTTTCCGTTGCAACAAGACTAGCCACATGATAAGAGATTGTCCAATCGGGTCAGAGAATGCCAACCGTCCTGTAGCAAGTTCAGCAGGATCTGCTTCTGAATCAAGACCAAATGTTAGAACTAATATAGGAAAGGAACCTTTGAGGCAAGGATGGGTGTTCGCACTTGTACCAAGGGATGTGCAAAACACCGAGATAGTGGTATCAGGTATACTTTCAATTTGTGCTCAAAATGCCTATATTCTGATTGATTCGAGGTCTGCACATTCATTTGTCTCGCATGTTTTTTCACGAAAATTAAATGGACCACTGGAACCCATGAACTATTTATTAGTTGTATCTTTACCTGCTAGAGGGTCCATGACATGTGCTTATGTGTATCCTGCATGTGAGATTGTTATTGGAGATGTGCTTTTATATGTTGACTTATTGCCTCTGAACCTTGATCATTTTGATGTAATTTTGGGAATGGATTGGTTAACAAAATATCATGCTTCCATTGATTGTGTAACAAAACAAGTTGTGTTTCATCCACCTGGTTGCCCGAATTTATATTTAACGGAATTGGTGTAGTACCTCCCCCATATTTGATTTCATCCATGAAAACTAGAAAATTGTTGAGAAAAGGTTGTCGGGGTTACTTGTGTAGTGTGTTGACTGAGTCTTTGGATAGTGCCAGTGTGAAAACTATTCCTGTGGTTTGTGACTTTCCTAATGTGTTTCCTAATGACTTATCGGGGATTTTAATTGATTGGGAAATTGAGTTTACAATTGCTGTAGTACCTGGAACGTAACCTATTTCCAAAACCCCATATAGAATGTCAATTTCTGAACTGAAAGAGTTGAAAGCTCAGCTCCAAGAACTCTTGGACAAGAAATTCATCCGCCCAAGCACTTCACCTTGGGGTGCTCCAGTTTTATTTGTTAAGAAGAAAGATGGGTCCTTACGACTGTGCATAGATTACAGGAATTGAACAAAGTGATTGTGAAGAATAAATACCCATTACCTTGAATAGATGATCTATTTGACCAACTTCAGGGGGCACAAGTGTTCTCCAAGATAGACCTTAGATCCGGGTATCACCAGTTAAGAAAACAAATATCAGCCCTAAGCTCAAGAAAACAAAAGAAGTCCAAGAGATATGTCCAATAACTATAGTTATTTCTCGTCACCACTGTAGCTTTGTCACGACCCAAACCCGCCCCTATAGGTTTAGTATCGCAACTGGCCATTAATCCTTGGATCACCAAAGGCTTCTTAACAAAATGACATATAATAAGGGGCTGCGGAAGCAATTATAGAAACATACATTGTCTATAGAGCTGTAATAACGTATATGAGACATAAATTTTCAATATATATATATATATATATATATTATAACACAATAGTCTTATGTTACCAACATACACAAATGTAACCCAAAAAGGAAACTTGTCCTAATATACAAATAAGCAAAACAAACAGCGAAAACATTCTTATTAGGTTTACAAAACTTGACTTCTTTAAAGAAGAACCTCCTCAGGAGGCACAGTGGTTGGCTGACTCAAACACTCCAGGCAGCAGCTTAAGCCTGGTCACGCGCTTGCTCACCTACATACATAAAATAAATAGTGAGCGGGAGCTCAGTGAATAATAACAGAGTAAAGGGTTTAAATGAACAATGTCCACATCAAGTTCATAAATCAGAGTTCATATCAGATATAGATTTACAATCATGTTCTTGTTCACACTTCATACAGAAATCAAAGTTTATATTTAATCATACATGGTACATCCATTAGCATTATCATGCTTGTTAGTTCCTTAAAAGGAACCTCCGATACCGGGAAACTTGTAACTTGCTTGAACCACGATATTATTACCCCCGGGCAAAGGTCTTGAAACCACAGTATTGTTACCCCTGGGCATGGACCTTGTACTTGTAAACCACGATATTATTACCCCCGGGCAAGGGCCTTGAACTAAGGATGCCACGATTACATTTCAGAAACTTGGACCATTATTCATTGTACGGAATATAACATTGCATAAAACAGATCTTAATTCGTATCATTCAGAAAATAATTAAAGTTAAACATAGCTTTATTAAGTTATTACTCACAGATGGCTCCATTTGCAGAACAGACAAATCAGATAACTTGGGGCGTGTGACCTACATACACACAGCAAAAACATATAACGAAACACACACACTCGGTCAATATTTAATCTCTTTCGTTTTATTCTTAGTGTGTTTGTAGGTCTTAACCTCTTATTTAGTCTTATTTATGGCCCAGGATGCATTGTGGATGCTAAAATACACTTTAACACGTTTAACAAAACTTGCTGAAAATAGGGTCACACTCGAGCGTAGCTTCTCTCGCTCAAGCAGACATGCAAACATGTGAGGGGCCGCTCGAGCGCAATTTCCTTCGCTTGAGTGCTCTATAAACTTTGCAAAAAGTACTAGTTATGTGGAATCTCTGCTCGATGGCCGCTCGACTCTTGCTCAAGCGTGAGACTCATGCCATCGCTCGAGCGCAACTCTTGCCATTTGAGCGGTCTACAAAACATGTAACTTCTGAAAGCATGCATTTCACGCTCGAGTAGACTTCAGGTTGCTCAAGCGGAAATGCAAGATCACAAAGTGTCCACTCAAGCGCAGATTCTGACGCTCAAGCGGAAGTGCAGAATTTGGAATTTCCATATTGCACTTCCAAGCTCCAAACTTGAATTCAAAGCCATTAAACTCAACCTTTGGGCCCCAAAACTTGAGAAAACAAGTCTAAACTTGGAAAACATAAAGAATTGAAGATCATTTCAGGAAATTAAGGTCCAAAAGTATGCAATTATCCAAAACAAAACCCAAATCTCTGAAAACATAACATTATACATCATACATGTAAATGTGTAAGTTTAAAGCCTTCAAAACATGATCAAATGAGATAAATTGATGCAAAATGAGATGAATTCTCAAAACTAAGGTAGAATGATAACATGCATGTGAGAATTCTTTGAAAACTTTCTTAAGATGCCATGATATAGACATGCATGCATGGTATGGCCTATGTTATTTCATTTTAGCTCAATTCTAGCATTACACAACTTAATCCTTTAAATTCATGTGCTAAGTACCCTAAGTACATAACTAAAGGCTTGATTTCTTACCTTAAGTTCTCAATTCTTTGAGTTCTAGTGAGTTTTTGTTCAAATTCTTCCATTCCCTTTAATTCTGCAGCAAATTCCTTTGTTTGAAGCCTTCTCCCTAGTCTCTCTCTCTCTCTCTCTCTCTCTCTCTTTCTCTCTACACGTTTGTTGCCCAAGATGATGGCAGAAAATGTGCCTACTCATCTATAATTGGCCTATTTATATGTTTGATTAGTTTAGGCCAGTTATTTGTAATTAAGTTAAGCAATTGACTTCAATTATTCTAATTTAATTCGTTTCGAATCGAATTTCAATTGAACCTACCATAATGTTCTAAAAATTCCAAATTACACGTATACCAAGTCAATTTCTAAATCGAGTGCCAATAAGGCCTTTAATTTTTGATTAGTTTAGGCCAGTTATTTGTAATTAAGTTAAGCAATTGACTTCAATTATTCTAATTTAATTCGTTTCGAATCGAATTTCAATTGAACCTACCATAATGTTCTAAAAATTCCAAATTACACGTATACCAAGTCAGGTTTTTAAAACATTGCCAATAAGGCCTTTAATTTATAGAATAAAACAAAATCAGAGACATATATTCGTACACAGAACAGATAAAAACTCATATAACACCTAACACACGCGTGATGAATGCAAAATTTCACTTTAATTACTTATTAAGCATTCTTAATCATGAATTTACGTAAATCAGAGGTCGGGGTTGTTATAGTCTTCCCCTCTTAAAGAGTTTGGTCCTCCAAACTCAAAGTACCTTCATTTTGGAAGAACGCTAGGTCCAATAGAAATAAATCGGGGTATCTTTTCATCATGTCTTCGTCCGTTTCCCAGGTTGCATAGGTTCCTCCATGGTTTTGCCAATCGACTTTGACCAATGGAATTTTCTTGTTTCTTAATATTTGATTCTTCGATTGACAACTTGGATTGGCCTTTCTTCATACATGTAGTCATCCTTCAGCAATACATGTGTCGGTTCAATAACACGTAATGGGTCCCTCAGATAGTCTCAAAGCATTGAAACGTGGAAAACATTGTGCAGATGTTCCATGACTGGCGATAAGGCTACCCGATAAGTCATCGGATTGATCTTCTCAAGAATCTCATATGGCCCTACGTATCTCGGTGTCAATTTACCTTTCACACCAAACCACGTTTGCCCTTTCATTGGAGTTACTTTGATAAACACGTGATCCCCAACTTCATATTCTCTGTCTTTTCTTCGAACAACTGCATAACTCTTTTGGCGACTTTGTGCTGCTTTTAAGCATTGTTGGATCAGTTTGACCTTTTTCGTTGTCTCTTGTACAAGTTCTGGTCCCAACAAAGGTCTATCACCTACCTCTGCCCAACATATCGGTGAACGGCACTTTTTACCATACAAAGCTTCATAGGGAGCCATCTTAATACTTGAATGATAACTGTTGTTGTACACAAACTCGGCCAAAGGAAGGTAAGTCTCCCAATTTCCTTGGAAGTCCAACACACACATCTGTAGCATATCTTCCAAAG
Source organism: Camellia sinensis (assembly GCF_004153795.1). NCBI lineage: Eukaryota > Viridiplantae > Streptophyta > Magnoliopsida > Ericales > Theaceae > Camellia > Camellia sinensis. The sequence continues at coordinate 272,299 of NW_021025622.1, read as the reverse complement.
TTTGATTGGTTCGTTCTATTTGGCCGTCTGTCTGTGAGTGATAAGCACTGCTTAGCTTCAGTTCAGTCCCCAAAACTTGTTGCAAACTTTGCCAAAACCTTGACGTAAACTTTGAATCTCTATCAAATACAATGGATACTGGCACACCGTATAGCTTCACAACTTCATTCATATAAACATTGGCCAATTTGTCCTCATTGTAAATAGTTTTAACAGGCAGAAAATGGGCAGACTTAGTTAAACAATCAACAATAACCCAAATAGAGTTCACACCTCGGGAGGAGCGAGGTAGTCCAATAATAAAATCCATGATAATATGTTCCCATTTCCATTCCGGTATTAGAAGCGGTTGTAGCAATCCGACAGGTCGTTGATGTTCAGTTTTAACTTGTTGACAATGTAAGCATCGAGCCACAAAATCAGCAATTCTCTTCTTCATTCCAGGCCACTAGAAGTTTTGTTTCATGTCATGGTACATCTTCGTATTTCCCGGGTGCATAGCAAATTTTGAATTGTGAGCCTTGGTCATAACACGTTTCCTCAATTCAGAACAATCCGGTACAAAAAGTCTATTCTGAAACTTTAACACATCATTATCAGTCACAAACTCGGGCCTCGATTTTGAGTCAATTTTATCGAAAACTTTCTTTAAGAACTCATCTTCATGTTTTTTTTTTTTTGAATCTCTTCAATGATTGCAGGTTGAACAAAGGTGGTGGCTAAGATCCCACCCTGTTCATGCAGTACAATTTCAATTTCATTCTTTTCTAGATCATATATCAACTCCTTCTGACCGGTGAGTAAGCATGACAAATTACCCATGGATTTCTGACTCAAGGCATCTGCAACAGTGTTGGCTTTTCCCAGATGATACAAGATTTGCAAGTCGTAATCCTTAATTAACTCAAGCCATCGTCTCTGTCTCATGTTTAGTTCCCTTTGGGCTTGGCCTTCACCAAGATGATTTGGAGCAGTCTAATGGTCCGATGGTTAGGTTCAACGGAACGCCGACGTGGCCCCTGGGAGCAATAAATTTGGAGGTGCAAGCTGGCACCAAGAAGGTAAACACAGAGTTCACAATAATTAACACCCCCTCCCCTTACAATGTTATCCTAGAAAGGCCATGGCTGCATGCAATGGGGGCTGTTCCCTCAACACTGCACCAACTGTTGCGGTTCCCAACAGAGCATGGAATTGAGGAGGTTAAAGGGGATCAGGTGTAAGCAAAGAATTGCTCCATGGTAGCAATGAAATCTACCTGCAATATACGAGAAGCAAAGACAATAGAGATTGAGGACGAGGACATGGAAGTCCTAGAGGACATCGGCAAAGAACCAGCAGAGAAGAGTGAGGAAGCCCTAAAGAAGATCCTAGTCTAGCAAGGGGACGACGAACATTTTTTCCTACTCGGCTCAGGATTGGCTGAGGAGGAGGAAAGAGAGTTAAAAGCCTTCTTACGAGCAAACATTGAGGTGTTTGCCTGGACGCCATACGAGATACCTAGCATTGACCCTGAGGTCACTTGCCATAGACTGAATGTAGACAGGTTGGCTAAACCTGTCATCCAACGAGTTAGAAGGCCAACCTTGATACATGTTAAGGTAGTAGAAGAGGAGGTGGATAAATTGCTAGAGACCAGAGCCATTCGAGAAGTAAACTATCCAACATGGTTGTCAAACACAGTTGTTGTGAAGAAGAAAAATGGGAAGTGGAGGGTCTGCGTGGACTTCACTAGCCTAAATAAGGCTTGTCCCAAAGATAATTTCCCGCTCTCCAAAATTGATCAATTGGTAGATGCCACTTCAGGGCATGGAATGATAAGCTTCTTGGACGTTTACAGAGGGTACCATCAGATAGCCATGTACCCCCTCGATGAGGAGAAGACAGTATTTATCACCCCAAAAGGCTGTATTGTTACAGAGTGATGCCTTTCGGGTTGAAAAATGCAGGAGCAACTTACCAGAGATTGGTAACTAAGATGTTCAGACATCTAATAGGCAAAATAGTGAAAGTATACATTAATGACATAGTCGTGAAAACCAAAGAGCCTGAGGATCATCTGGCCAACCTGAAAGCAGTCTTTGATATCTTGAAACCATTTTAGCTCCGACTCAATGCGTCGAAGTGCGCATTTGGAGTTGGGTCAAGAAAGTTCCTGGGATACATGGTTACCAGAAGGGGCATTGAGGCGAGCCTAGATCAGATCAAGGCCATCTTGGACTTGAAGATCCCGACATCGGCAAAACAAGTACAGATGTTGACTAGAAAGGCCGCAGCCCTGAATAGGTTCATAAGCAGAAGTTCTGACAAATGCAAACCTTTTTTTAGTTTAATGACGAAGACCACAGATTTCTTGTGGACAAAAGGGTACGAAGTCGCCTTGGCCGACTTGAAGAAATGTCTGACCACAGCTCCAGTGCTCTCAAATCCAGTACCTGGAGAGGAACTATTCTTGTACTTGGCAGTTTCGGAGCATGCAGTAAGTGCAGTAATAATCAGAGAAGAGAAGAGAGAACAAAGGGCAGTATACTACGTGAGTAAAACCCTAGCGGATGCAGAGACTAGATACTTACCCTTAGAGAAACTGACACTGGCCTTAGTAGTGGCTTCTAAGAAGCTGAACCATTACTTTCAAGCCCACAAAATTGTGGTATTAATTGAGCATCCTTTGAAGTCCCTATTGCAATAAGGAGATCTGACCGGCAGGATAGCCAGATGGGTAGTGGTGTTGGGCCAATATGACCTGGAATTCAGACCCAGAACAGTAATCAAAGGCCAGGTTTTGGCCGACTTCGTGGCCGAGTTCACACTTGGTGCCATCCCATATCGGGCTCCGTTGAGTCACGGTTTAGGATGTCCAGGTGAACAAGAAGAAACCCAACTGGGGATAGCAGAACAGAAGAAAGAAGAGAAACTTAGGCCCTGCGATATTTACATCAGCGACTTCTTCTGCATGTTTGTTGATGGGAGTTCAAATCATCAGGGAGCGGGGGCAGGAGTAGTGCTAGTATCGCTAGATGGGCGAATGCTGGAACAGTCTATTCATTTGGGGTTTAAGGCCTCAAACAACGAAGAAGAATATGAAGTACTGATCGCAGGATTGAAGTTGGCAGCAGCAATGGAAGCCGACAAGGTGGTAGTCTTCTGTGACTCCTAGCTTATCGTCAACCAGGCACTAGGTGAATACGCAGCCCGAGATGAAAGGATGATGGCCTATGTAAAGGAGGTTATCAGACTAGTAGCCTTATTTCAAGATTGCTGACTATAGCAAGTTAGCCAAGATGACAACAGCCATGCTGATGCTTTGGTTAACCTGGCTAGTGCAATAAAATCAGGAGAGGCAAGGATAATCATGGTTGACTATTTATCAGGCCCAAGCATAGAACCACTAAACACAGAGTATGAAGCAATGTGTGTGGAGATGGGACCAAGTTGGGTGGATGCAATAGTAGTGTTCCTTAGAGATAGGAAGTTGCAAGATGATCACAAAGAAACACATAAGACCAAACTGAGATCAGCGAGGTTCAGTTTGACAGCAAAAGGATATCTCTACAGAAGGTCTTTTACTGGTCCCCTTTTGAGATATATGTATCCTTCACAAGTTGAAGACTTCGTGCATGAAATACATGAAGGAGTATGCGGAAGCCACGCAGGGGGCAGGTCACTTGCTCATAGGGCCATTACTCAGGGATACTGGTGGCCCTATATGCAGAAAGATGCTGAAGCTTATATCAGAAAGTGTAAGAAGTATCAAAGGTTTGCACCTTTGATACATCAACCAACAGCAGATTTAAACCCAGTATCCAGCCCTTGGCTATTTGCCTAGTGGGGCATAGATCTTGTTAGACAACTACCTCAAGCGACTGGACAATGAAAGTTCCTGCTGGTGGCAACCGACTATTTCACAAAGTAGGTAGAAGCAGAACCCCTCGCAAAGATTCAGGACATTGATGTAAAGAACTTCATATAGAAGAACATCATCACTAGGTTTGGGATCCCAAGGGCAATAATAGCAGACAATGGCACACAGTTTGACAGTAAGCTAATCAAGAGCTTCTGTGCAAAGTACAAAATCTATAACTACTACTCCACTCCAAGCTTCCCTCAAAGCAATGGTCAAGCAGAAGCATCCAACAAAACTATCTTGGATAGGATAAAGAAGAAGCTGGAAGCAGCAAAGGGAAAGTGGGTGAAAGAGTTGCCCAATATGCTCTGGACATATTGGACTACGCTGAGAAGACCAACTGGGGAATCCCCATTTGCCATGGCTTATGGCACAGAGGTAGTAATCCCATTAGAAGTTGACATCGCAGGGATCAGAACCTAGGGAGTAGAGAAAGGGACTAACGAGGCATTTTTGGCCTAAGATTGGGACCTACTGGAAGAAAGAAGGGAGAGCAGCAATTCGGTTAGGGGCATACCAGCAGCATCTTGCTAGAGCTTACAATAAGAAGGCCAACCCAAGAGAGTTTCAAGTTGGGACCTTGTCCTGAGAAAGGTCATCAGCAACAAGAAGGATCCCAGAGAAGAAAAGTTGGGCCCAAATTGGGAGGGGCCTTATAGAATCATCTCGGTCGCCAGCAATGTGGCATATCGGTTTGAAGACAGTGAAGGCAAAGAGTTGCCAAGACCCTAGAATACTTGCAACTTGAAGTTTTTCTATCATTAGATTTTTCGTTCTTTAGAGGTTTTTGTTATTAGCTGAAGTAATAATAAAATATTAGCTCAATTTTTAATTTCAAACTTGTGTAATATGACTAACCAATCTTGTGGCGATGTTTCTGAGTGAAACATGACGAATAACTTAGACTTATTATATGGAAGAGCTGAATTATACTTGCATATAATAGAGTAAAACTAAGTTGGTGATGTTTCTGAGTGAAACATGACGAATGACTTAGACTTACTATATGATAGAGTTGAATTATACTTGCATATAATAGAGTAGAACTAAGTTGGCGATGTTTCTGAGTGAAACATGACGAATAACTTTAGATTTATTATATGGCAGAATTGAATTATACTTGCATATAATCGAGTTGAACTAAGTTGGCGATATTTCTGAGTGAAACATGACGAATAACTTAGACTCATTATATGGTAGGGTTGAAATTATACTTGCATATAATGGCGTTGAATAAGTTGGATTAGCCTAGATCTGCCATATCGGCAGAATCAAACTCAGATTGGAACTAAGTGCATTTGAGTAAGATTAACAGAGGAACCAAGGTTGAGAACCTCGGCTAGTCTTTGTTTGAATCTAACTTCGGCAATAAGATCATAGGCACATGCTTAATGAGAACCTAAGTGAAACTTAAGTTCATATTAGGGGGGCAGAGAGTTAGAGAATGATGAGTAAAAGTTTAAAGTGCTTAGGGACTTGTTGAAATTTTATAGAAAAATTTACAAGCTAGAGTTAGCTTAACACTTGTTGAAATTTTCAGAAAAATTTACAAGTTGAAGTTAAGCCGAGGTAATATTGCAAAAGTATGTACTTGCCGAGATGACCAGGTTACCAAACTTGGGGAGTATAGAAGACAATAAGTGGCAAGATTGCACAGTTAATGTGTACTTGGAAGATATATCCGAGATACATTACCTCGAGGAGATCGCACAGTTAAGGTGTATTTTTGAAGATATGCAAAAATACTCTAAGTATGGAATGGTAAACATACATAGGAAAAAAGAAGGCATACATTCAACACTTGAAAGAAAATATAAGACTTGCATTCAAAAGAGGAATTTGTTTAGATACAAAAAGGGCACATCGGCCCAACATAACACTAACATTGTACAGAATGTAAACAGTACTAAGTACATAAATAAAAGCTTCTAGTTAGACTACTCGGCGTCAATGGCAGGCTGTGTCTTGGCCTCAGAAGACAATTGGGAAATCTTCTCGACAGCCTTCTCAGCCTCGAGCTCGGTATCAATTTCTTGTAAAGTTTGGTCAAGGTTCTTCTCAGTGATAGGCACCCCATGCATAGTCTTCTTGGGGGAGGCACTTTTTGAGACCTCGCACTCCTCATCCTAAGTCAACTCCAGGACTTGCTCATTCAGAGTTGAGGACTTAGCCCTAGTAGAAACTTCAGCATCAGCTGCCACGTCGGCCTCTTCGTCTTCTTCTTCCTCTTCATCTTCTTCTCCTCCTTTTTCCCCCCAGCCTTAGCCTCAGATTGGCTTGAAGCAGGAGGGAATGGCACTGCAAGTCGGCCTTCATCATGAATGGGAGAATCCTCAGGGACAGCCAACTCCTTCAGAGCAGTCATCCAACCAAGGGTGTAACCCTTGTTGCATGCCTATCTGACTTGTTTTTTGTGCTCCTCGCGGACGTCGGTTGCCCCCTCGACATAGGCCTACTCGTCCGCCGCTTTGATTTCGGCATCTTTTGTGGCCAAGGCACTTCGGAGTTCTGCTTGAGCTTCGGCAGTTTTTGCTTCGGCCTCTTTTATTTCGGCTTGGAAAACCTCAGCAACAGCCTCTACAGCACCTGCCTTTTCCTCGGCTTGATCTTGGGCTTGTTTAGCTGTCTTAGCCTGATCTAGCAGGACTTTCATCTTGGCCTCGACATTATTCGAGGATTTAAGCAAGCCAGCAGCCTCCTTCATCTTGTGGACTAGCTCATTCTTCAAGTCCTCAGCCTGCATCGCAAAGGAATGGGCGTGCTGAATCGCCTAGAAAAAATGGAATGAACAAAGTTAGTAAACTCTTTTAGTATGAAAACAGAGAATAGAGAGTACAAAGTGTTAGGAGTTTACCAATACAGAATACTGCACCATCAGAGCGAAATTTTCATATTCGCTAACCTCAGCCATACGGTTGAGATCATTGGGAAGGAGCAATACAGTGGAGAGGGCAATGCCGACCTCAATGTCAGCAGCGCTATCACCGATTCGGACTTGTTTGTCCTTGATCATGATAGATGAGGCCCAAGGGTCATCGGCTTTAAGTGAACCCGAGGTGGCTGCAGAGTCCGATCTCGGTTTCTTTGACTTAGTAGTTTTAGAGGGGTCATCCTCAGTAGGTCTCTTTTCGGCAGTAGAGCTAGTTTTCTCAATCTCGACAAGTTTTGAGATTGGAATTGTATCTTCATATTCAACTTGGGTGAAAGAGGCTTTTGTCCTGGCCCTCTTTACCTTTTTTTGCTTTGGTTTGGGTTGGGATTGTGATAGTGAGGATTGGACTGTGACAACACTAGGAATGTCGGCAAGAAGGTCTTCGACGACAGCCTTGTTGAGTCCCATCTCGTCGGCAATAGTGGCAACTGTAACTTTTGTGCCAAAGTGGATTGCTGGAAATGCAGTGGGTGGGTTGACTGGATCATAAGTCGACGCCTCTGCACTTCGGCATTTTCGGCTACGAGTTTTGCTTCCAGGAGCAAAAATGGGAACTCGGCGACGACGTTGACGCTGCGCTGGAGGAATCAGTTGGAGAGCAGATGTTGATGGCTGTTCTGCTAGGTCAGAGGTTGAGGCTTGGTCAGGCCGAGGTGATGAGGTGTTTGGAGGAGTTGTTGCTGAATGTGTAGACTTGCTTTTTTTGGGGACATCAGACAGAGTGGATTTGTAGGTTGGGATGTAGTTTGAGCAGCAAAGGGGCCTTGCGCTGATTCACTGGTAAACCCAGCAGCTTCTTGAAATCCTTGCTGGGGTAGAAAGATTTGCGAAAGTCTTTTGGTGGCTAAGGAAGAGCTGCAAGTGCAAAAAACTAACATAAGAACATATGAAAAGAACAAAGTAATAAAGACTTGAAAACAAGTAACGTGACACTTGGTTCTTACCATTACCTTCTTTAAAGACTGTTCGGCTCAAAGGGTAGAGGTGGAGGTCATCATCAGGTGGGAACTCCCAGTTGCCCGAGATGATGAAGTAATCATCTTCATCACCTTTGTTGGAGTTTGGGAGGTCAGCGACTAGTTTGTACTCAGTAGATCTCAGCTGAAGGTAATAGATATAGCCTTTTTTAGATTTTAGGCCACACATGGTGTAACAGTACTGGATGCCGGCTAGAGTTGTCTCAGCTTTCTCTCGGCTAGCTAGGGCAATTATACCGTTAATGACTCTGTAAGAGTTGATGGCCAGCTACATTGGATTAAGTTTGTAATAGTGAAAGACTTGGCGGAAAAGGATGTTGAGAGGGAATCTAAGTCCACACTCTATGAAGGCTACTACAGGGAAAGGCATGGAGTCCCCATCAGGCATGATGGAGTCCTCCTCCTTTACCAACCTGAGATGGACATTGACAAGGATGGAGAACTCTCTCCTAAAGTACTCAAGCTTTTCTGGGGTGTCCACTCTCCACCTAAACATACCCATGATGTCGGCTAGAGGGAAAAATACAAGATTTCAGAGAGTGGTTTGTATGGGTTTAACAGACCTCGGCTAAAACCTAAACAGGTACTGGGGCAAGAGTTTTTGAAGATCTAGGGTGAATTCGTTTCAATTTTTCCTAAGAATTGGAGTTCTAGGGCAAATCCCAAACCTAGAGTTACTAAAACAGGAATTAGGAGCAAGAATCTGGAAATAAAACAAGAAAAATAGAAAACAGCAATGATTCAGACTCAAGAAGACAAACAAGAATTCAAAGAATACTGAATAAAGTGAGTGCAGATGTGCAAAGCCAAGGACAGTGGCAAATTACGAAAACAAGTGTATGAATAGTATTGTGTGTGCATATGTAGGCCCACATATAGAGTGGACAGACACGAAATTGCAAACAGAACATGCTCAAACATGCGAATGATAAAGTTTAAAACACAGGCAAAGACTGGAGAACATGAATGGATTCACTATGGCAATAAACAAAAGCGACAGGGTTTGAAACTGAAAAGGGGCAAAATAGTGACTTACCAAAGAGAATGACGCCGGTATGAGGTTGTAGACACCCCATTTCTGACCACCCTCAAGACTCGGTTGTGCTTGCAGGTACATCCGGACACTAGTTCGATTGCTCATCGGGCATTCAATTTTTGCGGTGGAATGCCACAGGTTCGAGCTTTCCAGACCCTATATCCTTTCTACCTCATTCTTGGACCATGACTTGGTCTTTTCAGCATCTTTCTCCTGGTGCACTACCGGCCATGGTCTGGCACTGCCGGCCATGTATCTGTTTCTGCCAACCATTAAGTGAGACTGCCAGCCATCAATGAGCCACTGCCGGCCATCATTGATGGCGGGCAGAACCCCTGTCTCAGCTGGTTTTACTCCAGATATTTTAAGCCAGCTGGAATCCTTTTATTTGCCCTCCATACACGTGTATGGAGGGATGAAGCTCTTGCCAAGCTTCTTGAAGAAGCTTTGCATTGCTTTCCTTCTATATAAGGAGAGAGTCTCTCTCTTTAGAAGAGGTTCATCACTTTTACAAGAGATATAGCTCTCCCTCTCTATACTTCATGCTCTCTCTCTCTATATATATTGTTGTGATTTAGTCCATTTTCCTTGCACTTTTACAGTACAGCACATAGAGATACACCACCACCATTGGACTGAGGTTCTTGGGAGGACTTCTTGAGCTCTGAAAGTGAGGTTTTACCCCCTGAGGTTGCTGATCTCGAAGTTGGTCTTCAAGGTTGAGTATTTCTCCCATTTTAGCACCTTTTTGTATCTCATTTTGGCCATTCTTGCATATTGTTTTAGGCCTTGCTTTCAACTGAAAAAAGTCTTGTTTTTAAGTGCTTTTGGTGGTTGTTTAAGGTCTTTTGGCTGTTGAGGGTCTTCAACCCTCTTGTTGGCCTTGTTTGGCCTTGTTTTGAGTCATGCCTTAAGGCCTCCGAGCTAGCCTTGGTTTGGCCTTCTAACCACTGAAATCCAGTGGATTTTCAGTGGTAGGCATGAGGTCTTGAGGCCTCAAATCAGAGGGGGTGGCCCCCTCTCTTTTGGTTCTTGTTTGCTTGCATTTTTGGCCTTCCAAAGGAGCATGCCTCTATGTATTTTTGAGGCTTGGTTCAGGCCATTTTTTGTGACTTTTAGGACCTACCTTAAGTCTTTCCATGGCTGGTTTGGCCATATTTTGCACGTATCTTACATGTGTAGTGTAATCCCATTCGTAGCCTTACAGAGTAGCATATGCTTCTTGCATGCGTTGGCTCCATTTCAGTAGGTTTTTGGTGATGTTTTACCATGCCTTAGATCTGTTTTAGGTTGGTTTTGTCACTCCATGCATGCATGATACACTTGTAGTGCAAATCTCTTAAACTAGTCTTGTATGCTTTTTGCTTTAGGATGTCATTCTAGCTTATGTTGAGCCCATTTCAGCATGTTTTTGGTGATGTTTTACCATGTCATGACTCTGTCTAAAGTGGGTTTGGTCATCCTTTACATGCTCCATATACTTGTAGAACAAATCTTGCTTACTAGCTTCATGTGCATGATGTTTTGATTCATCATCCTAGCATATTTTGGCTTTGCTCCAGCACGATTTTGTTCTTATTTTGGGCTATTCTTGGACTATTTTGGGCTGCCATGGCATATCACTCATGCTTTGTATGGCTATAGTGTAAATGCTTAGGCTAGTCTTGGTTTTTGAGGCCCCTACCATGCCATACATGTGATGTTTGCATGCTTTGCCATTATTCTAAGTGTTATTTCAGTCCATGAAATGTGGCCATACACTTGCATTTGACATGCTTTTAATGCTTTGGAGCTTTGGCTCTTTATGCCTCAAGAATGAACTTTTGTGCATGCCATTAAGCTTAAGCCTAAGCCTTTGGCTCATCATATCAGTGCATTTTTGGTCTTGTTATGCCATGATGTAACTCTATTTTATGCTGTCCAAGTCATGCCATATTTGGTTTTAAGAGGTGTAGTGCATTACCTCTTTTGTAGCCTTGCATGCTCCATGTTTTTGGCCTTGTGTTCTAGCTTGTGTTGGCTAGCTTCAAGCTTGTTTTTGGTCTTGTTTGGACTTGCCTGGGGACTATTTTAGGTTCCCTTAGCCCTTTGGGGCTTGCTTTGTATGGCCATGGCTTAAGTCCTTTTGCTAAATGCTTAGCTTTCGAGCTTCATGCATGCCATGCTTGTGTTATGTGTGTGATTTGGCATCATTCCTAATATCATTTCAGAGCATGTAGTATTGTCATACTTGCATGCTTTTCATTCCTCAAGTGTGCTTAAGGGTTGCATCTTTATGCCTTAATTCTTGAGCCAATTGGCATGCATGCTTGCCATACATCGTATTGTGTGCCATGTGCATTAGCATTATGCATGCCATTAGCCTTGCTAGGTTGTTCATATTGCATTAGCATTGTGTATGCCATCCTTGCATTGCATTATTGTTTGGATTAAGTGTTAATCCGAGCACGAGAAACGAGGAACGTTTCATACTTCAAGTGATGAGACGTGTCTCAATTCTCGGCCGCCGATGCTCTTGATTATCCATGATAGAGTTTTAGACTTTATGTGTTTATTTGTGCATTCATTTCATATTGATGTGCACAAGTTGGATCTTTGGCCATCATGCATCGGGATGCGTGATTGATGGTCTTAGATCCGACTATGCCTCTCCCTTGATGATTCGAGGTGATATGGGGTGGCATAGTGTGTATATATCCTTGGGAGACCCTCCATTTTCTCTATTTTGTGCTCTGTTGCAGCTTGGTGTCACAGCACATCAGTGGCCGGCAGTGCCCTACAGATGGCCGGCACCTCCTCATCCTTGGCTGACAGTATACCTTCTTTGGCCGGCAGGTGGTCGGCAGCATCTCTCCATGGCCGGTAGGCCACTGATGCACTCCCTAGACTGGTTTTGGTAAGTTCCAGCAGCAAGGTCTCAAGGACACCCTGCAGACAGAGCCTCTAAAGAGCAACCAGAGAGCTTACCGGGACGGGAACTGAGCATGCATGTTCACCTTCTTCAACTTGCTGAGGCAACATTGTTTAATGCTTACTTGTTAGTTAGCTTCAATTTAATTAGTTAATTTGTTAATTAATTAAGTTTTGTAATAATTAGTTGTCACTGGTTATTCATTTGGTTATGTAATAATTAATTAGCTTGTTAGTTAGTTAATTAGTTGACATGTATTATTCATTCGGACCCTCCGTCGAGAGGGCGAATTTTGTAATAAGTGTGCGTGCGTGTGTGCATGTCTTCCAACCTCCATTTCTTTCTCTCTTTTACTTGCCTGCTTTTGATGGTTAGTTCTAGGTCATTTTCAATTAGCATACTTATGCTTGCATGTTTGCATCATTCATTTACATTGCATGCACCGGGCTCGGCGCATCATACTAACTACATCGTATTTCAATTCCAAGTTCAATACATGTATCAATTATCGCATCTCACATGTCATCTTAGAATAGTCGAGCCTATTTCTAGTTGTATTTTGCATATGTTGCATTAGCCATCTTAACATGAACTAGGATCATGCATTGATTACTAACTAGCTATTGTTTTGGCTTGGAGTACTAGGTAAGCTTTTATGATTTAGCATACTGCATGTGTGTTAATGTTACCATGAAAGCATGTTTGCCATAAGGCTATTTGCTTATGTGATATAAACTGCCTGAATGCCTGTGGGTGAAGGTTGGATTACTTGAATTGGAACAATTCATTGAAATCCGCATTTTAGCCTACTTGCAAGTAACAAACTTCAAACTGTTTTCAAACAAACGGATATGCGGTGCTTTGTTCCAAATTAGGCGATCTAGTCTATACTTGTTTGCTGTGCGCATCACATAGTAAGATTAGCTAATTAATCGGAATAAGAACACATGTGTTTTTAAAAACAAAATATCATGTTTAATACAGGCCGATCTTTGATCGGGCGAGCAGGGGTGCTCATAGATGACCTTCCCCAATCGTACCCAAGTTCTTGAGCCAAGGCAACTTTGGTGATGACGGACACGTGGCCTTAGGCAACGAGTCAGGGTTTCCTAAATTCTCCCAAAATAAAATATTTAGGTGGCGACTCTGTATCTGGCAAAGTAGTCCATGTTTGGCACTTCTTTACAAAAATCAGTTTTCCAAAACAATTTGCCAGATTTGGACTCTTTGGTGATTTATCAATCTCACATCGCACATTGTGAGATCAGATTAAGAACCGTGACAAATTGAGTCCGAACTGTAGCATGAGGCCCTCGGGGCTCGTCTACAGTTTTTGGCGACTCTGCTGGGGATTTAGAGAGCTTGACTCGAACTCATGATATCTTGTTTTGACTACCCTTATGTGTTTTTTTGCATTGCATTTGCATTGGTGCACCTAGGACACCGTGTTTGCCGTATGCTATTCCTAAACGGTTTGCCAGAGGCTCGCTTCGAGAAGCGTGCCATAAGGCTGACCGGTTGCGGGCTCTACCACGACGAGAACACAAACCCCGATTTTACCGAGGCACCCTTCTTGACCATTCGACCTAGTACATATTCGGAATCCATAGTGACTATTCCAAACTAGGACAGGTTGCTTACCCGATTGTAGGTTGTTTGAAACCGCTATGTGCGTAGTTAAACCCTAGCTCCTGACAAGATAGGACACGAAAACCTTACCCCAACATAGGGGTGTTTTGGCTCTCATTTGCTTGCTATGTGCTTTTTGAGTTGGCCTCTACTGGAATGTACATACCAGTTTGTAAATCTGGGTATTAAACCTGCGGACGTCAGTATCAGTATTTTGAGAAATAGTTATATCTGTGGGTATCAGATTCAGATTTGGGGCAGTAATTTGGGGAATAGTGATCAGTGATTGAGGATAGTTCTTTCAGCTTGTGTGTGCCAACTGTGTGTTGTATTTATTTAAGTTGTTATGCTGTCCGTTTTTCTGTTCATTATTTCCTTATTATGCTTTATTTATCTTTTTGCAAGGTAGTTTAGCACAATTGCATCTGACCAGATAGATATTCCCCGAGCACTTTGGGTTAGAGGTCGTAGACTTAATCGATCCAGGGATCTGATAGACGGACAAGCAGTGTTCCTTTCTTTACCCCCGGTCGCTAGACGGAGGTCAAAGAGGCGCAGTATATCAATACAGCGGTCGTCAGATCAGTGGTCTACCTCATTAGTGAACAGTCAGACTGGGGTCTCAGTTTTTATTACGGGAACAGATATACCAGTTATTCAGATAGATCCGTACAATATGACAAGCTTAGAGGAGATGGTGCGTCACCTCCAAGAAAGCATGAAAACTATGCAGCAGGCCGCGATCGTGACCTAACAGGCAAAATTAATCACTTGGCTACAGCAGCAAGCTGGAGCATCTGCTTCACACCAGGTTCCTCCCCCGACAAGAGTTCCCATACTCGGGAAGACAACTAATGTCCAGGATGACACGAACATCCCAATCGGACCGGCTCCGCCCCTAGTTTTACCCCAGCTGTCCAAAACACCCTCCAACCTGCCAGATTCTCCCTTTGAGTTCGAGACGGACCCCATAGCACTGAAAGTAAGCAAGCTTAAAAAGCTGTTCAAGAAGTCTCAAGGGGCTCATTCTATTCCGGATATTGAGGATGGGTACACCGACTCCGCCGTGACGCTGTCGGACCGTTTTAAGATGCCACATATTGACCACTTTGACGGGTCGGGGGACCATATGGTGCATCTGCGGCTGTTTTCAGACATTCTAAGGCCGATGGGCCTCTCTAGATTATAGAAGCTTTCCTTGTTTGGCCGGATCTTGTCAGGTGTAGCGGCCATTTGGTATGCAAAATTGGAAGATTCTGTCAAGAGGAGTTGGGAGGAAATGGCCGAGGCCTTCATAGCTCAATACTCATACAATACACAAATCAAGATGACGACCCGTGATCTTGAGACAACCAGGCAGGAGCTGAAGGAGAGTTTCTCCGATTTTGTAACCCGGTGGAGAGCAAAAGCCTCGATGATGACCATCAGGCCAGTTAACAAAGACCAAATACAGATGGTTGTGCGCAACCTCCAACCCAAACTCATGCAGAAAATAATCGTCCTCCCCCTCCCCACCTTTGCAGACCTACACGAGATAAGGGTACAGATTGAGGATGCTATGAAACAAGGTCTGATTGACCAAGACCGAGAGCAGCCCAAGAGGGCATTCAACCGCAGTTCAAATCCAGGCACAAGCAGCGCTGCAGCTGGCAGGGCTTCAGATGTGAGTATGGTTACCACCACCAATACCCCAAGAACTCTTGCAGCTACACCATTCACCGGTGCGTCCGGAAGTAGCTCGCAAACAACCAAGTATTCCCCCCGAAGCCAAAGAACCTTCACCCCACTATACATACCCCCGTCCAAAGCTCTGGGGGTTTTGATCAGAAAAGGGCACTTAAAGCCCCTAGAGCTGCGGCCACTACCAGACAGACTCCCTGCTTCTCATAACCCGGCCAAGTACTGCGCCTATCACCAGCAGCATGGTCATGACACTGACCAGTGCTTTCGATTACGTCATGAGATTCAATATCTCATTGATAACAGGGTGATCATGCTCCTGGAAAAACCAAATGTCACAACCAACCCTCTCCCACCATATAACCAAGCTCCACCTTCCAAACGCATCAATTTCATCCAAACTAGGGTTGTGTCATACGGCCCCAGCATATATATTATCCCTTTTCACCTACCCAAGCTGGAGGTGTTCATTCCTAACAGCACTGACTTATGCGTGTTAGACATCTCCCAAACCCAACCAAAAACGGTGGTGGTAACTATCGGAGATGGAACTGGGTCAACTGTGAGAACAAACGAGGATGAGCAGTCAGAACCTGAGGGGTCTGTGAGTTTCAAGTACAACCTGACCGGTTACATTACATCAGCAGGCCAGGCTAGGCCGAATGTGGAGTTGTCGATAAGGGCAGAGGTTTATGTAGTATGAGAGGATGGACCTAATCAAGGGCTAGATGGCCTAGTGGATCTGGAAGAAGACCTTGTAAATCTGTAGTTCTTTGAAGAACAAGATTCAGGGGACGTGACAGTCAATTGGCTTGATGGGTCAGCAGAAACTACTCGATGGCTTGACGACCAACCAGATATTGTGGAACAACCTCAATTAGAGCAGGGTCGACCTGGGACGGAGACATCAACAATGGCCGGAAGGGTCGGGGATCAGTTAGAACCGCTGGAGAGCACCGGTGATAAGAATTTTGCTCGGAATCAGAACGTTTCAAGTATAGAGGACATCAAAGAGCAAGCCGCACTGAAACAGTTCAAGCAAGAAAGGACCGAGGATTCCGAAAGGATCAGGAAGGCCAAAGCCCCTGAGGGAACGGAACTTGTGGTGAACACAAGAACGAAAGGTACTGTGGGTACAGGAGTAGGTGTAACGGAGCCGGACAGATGTCTGTTGGTTGCCGATGGCCTGTGGTGGGAAGATGACGACCTATGTCTTACCCACACGGATGACGATTGGGGACAGAGCCAGCCAGATGATACCTAGTATGTGGGTGAAGTAGACCACATGACTAGGAGCGGGCAGTACTTCAAGCCCCCGCACTTTGATCAACCAGAAGTGTCCGGGAAAGACAAGGAGACGGAGAAGCAAAAAGAAAAATTACTCGAAAAAGAGGTTGTGCTGAAACAGCTGAAGAAGATACAGGCAGACATCTTCATCTGGGGACTGCTTATGGCTTCACGAGTTCATAGACAGGCTGTCCTTTCGACAAAGGACAAGGCCAAACTCTCAATAGACACTACACCTGAACAGCTAGTTGGGTTGGTCTTTCTGGGAGGAGCTTCCTCGACGTTGACCTTTTCTGACAAGGAACTGCCGCTTGAGGGCTCGAATCACAACAAACCACTCTATATCTCTGTGGAGTGTAGAGACAAGTGGATACCGGTGGTTCTTGTCGACACAGGATCCGCCATTAACATGTGCCCATCGAGGACAGCATATGCAATTGGGTTGAAGCCCGCAGACTTTGTGCCAACCACCCAGGTGATACGAGCATACGACAATACAAGCAGAGAGGTGAAGGGAACTGTGCTGATTCAGACTAAGGTTGGTCCAGGACAACACGAGATTGACTTTCATGTCTTGGATGTTCCCGCAACCTTTAATGTACTCCTAGGGCGGTCGTGGCTGCACCAGGTAAAGGCAGCCTCTTCCACACTACACCAAATGTTAAAATACCCTAACGGGAAGGGGGTAGCCATAGTTTTCAGAAATTCATCAATCCACCCACCGCCAAAGGTGTCTACACCGGTTTTGGAAATCGAGCATGGCACAGAGGATGTCTTCTTATTAGGATTTACCCTAGCCGAGTCTCGGGTTGTTCAGAATCTCTTAGCTGTCGATGAGGGGTTGTATGTCAGCACACAATCTGTGTACCTCATGAACAAACTTTAGCATATCCCTAGGATGGGATTGGGAAAAAGTGACCGGAAGGGCATTATTGCATCGGCTGAAGTGCTGCACAATCCACATACCTTTGGCTTGGGTTATCTGCCCACCAAAGAAGATTTGGTAAGGAAAGGCAAAGAGATGGCTGGAAGAGCCAGAGCCAAGCAGATCGGAAGGCATTTTGATTTGATGCATCGGCCCATTCAGGGTACCCTGAACGGACGTTTTGTCTGGGAGGGGGAAGACCTTCCATTCTGCGGCTTCCCAGAGCCATGGTTGAACGCAGAAAAAAGGCGCATGCCGGGGTTTGAGATCTTTTTTGACTTGCAGTTATCCGAGGATGATGTCGTTAAGGAGCATATTGGTCCATCAGCTGAGTTTGAGCAGAGTAAGGAAGTGGATTCCGAGAACACCGAGCTTGAAATGGGGGTAGCACTGGCCTGTCTACTATTAGATCCTCTGATCGTACATGAGTGCTTGGGGGATGATCTCTCAATATTTATGATTGGAAACGAAACGGCTGCGAGCCCGCCTTCTAACATTTTGGATGCATCTGCCGCACCCTCCCTTGTCTGGCAGTACGAGGAGGGATTCTTATCGAGCAGCACTGGGTCAGGTAGTGAGCCGGAGTCTGATTCCACTGAGTCCGTAAGGTCGGAATCAGGTTCCAGCTCGTCTGAGTCTGAGTCCGGTATTCTTGGAGGTGATAACCCGGATGCCACAGTCCTGTCTAGGTCGTCTTTTTCTTTTTCTTTTGAGTCTATTGTAACTAAAGAATCAGATGGACTAGATGAAGTGATTAATGAGAATGGAATAGCTGTGGCTTCTGAGTATTTTTCTGTGCCTTTGATTTATTGCATTAATCAGGACTTTCAAAAGTTCGATGAAAACGACGAGGAAGAAATTCCTCCGGTTTTGAAATATTTGCTTGAACAAGAATAGGAGAGGTTTGTAAAACCGCTGGTCGATGAAATCACCCAAATTAATGTTGGTACTGAGAAGGACCCGCAGCTGGTCTAGATCGGGTCCACGTTGTCTTCGGAGGAGCGCGAGCGCTTAGTCGCTTTATTAAAAGATTTCAAAGATGTTTTCGCGTGGTCCTACGAAGACATGCCTAGAATCGATCCTGAGATTGTACAGCACCGGATCCCTTTCGACCCAGAGGCCCGACCTGTCAAGCTGAAGCTCAGAAGATTCCGCCCAGACTGGTCACCAAGCAAATCGACGCAAGGTTCCTGTTGGTATCCGAATACCCAACTTGGTTGGCCAACATAGTTCTAGTGCCGAAGAAGGATGGTAGAATTCGGGTATGTGTGGATTTCAGGGATCTAAACAAAGCCAGTCCGAAGGACGACTTTCCTCTGCCGCATATCAATGAGTTAGTAGATTTTACCACAGGGCATGCATTGCTCTCATTCATGGATGGCTTTTCAGGCTACAACCAGATTGTAATGGCACTTGAAGACCAAGAGAAGACTGCTTTTACCACCCCGTAGAGGACCTATTGTTATAGGGTGATGCCATTTGGGCTGAAGAATGCTGGGGCTACATATTAATGGGCTGCGACCACAATATTACATGACATGATCCACAAAGAGGTTGGGGTATACGTGGACGACATGATTGTCAAGTCTAAAGAAAGAGAGGGCCACTACACCGCCTTGCAAAAGTTCTTCCGAAGGAACAGAGAATTTCGGTTGCGGCTGAATCCTCAAAAATGTACGTTTAGTGTTACAATAGGAAAAATGCTGGGGTTCTTGATCACACAAAGGGGCATCGAAGTCGACCCTTCCAAAATCAAGGCCATCTTAGAAATGCCCCCACCAAGGACTGAAAAGGAGGTGCGAGGCTTTCTGGGTAAAGTGCAATTCATAAGACGGTTTATCTCAAAATTAACCTTGACTTGTGAACCATTCTTTGGTCTCCTGAAGAAAGGAACGGAGTTCCAATGGGACGGCTGATGCCAAGCTGCTTTTGAACAGATTATGCAATACTTACAGAACCCACCTGTGTTGTCACCGCTTGAGCCAGGGAAACCGTTGATTTTGTATCTTTCAGTGACTGAGACTACAATGGCCTGCATGCTTGCACAAGAGTCTGAGGACAAAATGGAAAGAGCCATCTACTATCTGAGCAAGAAAATGTTGGAATACGAGGCCCGTTATACTCCGCTGGAGAAGGCTTGTTTGGCCTTGGCCTGGGCTACCAGGAAGTTGCGGCACTACCTGTTAGCTCACTCTGTAATGTTGGTTTCCAGATTGGATCCCATCAAATATCTCTTCGAGATACCAGCACTTACGGGTAGGCTAGCCCGTTGGTTGCTTCTGCTTTCCGAATTCGATCTGAAGTATGTGACACGCAAGTCAGTAAAGGGGAGAGCGGTAGCGGAGTTCCTTGCCGATCACCCAGTAGAAGGGGATGAAGTAGTTGAGTACCTATTACCAGACGAGGCCATTTTGCATGTTGAAGAAGAAACTTGGACGATGTACTTTGACGAGGCGTCAAATCAATATGGGTATGGAATAGGAGTGTTGCTAATAGCACCCGACAATTCCTATATCCCTCTAGCATTCAAACTCCGATTCAAGGTCTCTAACAACGAAGCAAAATATGAGGCATGCATTGCTGGATTAGAAGCGGCCCTAGAACTAGGGGCAAAACGGTTGGATGTCATCGGGGACTCGAACCTTGTTGTATCTCAGGCTAAAGGAGATTGGAAAGTTAAAGAAGAAAAGATGAGAATTTACCACCAGACCTTGGACTTGTTGATTCCTCGGTTTGAGAAGCTGAACTTCGCTCATCTATTAAGAGAGAACAACAGGTTTGCAGATTCACTAGCAACTCTATCATCTATGATAGACATCCCTTTTGGAGTCCGGATTCGTCCGATCATCATTGACCAGAAATTTGTGCTGGCCTACGAGCTGATTGCTATTATAGAAGAGGTTCAAGATGAGAACCCCTGGTATTACGATGTTTGGAACTTCTCGGAGAAAGAGATGTATCCGCCAGGGGCAAACGCTAAAGATAAGAGGGCAATAAGAAGAATGGCTGCTCAGTTCATCATCTGCGGGAGTAAACTGTACAAGAGAGGTCATCTAGCAATAAATAAGCTGTGTGTTGATGCTGAAGAATCGAGGCGCCTGACGGAGGCCATCCATGGAGAAGAATGCGGAGCACACATGAACGGGGTAATGCTAGCCCGGAAAATCCTTAGACAAGGTTACTACTGGTCCACCATAGAAGAGGATTGTGATGGCTTTGTTTGGCGATGCCACAAATGTCAAATCCATGCAAACCGCATGAATATCCCGCCGTCTAAGCTGTACAACATAAATTCGCCATGGCCGTTTTCAGTCTGGAGAATAGATATGATCGGGGCTATCACGCCGAAAGGGTCCAATGGGCATGAGTTCATTCTGGTAACAATAGACTATTTTACAAAGTGGGTTAAGGCCCAATCTTATGCAGTACTGAAGGCATCACATGTCGCCAAGTTCATCAAGAACAACATCATCTGTTGCTATGGGGTCCCGAACAAGATCATATCAGATAATGGTTCCCACTTCAAGAAGGAAGTGATTGACTTGTTGGACAAGTACAACGTGGCCTTTCACAAGTCATTTACATACCAGCCACAGACCAACAGAGCAGTTGAGGCCGCCAACAAGAACATCAAACACATTTTACAGAAGATAGTGGAAACCTACCGGGACTGGCCAGATAAGTTGCCATTTGCTCTGTGGGGCTACCAGACTTCAATTCGTACTTCTATTGGGGCGACTCTGTATTCCTTGGTCTATAGGATGGAAGTTGTTTTGCCTATTGAAGTTGAGATTCCCTCTGTACGAGTACTGGCTGAGTGTCAAATAGCTGAGGCAGATTGGCAGCAGAACAGGTTCGAAGAACTCATGTTGTTTGATAAAAGAAGGCTGAAAGCACTGTACCATGTTCAAGGTTACCAACGCAGAATTGCCAGGGCTTTCAACAAGAAAGTTAAGTTCAGAAATTTGAAAGAGGGAGATTTGGTGCTCAAGGACAACCGAGCTCCCATCCACAACCCTAGGGGCAAGTTCAGACCTAATTGGCTGGCCCTTTCATCATCAAGTCCATCTGGTCGGGTGGAGCTGCCGTTCTAATGGACCTAGATGGCCTGGAGTTCTCCCAATCGATCAACATGGACAAGTTGAAGAAATATTACCCCTGAGTGGCTCGCTCGGCCGAAAACCCGAAAGGGCGACCTAGGCAAAAGTTAGAGCATGAAAAATTTAAAATTACAAAAACTGAGCTCGCAAGGCAGAAAACTCGGAAAAGGCGACCTTAGCAAAAGTTAGAGCGCAAAAGGAGAGAGTAAATACCCGAACGTATCTTACCCGAACTACGTAAGGCTTGATTCCCATGTTTGGGATACGTAGGCAACTTCATCCTGAAGTCTAGCCATAAACACTTCCAAATCAATTGTATCCATGTGATGGTTCTGGTCATCTTTGTCTTCGCTGTATCTGAGAGTTCGGTTGTGATCGTCACTTTGAGAACTGGTTTCAGAGTGTTGCGGTACTATTCAAACAAGGGGCAACTTTCTGTTGCCGTTCAGTGTGCTGCGGTACTATTCAAACAAGGGGCAACTTTCCGTTGTCGTGCAGTGCTATTTACACAAGGGGCAATTTTCCATTATTTTGAATCTGGGGTTGTACATCTCAGTGATAGATCTCGGGCATGTCCAGTTTTGATTCATATCGAAAATGGTTTTGAAAAGTTTTAATAAAAGTTGATTTTGTTCAAATTAATCTTTTTACAACTTAGACCATTTTTGGACCAAACGAAAAATTTTCAGTACCCACAACCTTCAATTTCATTGATTTCAATACAGAGTTCTCCTACTCTTGAATACAAATTGAAGTTGCTTTTCATTACATTCATAAAGAAAACTTGAAAGTTCTGATTAAAGCAAATAAATTCGGGGCATAAGTCAGGTGTTCCTGCTTCCCCTCCCAGAGCTTGCGAAAGCCTCTGACGCCAAAGTGGGCCCTACCTGTGCCTCTTCATTGAGCCAATCTAGGCACTCATCAGAAAGGGTGCAGCTAAAGGCAAGAGCAGGAGCCATAAGCTCTCTTGTCCTCCAGGCTGTGGTATACCAAGCTAGTTGCGTGCCTCGGATCGGAAATGTAGCAGGGTACTCCATCCCCTCCTTCGAGCAAGTCTGATCATGTCCGAATTGACGCCGGAATCGGAATAGAAAATAGAACACGCAGTGTGTCAAGCCAACCAATTGGATCCCGGCTGGCGGTCCATGCTATAGCTCATTGTCGGTAGATTGAGCCAAGGATAGCGCCAAGCAATGTCAGTAGCGGACAAGCTACACATCCAGTTGAACCACCATCTCTCATCCGGGGCATCGACTAAACGTCGCCAGAAGAAGTAGCTGCGAGCTGAGTATGTGGGGCACGAGTCCACAATTTTCAATTTATCCATCAACCATATTTGGGGAGGGATGAAAAATGAGAGAATAAAGAATAGAGTGGTGTATGTTGAGAGAAAAGTGAGAGAAAGGGTTTTGAGAGAAAAACTGAGCCCGAGGGCCGAGTGATGTGAGCAATATATATATGAGATAGGGTGGGAAACATTACCTGCAATAGTAGTGGACTCCCCGTAAACCTAGCCATTTCTTGGATATGAAAAACATCTAATTCCATCAACGTCTTAGCTAACGTCATGGCGATACAGCTTTTGCCCTCCCTTAATCCCTCAACAACTTCAATCAAACGAGTGCTAAACCCTCCAGAGCCTAGGGCAAGCAAGAGATGAGATAACATGCACAAACGTCGCCAGAAGAAGTAGCTGCGAGCTGAGTATGTGGGGCACGAGTCCACAATTTTCAATTTATCCATCAACCATATTTGGGGAGGGATGAAAAATGAGAGAATAAAGAATAGAGTGGTGTATGTTGAGAGAAAAGTGAGAGAAAGGGTTTTGAGAGAAAAACTGAGCCCGAGGGCCGAGTGATGTGAGCAATATATATATGAGATAGGGTGGGAAACATTACCTGCAATAGTAGTGGACTCCCCGCAAACCTAGCCATTTCTTGGATAAGAAAAACATCTAATTCCATCAACGTCTCAGCTAGCGTCATGGCGATACAGCTTTTGCCCTCCCTTAAGCCCTCAACAACTTCAATCAAACGAGTGCTAAACCCTCCAGAGCCTGGGGCAAGCAAGAGATGAGATAACATGCACAAGCAAAGCACATGTCACCGACAACCCTGCCAATGATGGTCACCGCGGTCACCGGCATCAGAAAACCGACAAACCAAGCTCGGAATGTCTAACTCCCTATCGTGAATCAATGATCGAGCATCATGCAAAGTGAGCCCACACATCCGCCCCAATGCTTGGACGTAGCCGAAGCAGAATTGTGGTAAAACTTCTTCATCGTGCTCGGATTCCATCAAAGCCTAAAAGTCTTCGAAAGTAGGGCACAGCTCTTGCCCACCAAAGCTAAAGACGTGTGTCACCGGATTCCAAAATCTTGCCGCGGCATGAAGAAATGGAAAATGCAACGGGGTGCGACTCAACGTGAACAGTGCACTTATGCCAAAACCTCAGAAATTAAGCTTTTCCGAGCCATCTAAGTTGGCAATCCAATTTGTGAGGTTTTGAGCAAGGAATGCTTCCATTTGGTGCAAACTTGAGCTAAAATGAAGAGAATCCCGAAGCTGGAACTCATATAGAAAATAAAGCAGTGAGTGGAGGACAGATGTCGCCGTTTCGGAGAGTCTGCCATCGATGGCTGACAGTGGCTCATCAGTGGCCGACAGTGGCACACTGATGGCCGGCAGACCTTCCCTTGTGGCCGGTAGTCTCTCGCTCATTCCCACTGGCCTTCTGGGTGAAGACCCAGTTGTCTGCTACAGTGAAGTCCTGTTACCTAAGCCTTTTAAGGTCTTGTTTTGTCCTGTTGGACTCTATCGTGTCTCGTTTAAGACATATTAGTTTCTTTTTCTGTGTCGGGTTGTAATCATCTTCCTTTCATTTATCGAGTTGTCGTAATTTACTTATCGAGTTATAAACTTGTTAAGGCTTTATTTTGCCAATCGATTTGTTTTGTTATTAGTTGGCTCACTACTTGATTAGTGCAATTCGAGTGTTTGGTTTTCAAAACAAAAGTTCGAACTCATTTACATTGTTGTGTAAAGTGATGCAATGCATACAATGTACAAATGTAACACTTTTTCAACAAAAGGCCGTTTTCATTCTATCATAGATTCTTTTTACAAAAGAGCATAGTTTTAAAAAAGTAAATCTGCCTGACGCAGTACAATGTGCAAAACTACTAGTAAAAAGAAAAATAAAGCAAAAAGAAGAGCAACGTCTGAATCAGCAAAATGTCTGGATCGACGCCAATCGCCTCAAGACTGAAAGGTCCTCATCGTCCTCTTCCTCGACCGAGAGGACTCTGGAATGTCGTCGCCATCAGCACCTAACTCTAAACTCGAGCCATCCCCAGCTCCATCTCCATCCTGAGAAGACTCTGACCGCGGACTAACTGCCTCCTCGTCAGACTCATCATCACCTGGGCAGGCCCTCGTGAACTAGTCCCTTGTCCTGCTCCCCCTGCTGCTCAGGGAGGTGCTGAAAGACTCGCCCCCGCTCCTGCTGAGGCACCAGATAGGCCTGGCGCCAAGAAAGGAATTTGAAAAAGGGCAATCCACCAAAATGCATTAGTAATCAAGATGTATCAGATGCAGGGAATAATGTGCTGTGAGCAGTAAATGATTTGCAGTGAATGTGTACCGTGAGCGGTGTATGAGAGCAATATATCAGATCAGTGTAGTGTGCAACTGTGCAAATGATGGCATATCGAGAAAAGATTGTGTGGCATGAAGTGTAGCTTGAAAAAACTCACCGAAATACCGTAAATACTGAGCAAGTCCATGCTCGTCTGCAGCATCCCCATCATTGAAGCCGTCATCTCCAGAGACTGACGAGTATACTTAATGGGAGCCTGCAAAAATGTTGAAGTCATTAGCATTCTGTGGGAAATCCAATGAAATGAAATGACTGTGCAAAAACGAAAAGTATAGCACATACTAGGGTCGAGCCATAAACTTCGATAAGCTCATGACTAGCTAGAGGAGGAGCAAAGGGGACCTGATAAGTCTCTCCAGCCCACCCTCGGCATGTCATAGTAGCAGGCAGCACGGGCCATCCAGTCCCTTGTCTCCCCTCAGGACCTCCCCTCCTACGAGACTTGGTCGTTCCGCTTCTCCCTCTCGTAACTGGAGCCCTTGCTCCCTCTCCTCCTCGGACACCAGTCAAAGGTGGCATCAGATGCGTCCGAATAAAGGTCGCGTAGTCACCCTCGGTGTGGAAGTACTCCGTCTCCAGTCCTACCATAAACTGAATCACCTGGTCAGCAGACAACCTATGTGTCTCCCTTATCGATGGTGGAGGTGTCATCGGCACAAATGGAGCTGACACTCCCAAAGTCTGACGCATGAAGCGCTCACTCAGAAACCAGGCGCGGCAGATTGGCCCCTCAAAGAGGATGTGGAAATGAGACATAGTTTGGGCAGCGTGGTACTGGTCTCGAAGTCATGATGGGATCACATCCCATGGCTGCCATGTAATCTGAGAAAAGAAAAACCGACAAGATGACCAGTCGTCAAATAACTAATCAAGATGCATCGGATTAATTGAAATAATCTTATTGCAGACCTACCTCACGCGCTGTGACCGTGTCGAAAAACTGTCGGAAAAACATGAAGCTCTCTCGGGTCCTATAACGGAGCTGGCTGTCATATACATCAGAAAATGGGATGGTCGCTGGGGTCTCCTTCACAGGCTCCGGAGCAAGTGTCGGGAAGTACGCGTACACCCACAGCTATGAGAAAAATGTAATCAGCACAGTGTATGAACAGATTACAGAAAACAGAACGCAGTACAATGAATAAAAGTTGCAGGCCTAGAGAAAATATTTGATTGTGTGTGTGCAGTGTATGGTATGTAGTGTGCAGCATGTATGGTGTACAGAAAATGCAAAGCAGAAAGCATACAGTGTAAAAGCAGATACAGAAAATACAGAAAGTACAAGTGTCGAACAAAGAAAAAGTACAAATGCTGAGTAAAGCAATAAAAAGGGAAAATTAGGTTGTGTACCTCCCAAGCCCGCCAGTAGCCGCCGATCAACCTCTCACGCATCCAAGAAGTGGAGCTCATGTATCTATAAAGAGTGGTGAGGCCGGCCGCGCCTCAATCGTAGAAACGGACCCGCTGGAGTACCACCAGAGCGCCCAAGAAGTACAAACCCACGGTATTCCACCTATTCGAAAACAAGGTGGTACCGAAAAGGAATAGGAGGAAGCCCCTAGCATACTGCTCTGCCCCCTCATCGGTCTCGGGATCCTCCCCTCTGTACTGCTCCTCAAACCAAGAGTATCTAACCATACCCGCTCGAAGAATGGGTGGACGTGCTCCAAGTAGCGCATCCCATGCGGCCACCCACTCCCCCATGTCGGGATCAAGGGGAATCGGATCACCTCCTACGCCCAGGCTGGTGATCATGTCGAAGTCGAGAGGAGTCATGGTCATCTCTCCCGCCGTGGAGAAGCGGAAAGAGTTGGTGGTGTCCTACCACCTCTCCACAAGAGCCCCTAGGAGAGGGCAACTCGCTGCGACCCGCGTCAAGCTGCAGCAAAATACGCCAAAGCCGGTCCCATCGATGATCCGACGGACCCTCGAGAGAAGCACATCGTACCAATCCCGAGCGGTCGTAACACCATAACCCCTGAAGGAGTGGGATCCACCCTGCAACAGAAAATGCAGTTCAAGACAGATCAGCAATGTATTGAAAATGTAGTTTAAGTCAGATCAGTAGTGTATTGAAAATACAGTTCAGATCAGATCAGTGATGTATTGAAAATATAGTTGAATTCAAATCAGTGGTGTATCGAAGATGCAGTTGAAATTCGGGGCATTGACACATGAGGTGCGGTCGTACACAGTACATACAGGGCAATAATGTATGAAATACAGTCATATCAAAGCATGTAATGTGATCAGATCGGAACAGTGCAAGAAATGCAAATAGTTGAAAGTAATACTGCAGAAAGGGAGAGTTGGTACCTACACAAAAATGGCCGACAAACGAGACATCGGCTCCCTCGGTAAGAGGTCATCCGGTGCACCCTCATCAAAATCAGTGAAGGTGTGAATGCCTCCCGCCACTGGTATGATATGAGTCTCTGGATGATACCTCGCGGGGTCGAAGGGACGTGTGCTCAATGGTAAAGTCTGAGACTCGACCTCTGGCTCAGTTGCAAAGGCCGCCGCCAACTCCACTGGAGGGAGTGCGGGGAAGCCCTCATCATGCAGAACATCGTCAGCCATCTAAGATAGATACAAAAACGAGCAAAAATGAGCAAAATGGTGGAGTTTTGAACAAACCAAACCCTAAGAGAGAGAAAATTCAAAGAAAGTTGAAAGCCCGCGAAAAGTGAACTAACCTCGAAAGAAATCCGGGGAAAATGATCCTCGAATGGGGGAAATGATGACAGACACCTCAGATTCAATTTCTGATCGGTTCAAATCGAAGAAAACCAAGAGGTTTTAATGATTCAAGTTTGCTTAGGGTGTTGGGAAACGCGTAAAACGCGCGAATCTACAGAGAAGGCACACCTAGAGGGCAAGGAAAATGCTTTCTATGCAAGGGTTTGTGAGGAAATGGGTTGATTTTGAAACTATTTAAAGACCCACGGCCCAAAAGACTGTTTTGCTCGAATCTGCCACCGATGGCCAACAAGGGCACATCGATGGCCGACAGTCCTTCATCGATGGCCGGCAGTAGCCACCAATGGCCGGCGGCAGCTGGCGGCTCTCCCTGATGGCCAGCAGTCCTCCACCAGCTTCCTCTGCCTATCTGATCGAGGTATTTGTCCATGGGTTCCAAAAATCCTGAGGAATGCTCAAAACTTGATTCAAAATGCCTCTGTGGAAACCCGGAAATCGTGTCCTCAATGTACGATGGTCGTCGCCCACCAATGCGTACGAGGTGTATCCTTTTGACGTATCCTAAACCTTCCGGGAGGTAAACCGGAAGTCCCCTTCCAAGATGTCTTTATTAGGCATTCTTTTGACTGTTATCACCTAACATTCGCTCGTCATATCAAACACCCATTCTAGATATATTTGCATTGTTTTGCATATAGTTTATATTTGCATTATCTTGCATCTAGTTCACATTTGCACTGTCTTGCATCTAGTTATATTTGCCTTGCATCTAGTTATATTTGCATTGCCTCGCATTTAGTTACACATGCATTGTTTTGCATCTCATTTACACATGCATTGTTTTGCATCTAGTTTACACATGCATTGTTTTGCATCTAGTTTATAGTTGCATTGTTTTGCATCTCATCAAACCTGCATTGTTTTGCATCTCATCTAAACTTGCATTGTTTTGCATCTTGCATTATCCCTTTTTAACTTGCGCTGTTACGCAGGTTATGTGCGCTGTTACGCACTCATTATTTTAACTTGCCCTGTTACGCAGGTTATGTGTGCTGTTACGCACCCCTTGTTTTAACTTGCGCTGTTACGCAGGTTATGTGCGTTGTTACGCACTCATTATTTTAACTTGCACTGTTACGCAGGATATGTGCGCTGTTACGCACTTCTTATCTTAACTTGCGCTGTTACGCACTCATCATTTTAACTTGCGTTGTTACGCAGGTTATGTGCGCTGTTACGAACTTCTTATTTTAACTTGCGCTGTTACACAGGTTATGTGCGCTGTTACGCACTCAACATGTTAACTTGCGCTGTTACGCAGGTTATGTGCGCTGTTACGCGCTTCTTTTCTCTAACTTGCGTTGTTACGCAAGTTATATGCGCTGTTACGCACTTACTTATCTGCTTTACTTGCGCTGTTACGCATGCTTTACTTGCGCTGTTACACGTGTCCACTTCTTTTAGCCTGCGCTATTACGCATGTTTATCTCTTTAACCTGCGCTGTTACGCATGTTTTATTTCTCCTACTTGCGCTGTTACGCCTGTTTTACTGGTGTAACCTGCGTTGTCTCGCATGTCATATCTTTACTTGCGCTATTACGCATGTCTACTTCTTTACTTGCGCTGTTACGCATGCTGTTCTTATTTTAAGCTGCGCTGTTACGCATGTTTATTTTCTTAACCTGCGCTGTTACGCAAGTTTTACTGTTTAAACCTGCGCTGTTACGCATGTTATACCTCCTTAATGTGCGCTGTATCACATGTTTTACTTCTTTAACTTGCGCTGTCACGTATGTTTTACATATTTTATTTGCGTTGTTTCACATGTCTCTATCTTGTGCCATTACACATGTCTTAACCTGCGCTGCTACGCATGTTCCATCCGTGTTGTCTCGTACCCACAGGATTGCATTGTTTTGCACCCCTCCACTTGCATTGTCACGCAATTTTCACTTGCATTGTTATGCATGTTTCTAACGATATAGTACCTGTTGAGTCTCTTTCTCTTACAGGGCACGATATTGTATATACGGTTCATTTGGAGTCAGCACGACCAGACGAACCGGACGGTATTGTATGCACTCCACGATAGACGTGGTGAGAATTACATAATTTTCTTACATTCTTTCTGTTGAAATATGTAGGATTGTTATTCATTCGCTTAAAATGTCACATTTATTGTATATAATTGCTTCATTACAGTTTTCATAATCATAAGTTATACTCTTGCATCTTGCATATCATTTGCATTATGCCCTAGCCTACGGGCACATCTCTGCATGCTTATATTGATTGTCTGCTTGAGTCTTCGACCTTGTTAAAAATGGGTCATCTCTGGGCTTCGACACTCACTCCCGTCACTTTGTGACTTTCGAGTTCTGTCAAAGAGGGGCAACTGTAGACACCCCATTTTTCACCGTCCTCAAGACTCGGTTGTGCTTGCAGGTACATCCGGACAATAGTTAAATTGCTCGTGGGCATTCGACTTTCGCGACGGAATATCACAGGCTCGAGCTTTCCAGACCCTGTATCCTTTCTGCCCCATTCTTGGACCATGACTTGGTCCTTTCAACATCTTTCTCCTGGTGCACTGCCGGCCATGTATTTGTTTCTGCCGGCCATTGAGTCACTACTGGCCATCATTGATGGCCGACAGAACCCCTGTCTCAGCTGGTTTTACTCCAGATATTTTGAGCCAGCTGGAATCCTTTTATCTACCCTCCATACACGTATATGGAGGGATGAAGCTCTTGCCAAGCTTCTTGAAGAAGCTTTGCATTGCTTTCCTTCTATATAAGGAGAGTGCCTCTCTCCTTAGAAGAGGTTCAGCACTTTTACAAGAGATATAGCTCTCCCTCTCTATATTTCTTGCTCTCTCTATATTGTTGTGTTTTAGTCCATTTTCCTTGCACTTTTACACTACAACACATAGAGATACACCACCACCATTGGACTGAGGTTATTGGGAGGACTTCTTGAGCTCTGAAAGTGAGGTTTTACCCCATGAGGTTGCTGATCTCGAAGTTGGTCTTCAAGGGTGAGTATTTCCCCCATTTTAGCACCTTTTTGTATCTCATTTTGGCCATTCTTGCATATTGTTTTAGGCCTTGCTTTCAACTGAAAAAAGTCTTGTTTTTAAGTTCTTTTGGTGGTTGTTTAAGGTCTTTTGGCTGTTGAGGGTCTTCAACCCTCTTGTTGGCCTTGTTTGGCCTTGTTTTGAGTCATGCCTTAAGGCCTCCGAGCTAGCCTTGGTTTGGCCTTCTAACCACTAAAATCCAGTGGATTTTCAGTGGTAGTCATGAGGTCTTGAGGCCTCAAATCAGAGGGGGTGGCCCCCTCTCTTTTGGTTCTTGTTTGCTTGCATTTTTGGCCTTCCAAAGGAGCATGCCTCTATGTATTTTTGAGGCTTGATTCAGGCCATTTTTTTGTGACTTTTAGGACCTTCCTTAAGTCTTTCCATGGCTGGTTTGGTCATATTTTGCATGCATCTTACATGTATAGTGTAATCCCATTCATAGCCTTACAAAGTAGCATGTTCTTCTTGCATGCGTTGGCTCCATTTCAGTAGGTTTTTAGTGATGTTTTACCATGCCTTAGATTTGTTTTGGGTTGGTTTTGTCACTCCATGCATGCATGATACACTTGTAGTGCAAATCTCTTAAACTAGTCTTGTATGCTTTTTGCTTTAGCATGTCATTCTAGCTTATGTTGAGCCCATTTCAGCATGTTTTTGGTGATTTTTTGCCATGTCATGACTCTTTCTAAAGTGGGTTTGGTCATCCTTTACATGCTCCATATACTTGTAGAACAAATCTTGCTTACTAGCTTCATGTGCATGATGTTTTGATTCATCATCTTAGCATATTTTGGCTTTGCTCCAGCATGACTTTGTTCTTATTTTGGGCTATTATTGGACTGTTTTGGGCTTCCATGGCCATATCACTCATGCTTTATATGGCTATAATGTAAATGCTTAGGCTAGTCTTGGTTTTTGAGGCCCCTACCATGCCATACATGTGATATTTGCATGCTTTGCCATTATTTTAAGTGTTATTTCAGTCCATGAAATGTGGCCATACACTTGCATTTGACATGCTTTTAATGCTTTGGAGCTTTGGCTCTTTATGCCTCAAGAATGAACTTTTGTGCATGCCATTAAGTCTAAGCCTAAGCCTTTGGCTCATCATATCAGTGCATTTTTGGTCTTGTTATGCCAAGATGTAACTCTGTTTTATGCTGTCCAAGTCAAGCCATATTTGGTTTTAATAGGTGTAGTGCATTGCCTCTTTTGTAGCCTTGCATGCTCCATGTTTTTGGCCTTGTGTTCTAGCTTGTGTTGGCTAGCTTCAAGCTTGTTTTTGGTCTTGTTTGGACTTGCCTGGGGACTGTTTTAGGTTCCCTTAGCCCTTTGGGGCTTGCTTTGTATGGCCATGGCTTAAGTCCTTTTGCTAAATGCTTAGCTTTTAAGCTTCATGCATGCCATGCTTGTGTTATGTATGTGATTTGGCATCATTCCTAATATCATTTCAGAGCATGTAATATTGTCATACTTGCATGCTTTTCATTCCTCAAGTGTGCTTAAGGGTTGCATCTTTATGCCTTAATTCTTGAGCCAATTGGCATGCATGCTTGCCATACATCGTATTGTGTGCCATGTGCATTGGCATTATGCATGCCATTAGCCTTGCTAGGTTGTTCATATTGCATTAGCATTGTGTGTGCCATCCTTGCATTGCATTGTTGTTTGGATTAAGTGTTAATCCGAGCACGAGAAACGAGAAATGTTTCATACTTCAAGTGATGAAACGTGTCTCAATTCTCGGTCGCCGACGCTCCTGATCACACATGATAGAGTTTTAGGCTTTACATTTGCTTGCTAGTGCTTTTTGAGTTGGCCATGATAGAGTTTTAGGCTTTATATGTTTATTTGTGCATTCATTTCATATTGATGTGCACAAGTTGGATCTTTGGCCATCATGCATCGGGATGCGTGATTGATGGTCTTGGATCTGACTATGCCTCTCCCTTGATGTTTCGAGGTGATATGGGGTGGCATAGTGCGTATATATCCTTGGGAGACCCTCCATTTTCTCTATTTTGTGTTTTGCTGCAGCTTGGTGTCACAGCACATCAGACTGGTTTTGGTAAGTTCCAGCAGCAAGGTCTCAAGGACACCCTGCAGACAGAGCCTCTAAAGAGCAACCAGAGAGCTTACCGGGACAGGAACCGAGCATGCATGTTCACCTTCTTCAACTTGCCGAGGCAACATTGTTTAATGCTTACTTGTTAGTTAGCTTCAATTTAATTAGTTAATTTGTTAATTAATTAAGTTTTGTAATAATTAGTTGTAACTAGTTATTCATTTGGTTATGTAATAATTAATTAGCTTGTTAGTTAGTTAATTAGTTGGCATGTATTATTCATTCGGACCCTCCGTCGAGAGGGCGAATTTTGTAATAAGTGTGTGTGCGTGTGTGCATGTTTTCCAACCTCCATTTCTTTCTTCCTTTTACTTACCTGCTTTTGATGGTTAGTTCTAAGTAATTTTCAATTAGCATACTTATGCTTGCATGTTTGCATCATTCATCTACATTGCATGCAACGGGCTCGGCGCATCATGCACTGCATCGTATTTCAATTCCAAGTTGAATACATGTATCAATTATTGCATCTCACATGTCGTCTTAGAATAGCCGAGCCTATTTCTAGTTGTATTTTGCATGTGTTGCATTAGCCATCTTAACATGAACTAGATCATGCATTGATTACTAACTAGCTATTGTTTTGGCTTGGAGTACTAGGTAAGCTTTTATGCTTTAGCATACTGTATTTGTGTTAATGTTACCATGAAACCATGCTTGCTATGAGGCTATTTACTTATGTGATATAAACTGCCTGAATGCCTGTGGGTGAAGGTTGGATTACTTGAATTGGAACAATTCATTGAAATCCGCATTTTAGCCTACTTGCGAGTAGCAAACTTCAAACTGTTTTCAAACAAACGGATATGTAATTCTTTGTTCCAAATTAGGCGATTTAGTCTATACTTGTTTGCTGTGCGCATCACATAGTAAGATTAGCTAATTAATCAAAATAAGAACACATGTGTTTTTAAAAACAAAATATCATGTTTAGTACAGGCCGATCTTTGATCGGGTGAGTGGGGGTGCTCATAGATGACCTTCTCCAATCGTACCCAAGTTCCCAAGCCGAGGCAACTTTGGTGATGACGAACACGTGGCCTTAGGCAACGAGTCAAGGTTTCCTAAATTCCCCCAAAATAAAATATTTAGGTGGCGACTCTGTATCTGACAAAGTAGTCCATGTTTGACACTTCTTTACAAAAATTAGTTTTCCAAAACGATTTGCCGGATTTGGACTCTTTGGTGATTTATCAATCTCACATCGCACATTGTGAGATCAGATTAAGAACCGTGACAAATTAAGTCCGAACTGTAGCATGAGGCCCTCGAGGCGCGTCTACAGTTTCTGGCGACTCTGCTGGGATTTAGAGAGCTTGACTCGAACTCATGATATCTTGTTTTGACTACACTTATGTGTTTCTTTGCATTGCATTTGCATTGGTGCACCAAGGACACCGTGTTTGCCGTATGCTATTCCTGAACAGTGTGCCGGAGGCTCGCTTCGAGAAGCGTACCATAAGGCTGACCAATTACGGGCTCTGCCACGAGGGGAACACAAACCCAGATTTTACCGAGGCACCCTTCTTGACCATTCGACCTAGTACATATTCGGAATCCATAGTGCCTATTCCAAACTAGGACAGGTTACTTACCCGATTGTAGGTTGTTTGCAACCGCTGTGTATGTACTGAAACCCTAGCTCCTGACAAGATAGGATAAGGAAACCTTACCCCAACTTAAGGGTGTTTTGGCTCTCATTTGCTTGCTAGTGCTTTTTGAGTTGGCCTCTACAGGAATGCACGTATCAGTTTGCAAATCTGGGTATTAAACCTGCGGACGTCAGTATCAGTATTTTGAGAATCAGTTATATCTGCGTGTATCAGATTCAGATTTGGGGCAGTAATTTGGGGAACAATGATCAGTGATTGAGGACAGTTCTTTCAGCTTGTGTGTGCCAACTGTGCGTTGTATTTATTTAAGCTATTATGCTGTCCATTTTTCTGTTCATTATTTCCTTATTATGCTTTATTTATCTTTTTGCAAGGTAGTTTAGCACAATTGCATCCGACCGGGTAGATATTCCCCGAGCACTCTGGGTTAGAGATCATAGACTTAATCGATCCAGGGATCTGATAGACAGACAAGCAGTGTTCCTTTCTTTACCCCCGGTCGCTAGACGGAGGTCAAAGAGGCGCAGTATATCAGTACAACGGTCGTCAGATCAGTGATCTACCCCATTAGTGAACAGTCAGACTGAGGTCTTGGTTTTTATTACGGGAACAGATATACCAGTTATTCAGATAGATCCATACAATATGACAAGCTTAGAGGAGATGGTGTGTCACCTCTAAGAAAGCATGAAAACTATACAGCAGGATGCTGCTCGTCAAGCAAAATCTGCCAAACAGCAGGCCGTGATCGTGACCCAACAGGAAGAATTAATCACTAGGCTATAACAGCAAGCTGGAGCATCTGCTTCACACCAGGTTCCTCCCCCGCTAAGAGTTCCCATATTTAGGGAGACAACTAACGTCCAGGATGACACGGACATCCCAATCGGACCGGCTCCGTCCCCAGTTTTACCCCAGCTATCCAAAACACCATCCAACCTACCAGATTCTCCCTTTGAGTTCGAGACGAACCCCACAGCATTGAAAATAAGCAAGCTTGAAAAGTTGTTCCAGAAGTCTCAAGGGGCTCATTCCATTCTGGATATTGAGAATGGGTACACCGACTCGGCCATGACGCTGTCGGACCGTTTTAAGATGCCACATATTGACCGCTTTGACGAGTCAGGGGACCCTATGGTGCATCTGCGGCTGTTTTCAGACATTTTAAGGCCGATGGGCCTCTCTAGATTACAGAAGCTTTCCTTGTTTGGCCGGACCTTGTCAGGTGTAGCGGCCATTTGGTATGCAAAATTGGAAAATTCCGTCAAGAGGAGTTGGGAGGAGATGGCCAAGGCCTTCATAGCTCAATACTCATACAATACATAAATCGAGATTACAACCAGTGATCTTGAGACAACCAGGCAGGAGCCAAATGAGAGTTTCTCTGATTTTGTAACCCAATGGAGGGCAAAGGCCTTGATGATGACCATCAGGCCAGTTGACAAAGACCAAATACGGATGGTTGTGCACAACCTCCAACGCAAACTCATGCAGAAAATGATTGTCCTCCCCCTCCCCACCTTTGCAGACCTACACGAGATAGGGGTGCAGATCGAGGATGCTATGAAACAAGGTCTGATTGTCCAAGACCGAGAGCAGCCCAAGAGGGCATTCAATCGCAGTTCAAATGCAGGCACAAGCTGGGCTGCAGCTGGCAGAGCTTCAAATGTGAGTATGGTTACCACCACCAATACCCCAAGAACTTTTGCAGCTACACCATTCACCGGTGCGTCCGGAAGTAGCTCGCAAACAACCAAGTATTCCCCCCAAAGCCAAAGAACCTTCACCCCACTATACATGCCCCCGTCCAAAGCTCTGGGGGTTTTGATCAGAAAAGGGCACTTAAAGCCCCTAGAGCCGCGGCCACTACCAGACAGACTCCCTGCTTCCCATAACCCGGCCAAGTACTGCGCCTATCACCAGCAGCATGGTCATGACACTGACCAATGCTTTCGATTACGTCATGAGATTCAGGATCTCATTGACAACAGGGTGATCATGCCCCCAGAAAAACCAAATGTCACAACCAACCCTCTCTCACCACATAACCAAGCTTCACCTCCCAAACGCATCAATTTCATCCAAACTGGGGTTGTGTCATACGACCCCAGCATATATATCACCCCTTCTCACCTACCCAAGCCGGAGGTGTTCATTCCTGACAGCACTGACTTGTGCGTGTTGGACATCTCCCAAACCCAACCAGAAATGGTGGTAGTAACTATCGGAGATAGAACTGGGTCAACTGTGAGAACAAATGAGGATGAGCAGTCAGAACCTGAGGGGTCTACGAGTTTCAAGTACAACCCGACTGGTTACATTACATCAGTAGGCCAGGCTAGGCCGAATGTGGAGTTGCCGGTAGGGGCAGAGGTTTATGTAGTACGAGAGGATGGACCTAATTAAGGGCTAGATAGCCTAGCGGATCTGGAAGAAGACCTTGTAAATCTGTAGTTCTTTGAAGAACAAGATTTAGGGGACGTGACAGTCAATTGGCTTGATGGGTCAGTAGAAAATACTCGATGGCTTGACGACCAACCAGATATTGTGGAACAACCTCAGTTGGAGCAAGGTCCACCTGGGACGGAGACATCAACAGTGGCTGGAAGGGCCAGGGATCAGTTAGAACCGTCGGAGAGCATCGGTGATAAGAATTTTTCTCGAAATCAGAACGTTTCGAGTATAGAGGACATCGAAGAGCAAGCTGCACTGAAACAGTTCGAGCAAGAAAGGACCAAGGATTCCGAAAGGGTCAAGAAGGCCAAAGCCCCTGAAGGGACGGAACTTATGGTGAACGCAGGAACGAAAGGTACTGTGGGTACAGGAGTAAGTGTAACGGAGCCGGACGGGTGTCTGTCGATCGCCGATGGCATGTGGTGGGAAGATGACGACCTATATCTTGCCCACACAGATGACGATTGGGAACAGAGCCAGCCAGATAATACCTGGTATATGGGTGAAGTAGACCACATGACTAGGAGCGGGCGATACTTCAAGCCCCCGCACTTAGATCAACCAGAAGTGTCCGGAAAGGACAAAGAGGCGGAGAAGCAAAAAGAAAAGTTACTCGAAGAAGAGGTTGTGCTGAAATAACTGAAGAAGATACAGGCAGACATCTCCATCTGGGGACTGCCTATGGCTTCACGAGTTCACAGACAGGCTATCCTTTCGGCAACGGACAAGGCCAAACTCTCAATAGACACTACACCTGAACAGTTAGTAGGGTTGGTCTTTCCGGGAGGAGCTTCCCCGACGTTGACCTTTTCTGACAAGGAACTATCGCCTGAGGGCTCGGATCATAACAAACCACTCTACATCTCTATGGAGTGTAGAGACAAGTGGATACCGGTGGTTCTTGTCGACACAGGATCCGCCATTAACGTGTGCCCATCGAGGACAGCATATGCAATCGGGTTGAAGCCCGCAGACTTTGTGCCAACCACCCAGGTGATACGAGCATATAACAATACAAGCAGAGAGGTGAAGGGGACTGTGCAGATTCAGACTAAGTGTAGACATCCCCGAACGTCCCGAGAGGGAATCCCCCCCGTTTTGTTCATTGGGCTCACTACAGTTCAGGACTCAAAGTCACGGTCCTGTATCTAATCTCGCAGAGTGTAATGCAAGACCGATGAATCATCAAAGAGTCCAAATCTGGAAAATCGTTTTTAAAAACCGATTTTTTGAAAGAAGTGCCAAACATGGACTGCTTTGCCAGATACAGTCGCCACCTAAATATTTTATTTTGGGAAATTTAGGAAACCCTGACTCGTTGCCTAAGGCCACGTGTCCATCATCACCAAAGTTGCCTCGGCTCGGGACTTGGGTATGATTGGGGAAGGTCACTTCGTGAGCACCCCTGCTCACCCGATCAAAGATCGGCCTCTACTAACCATGATATCGAGTTTTGAAAACATTATGCATTCTTATTCCGGTTATTAGCCTAGATTCACTACGTGATGCGCACAGCATACAGGTATAGACTGGGTCGCCTGAATTGGAACAAAACATTTCACGTTTGTTTATTTGAAAATGGTTTGATGGTGCTACCCGCAAGTAGGCTAAGATGTGGATTTGCCACCCTCGCGTGGGCTTAGAAAAACATGATTTTGCCACTATCTAGTGGGCATTAAAACTCACAATTAATGAATTGTTCCAATTCAAATAACCCAACCTTCACCCACAGGCATTCAGGCAGTTATATCACATAAGCACAGAGCCTCATGGTAAGCATGCTATCATGGCAGTCACTCACATGCATGCAAGGATGCTAAAGCATAAAACTTACCGAGTACTCCAAGCCAAAACAGAAGCTAATTAGAAATCCATGCATGATCCTAATTATACAGAAATGCCTAATGCAAAATTGCAAAATGCAACTAAGATAGGCTCGGCTATTCTAAAGATGGCATGTGAAATGCTACAACTAACAAGTATTCAACTCGAATTGAAATACAAATGCGTTAGTATGATGCGCCGAGCCCGGTGCATGCAAGACAGATGAATGATGCAAACATGCAAGCATAATATGCTAATTGAAATATGCCCTAATCTAACCATCATAAGCAGGTAAATAAAGGGAGAAAGACGTGGGGTTGGAAGACATACATCACACGCACGCACACTTATTACAATTGTGCCCTCACTCGGAGGGTCCGAAAGAATAATACATCCGAATAAATACAAAATCCTAATTAATTAACAAATTAATCTAGAAAAAAGATAAATTGGCAGTAAATCCATGGACCGCCTCAGCTCTGTTCCAAATGATGAATGATGCATGCTCGAGTTGCCCGGCGCGGAAATCCATTGCGGTGCCCCGATTCGCCTCTGTTTGCAATTAATTCTGAAATGTTGTGCAAGGCTTTAGAAAGCTGTGATTTCTGATTTGCTGAACAGAGAGCAAGAAAGGGGCATGGCAAAGTATTTTCACATATGTATGCATGACTACTCTTCACGGAGTGTAGTCCTCGATCCTCGTGCCACCAATCAGGTATATCGATGCATGATGGCCGAGGAGTCGAATTGCACGACTCAATATGAAATGAATGCACATGAAAACACAACAAGACCTAAACTCCATCATGGGTAATCCGGAGTGTCGGTGACAGGGAATTGAGACACGTTCCGTCATTCGGAGTACGAAACGTCCCTCGTTTCCCGTGCTTGGGCTAACTCTTATCCCAAACACGCTGATCAAAGATCGGCCTCTACAGTGCGACTAACATACAACCTAGCATACGCAATGCTATGAGATGGCATACATAATGCTCGATGTAACATGGCATACACAATGCACTAACACGCAACCTAGCATACGCAATGCTACAAATTAAAAAGGCATACACAATGCATGATGGACTTACACCAACATGAGTGGACCTCAACCACGCTCATATCAGTGGCCATAAGATGAAAATGAGATGACCGAAATGTGTGCACACATGCACCAAACCGAGGACCGAACCTAAGGCATAAAATACCACTCTACCAAAGCATGGCAAGGATGAAGCATGACATTCAAACATGTAATTTTCAGCACTAAAACATAATGCTAAATGGTCCCGAATCATGCAAACATGGCACCCGATGCATGGAATAGGCCCCGAAACTCAAAACTAGTCCAATGCATTGAACCACAGGTATACAAAGCAAGCATTATTTGATCATGAAGTCTAAAGATAGAGCTAAGGCAGTCCCAAAACATGCACATTTTTAGTTTAGAGTATGGCCAAAAGATGCAAACATGATGGACTAAAATAGCATGCAACATTGTCTAGCAAGCATGGTTTACATGGTATGTATATGAAGAAAATGAGAACTCATCAAACCAGCCAAAAACAGTGAATAAAATATGCCAAAATACACCCAAATAATCACTGAAATGCAGCCAATGCATGTAAAAATGAG
The DNA here is from genome assembly GCF_004153795.1 of Camellia sinensis. Classification (NCBI taxonomy): domain Eukaryota; kingdom Viridiplantae; phylum Streptophyta; class Magnoliopsida; order Ericales; family Theaceae; genus Camellia; species Camellia sinensis. The sequence goes on along the minus strand of NW_021025622.1, from coordinate 231,833 downwards.
GGGCTTCTTTGGAAGGCCATTCAAGGGATTGTTAAGCACATATAAGATAGACACTTAGAATGACCAAACAAACTCTGGAAATGAGTTATGAAAGTCCTAAAACTCACAAAATTGGCCTTGAAATTAGTCAAGGAAGCATGCAATGAAAGGCCCCCTCAAAAGGCCTTGAATGGAATTGTTCTACACATGCACTATAGACATAAAATATGATCAAAAAGGCCCCGGACAGACCTAAGGAAGACCTTAAAACTCACAAAATTGGGCCCCAAAAGTGACTTCAATGTATGCAAAATAGAGCCCCTTTGGAAAGCCAAAAAGATCCCCAAACAAAACAAGGAGAGAGGGGGTCACCCCCCTCTAATTTTGGCCCTTAAAAATGCATCAAAGCCACTAAAAATTCACTGGATTTCAGTGTCTAAGAGGCCAAACCATGGCCAATGCAAGTGCTCTAATGCATAGCCTTAATCATGAAAAGATGAAGCATGCATAGGGGGAAGATGACCCCAAATAGAAAAATGCTCTTAACAAAACTTGAAGAGGGGCTCAAAATAAGAACTTTTTCAGTTTATGAAAAATCTTGAAAATGCTCACAAGTAAGGCTAAAATAGGATGCAAAAATAGCCCTAAAAGAGAGATAGAGGATAAGGGGAAGTAAATGACCTCAAACAGCAAAGTACCCCCAAACAAAGTTGGAGAGGGGATCAAAATAAGACACTTTCTAGTTTGGGTCGAAGCCCAAAAATGCTTGTAAGCAAGGCTAACCAATCATGCAAAAAAATGCAAATTTAAGGGAAATGGACACTTACCCTTGAAGAGCCGACCTCCAGCAGCTTTTGGACCAAGTTGGTGAGCTTTCAACCTCTGCAAATGACTTCCAAGGTGCTGGAATGGATGATGGAGGTGTGGTGCTAAGGGTTGTAGTGCAAATGGACCAAGAAATTTAGGGTTTGGAGCTTTGGAGAAGAAGGCTATGGAGGGTGGAGTGCATGTGCCATGGCCAAATTTTTCTAACCCTTGCAAAATGAGGTGGGGGGTTGGTTATATAGAGGGAGAGGAAGTAAGGCTTCTTGGAGAAGCCAAGAGAGGGGTCAAAGCTTCTCAAAGAAGCTTTAACCAAAAAGGTCAAGCTTCTTGAGGAAGCTAGACCAAGCTTGACAAAAGAGTCAAGCTTCTCCAAGAAGTTAAGCAAGGGGGGCAAAACCAATTAAAAAGGATCAAAAGGAGGCTCAAAATCTCGGACAGTGGGTCAAGTGCTTCACAGCTGGCACAGTTGTGTTGCACTTGAGAAGAGCAAAAAGCAGAAAGCTGGCCGACCAGCTAAGGTGGCCGGCCGGCCACTCCCTATGGTCAGCCGACCAGGGGTCAAAAGGGTCAAGCAAAATTGCTGGTCGGCCTACCCAGAAAAGTGGCCTCCCAGATGAGTAGATCACAATGGTGGTATGAAAAGCCAGAAAATATGGCTCAAAAGTGAGAAAAACCAGCTTTCTGTCAAAAAAATCGGCTTTTGGAGAGAGAAAAAGAGGAAACTGGATTTTCAGGGGAAAAGGTGGCCAGCCACCATCCTACCACCTTCCTAATAGTGAAAATAGGGTCCCCACCAAAAATGGGCCAAAACGGATGCAAAACGAAGGTTCGGGGGCCAAAACGCGCGGTTCGGGGCCCCGAAAAGAGGCTGTTATGCACCGGAAGTGACGTATGACCACGAAGGTGGTCTCCCGAGCCACGGTGTCCCTCTAAAGGGAGGAAATAAGGGATGTGCCAAAAACCGGAGCAAACGAAAGTAGTTAAGCGGTCCCGAACCGAGGCACACGGCCGACGGCTCCGAAAACTGAAAACCGGGTTCCAAACGGGAAAAATGGCCTACAACCACGAAACGTAGCCTACGGCCACTGAGAGATGATCTATGAGACCTCTCCCTCCCTTCGGGAAGAGAAAAAAGAGAAAATAAGACCCGGTTCGCAAAACGAAGCAAGGCACAAAAGAGCTCCGAAGTCCGGAGGCAAGGCTCACAACCGAGACTCTGAAACCTCAGAACGAGCACAGTATGCAACATCACCGAGCACTCAACTGGTGACGTCTAAGTCTTAAGGTCGGTCAAAAATGAGGTGTCTACACTAAGGTTGGTCCAGGACAACACGAGATTGACTTTCATGTCTTGGATGTTCCCGCAACCTTTAATCTACTCCTAGGGCGGCCGTGGCTGCACCAGGTAAAGGCAGTCTCTTCCACACTACACTAGATGTTAAAATACCCTCACGGGAAGGGGGTAGCCATAGTTTTCAGAAATTCATCAATCCACCCACCGCCAGAGGTGTCTACACCGGTTTTGGAAATCGAGCATGGCACAGAGGATGTCTTCTTATCAGGATTTACCCTAGCCGAGGCCTGGGTTGTTCAGAATCTCTTAGCTGTCGATGAGGGGTTGTATGTCAACGCACAGTCTGTGTACCTCATGAACAAACTTCAGCATATCCCTAGGATGGGATTGGGAAAAAGTGGCCGGAAGGGCATTATTGCATCGGCCGAAGTGCCGCACAATCCGCATACCTTTGGCTTGGGTTATCTGCCCACCAAAGAGGATTGGGTAAGGAAAGGCAAAGAGATGGCTGGAAGAGCCAAAGCCAAGCAGGCCGGGAAGCATTTTGATTTGATGCATCGTCCAATTCAGGGTACCCTGAACGGACACTTTGTCCAAGAAGGAGAAGACTTTTCATTCTGCGACTTCCCAGAGCCATGGTTGAACGCAGAAAAGAGGCGCATGCCGGGGTTTGAGATCTTTTTCGACTTGCAGTTATCCAAGGATGATGTCGCTAAGGAGCAGACTGGTCCATCAGCTGAGTTTTAGCAAAGTAAGGAAGTGGATTCTGAGAACACCGAGTTTGAAATGGGGGTATCACTGGCCTGTCTACTATCAGATCCTCTGATCATACATGAGTGCTTGGGGGATGATCTCTCAATATTTATGATTGGAAACGAAACGGCTGCGAGCCCGCCTTCTAACATTTTAGATGCATCTGCCGCATCCTCTCTTGTTTGGCAGTACGAGGAGGGATTCTTATCGAGCAGCACCGGGTCAGGTAGTGAGCCGGAGTCTGATTCCACTGAGTCCGTAGGGTCAGAATCAGGTTTCAGCTCGTCTGAGTCTAAGTCCAGTATTCTTGGGGTGATAACCCGGATGCCACAATCCTATCTAGGTCGTCTTTTTCTTTCTCTTTTGAGTCTGTTGTAATAGAAGAATCAGATGGACTGGATGAAGTGATTAATGAGAATGGAATAGCTGTGGCTTCAGATGGACTGGATGAAGTGATTAATGAGGAAGAAATTCCTCCAGTTTTGAAATATTTGCTTGAACAAGAACAGGAAAGGTTTGTAAGACCGCTGGTTGATGAAATCAACCAAATTAATGTTGGTACTGAGAAGGACCCGCAGCTGGTCCAGATTGGGTACACGTTGTCTTCGAAGAAGTGCGAGCGCTTAGTCGTTTTATTAAAAGATTTCAAAGATGTTTTCACGTGGTCCTACGAAGACATGCCTGGAATCGATCTTGAGATTGTACAGCACCAGATCCCTCTCGACCCAGAGGCCCGACTTATCAAGCAAAAGCTCAAAAGAATCCACCCTGACTGGGCTATCAAGATCAAAGAGGAGGTCACCAAGCAAATCGACATAGGGTTCCTGTTGGTATCCGAATACCCAACTTGGTTGACCAACATAGTTCCAGTGCCGAAGAAGGACGGTAGAATTTGGGTATGTGTGGATTTCAGGGATCTAAACAAAGCCAATCCGAAGGACGACTTTCCTCTACCGCATATCGATGAGTTAGTAGATTTTACCGCGGGGCTTGCATTGCTCTCATTCATGGATGGCTTTTCAAGTTATAACCAGATTGTAATGGCACCTGAAGACCGGGAGAAGACTGCTTTTACCACCCCGTGGGGGACCTATTGTTATAGGGTGATGCCATTCGGACTGAAGAATGCTGGGGCTACATATCAACGGGCTGCGACCACAATATTACATGGCATGATCCACAAAGAGGTTGAGGTATACGTGGACGACATGATTGTCAAGTCTAAAGAAAGAGAGGGCCACTACACCGCCTTGCAAAAGTTCTTCCGAAGGATTAGAGAATTCTGATTGCAGCTGAATCCTCAAAAATGTACGTTCGGTGTTATAGTAGGAAAAATGCTGGGGTTCTCGATCACACAAAGGGGCATCGAAGTCGACCCTTCTAAAATCAAGGCCATCTTAGAAATGCCCCCACCAAGGACTGAAAATGAGGTGCAAGGCTTTCTGGGTAAAGTGCAATTCATAAGACAGTTTATCTCAAAATTAACCTTGACTTGTGAACCACTCTTTAGTCTCCTGAAGAAAGGAACGAAGTTCCAATAGGATGGCCGATGGCAAGCTTCTTTTGAACAGATTAAGCAATACTTACAGAACCTACCTGTGTTGTCACCGTCTGAGCCAGGGAAACCGTTGATTTTGTATCTTTCAGTGATTGAGACTACAGTGGGCTGCATGCTTGCACAAGAGTCTAAGGACAAAGTGGAAAGAGCCATCTACTATCTGAGCAAGAAAATGCTGGAATACAAGGCCCGTTATACTCCGCTGGAGAAGGCTTGTTTGGCCTTAGTCTGGGCTACCAGGAAGCTGCGGCACTACTTATTAGCTCACTCTGTAATGTTGGTTTCCAGATTGGATCCTATCAAATATCTCTTCAAGAAACCAGCACTTACGGGTAGGCTAGCCCGTTGGTTGCTTTTGCTTTCCGAATTCGATCTGAAGTATGTGACACGCAAGTCAGTAAAGGGGAGAGCGGTAGCGGAGTTCCTTGTCGATCACCCAGTAGAAGGGAATGAAGCAGTTGAGTACCTATTCCCAAACGAGGTCATTTTGCATGTCGAAGACGAAACTTGGATGATGTACTTTGACTGGGCGTCAAATCAATATGGGTATGGGATAGGAGTGCTGCTAATAGCACCCGACAATTCCCGTATCCCTCTAGCATTCAAACTCCGGTTCAACGTCTCTAACAATGAAGCAGAATATAAGGCATGCATTGCTGGATTAGAAGCGGCCCTAGAACTAGGGGCAAAACGATTGGATGTCATAGGGGACTCGAACCTTGTTGTATCTCAGGCTAAAGGAGATTGGAAAGTTAAAGAAGAAAAGATGAGAATTTACCACTAGACCTTGGACTTGTTGATTTCTCGGTTCGAGAAGCTGAACTTCGCTCATCTGTTAAGAGAGAACAACAGGTTTGCAGATCCACTAGCAACTCTATCATCTATGATAGACATCCCTTTTGGAGTCCGGATGCGTCCGATCATCATTGACCAGAAATTTGTGCTGGCTTACGAGCTGATTGCTGTTATAAAAGAGGTTCAAGATGAGAACCTCTGGTATTATGACGTTTGGAACTTCTTGGAGAAAGAGATGTATCCACCAGGGGCAAACGCCAAAGATAAGAGGGCAATACGAAGAATGGTTGCTCAATTCATCATCTGCGGGGGTAAACTGTACAAGAGAGGTCATCTAGGAATGCATAAGCTGCCTGTTGATGCTGAAGAATCGAAGCGCCTGAAGGAGGCCATCCATGGAGGAGAGTGCGGAGCACACATGAACGGGGTGATGCTAGCCCGGAAAATCCTTAGATAAGGTTACTACTGGTCCACCATGGAGGAGGATTGTATTGGCTTTGTTTGGTGATGCCACAAATGTCAAATCCATGCAAACCGCATGAATATCCCGCCGTCTAAGCTGTACAACATGACTTCGCCATAGCCGTTTTTAGTCTGGGGAATAGATGTGATCGGGGCTGTCACTCTGAAACGGTCCAATGGGCATGAGTTCATTCTAGTAGCAATAGACTATTTTACAAAGTGGGTTGAGGCCCAATCTTATGCAGTACTGAAGGCATCACATGTCGCCAAGTTCATCAGGAACAACATCATCTGTCGCTATGGGGTCCCGAACGAGATCATATCAGATAATGGTTCCCACTTCAAGAAGGAAGTGATTGACTTGTTGGACAAGTACAACATGGCCTTTCACAAGTCATCTACATACCGGCCACAGACCAATGGAACAGTTGAGGCCACCAACAAGAACATCAAACACATTTTGCAGAAGATGGTGGAAACCTACTGGGACTGGCCAGATAAGTTGCCATTTGCTCTGTGGGGCTACCTTACTTCAATTCGTACTTCTACTAGGGCGACTCTGTATTCCTTAGTCTATGGGATGAAAGCCGTTTTGCCTATTGAAGTTGAGATTCCCTATCGGGGCTGTCACTCCGAAACGGTCCAATGGGCATGAGTTCATTCTAGTAGCAATAGACTATTTTACAAAGTGGGTTGAGGCCCAATCTTATGCAGTACTGAAGGCATCACATGTCGCCAAGTTCATCAGGAACAACATCATCTGTCGCTATGGGGTCCCGAACGAGATCATATCAGATAATGGTTCCCACTTCAAGAAGGAAGTGATTGACTTGTTGGACAAGTACAACATAGCCTTTCACAAGTCATCTACATACCGGCCACAGACCAATGGAACATTGAGGCCACCAACAAGAACATCAAACACATTTTGCAGAAGATGGTGGAAACCTACTGGGACTGGCCAGATAAGTTGCCATTTGCTCTGTAGGGCTACCTTACTTCAATTCGTACTTCTACTGGGGCGACTCTGTATTCCTTAGTCTATGGGATGAAAGCCGTTTTGCCTATTGAAGTTGAGATTCCCTTTTTGCGAGTACTGGTTGAGTGTCAGATAGCTGAGACAGATTGGCAACAGAGTAGGTTCGAAGAACTCATGCTGTTTGATGAAAGAAGGCTGAAAGCACTGTATCATGTTCAAGGTTACCAACGCAGAATTGCCAGGGCTTTCAACAAGAAAGTTAAGTCCAGAAATTTGAAAGAGGGAGATTTGGTGCTCAAGGACAACCGAGCTCCCATCCACGACCCTAGGGGCAAGTTTAGATCTAATTGGACAGGCCCTTACATCATCAAGTCTATTTGGTCGAGTGGAGCTTTCGTTCTAATGGACCTAGATGGCCTGGAGTTCTCCCAACCGATCAACATGGACAAGTTGAAGAATTATTACCCCTGAGTGGCTCGCTAGGCTAAAAACCTGAAAGGGCGACCTAGGCAAAAGTTAGAGCATGAAAAATTTGAAATTACAAAAACTGAGCTCGCAAGGCTGAAAACCTGCAAAGGGCGGCCTTGGCAAAAGTTAGAGGGCAAAAGAAGAGAGTAAATACCCGAGCGTACCTTACCCGAACTATGTAAGGCTTGATTCCTATGTTTGGGATACGTAGGCAACTTCATCCTGAAGTCCAGCCATAAACACTTCCAAATCAATTGTGTCCATGTGATGGTTCTGGTCATCTTTGTCTTCGCAGTATCCGAGAGTTCGGTTCTGATCGTCACTTTGAGAACTGGTTTCAGAGTGTTGCGGTACTATTCAAACAAGGGGCAACTTTTCATTGCCGTTCAGTGTGCTGCGGTACTATTCAAACAAGGGGCAACTTTCCGTTGTCGTGCAGTGCCATTTACACAAGGGGCAATTTTCTATTATTTTGAATCCGGGGTTGTACATCTCAGTGATAGATCTCGGGCATGTCCAGTTTTGATCCATATCGAAAATGGTTTTGAAAAATTTTAATAAAAGTTGATTTTGTTCAAATTAATATTTTTACAACTTAGACCATTTTTTGACCAAACGGAAAATTTTCAGTACCCACAACCTTTAATTTCATTGATTTCAATACAAAGTTCTCATACTCTTCAATACAAATTGAAGTTATTTTTCATTACATTCACAAAGAAAACTTGAAAGTTCTGATTAAAGCAAATAAATTCGGGGCATAAGTCAGGTGTTCCTGCCTCCCCTCCCAGAGCTTGCGAAAGCCTCTGATGCCAAAGTGGGCCCTACCTGTGCCTCTTCGTTGAGCCAATCTAGGCACTCATCAGAAAGGGTGCAGTTAAAAGCAGAAGAAGGAGCCAGAAGCTCTCTTGTCCTCCAGGCGGTGGTATACCAAGCTAGTTGCGTGCCTCGAATCAGAAACATAGCAGGGTGCTCCATCTCCTCCTTCGGGCAACTCTAATCATGTCCGAATTGACGCTGGAATCAGAATGGAAAATAGAACACGCTGTGTGTCAAGCCAACCAATTGGATCCCGGGCTGGCGGCCCATGCTATAGCTCATTGTTGGTAGATTGAGCCAGGGACAGCGCCAAGCAATGTCAGTAGTGGACAAGCTACACATCTATTTGAACCACTATCCCTCATCCGGGGCATCGACTAAACGTCGCCGGAGGAAATAGCTGCAAGCTGAGTATGTGGGGCACGAGTCGACAATTTTCAATTTGTCCATCAACCATATCTGGAGAGGGATGAAAAATTAAAGTATAAAGAATAGAAAGGTGTATGTTGAGAGAAAAGTGAGAAAAAGGGTTTTGAGAGAAAAACCGAGCCCGAGGGCCGAGTGATGTGAGCAATATATATATGAGATGGGGTAGGAAACATTACCTGCAATAATAGTGGACTCCCCGCAAACCTAACCATTTCTCGGCAATGAAAAGCATCTAATTCCATCAACGTCTCAGCTAGCGTCATGGCGATACAGCTTTTGCCCTCCCTCAAGCACTCAGCAACTTCAATCAAACGAGTGCTAAACCCTCCAGAGCCTGGGGCAAGCAAGAGATGAGATAACATACACAAGCAAAGCGCAAGTCGCCGATAACCCTGCCATTGATGGTCACCGCGGTCACCGGCATCAGAAAATCGACAAACCAAGCTCGAAATGTCTAAGTCTCTACGCGAATCAATGATCGAGCATCATGCAAAGTGAGCTCACACATTCACCCCAATGCTTGGACGTGGCCGAAGCAGAATTGTGGCAAAACTTCTTCATCGCGCTCGGATTCCATCAAAGTTTGAAAGTCTTCGAAAGTAGGACACAGCTCTTGCCCGCCAAAGCTAAAGACGTGTGTCACCGGATTCCAAAATCTTTCCGCGGCATGAAGAAACGGAAAATGCAACGGGGTACGACTCAACGTGAACAGTGCACTTATGCCAAAACCTCAGAAATTAAGCTTTTTCGAGCCATCTAAGTTGGCAATCCAATTTGTGAGGTTTTGAGCAAGGAATGCTTCCATTTGGTGCAAATTTGAGCTAAAATGAAAAGAATCCCGAAGCTGGAACTCATATAAAAAATAAGGCAGTGAGTGGAGGACAGATGTCGCCGTTTCGGAGAGTCTGCCATCGATGGCCGGCAGTGGCTCATCAGTGGCCAACAGTGGCACACTAATGGCCGGCAGGCCTCCCCTTGTGGCCGGCAGTCTTTCCCTCATTCCCACTGGCCTTCTGGGTGAAAACCCAGTTGTCTGCTACAGTGAAGTCCTGTTACCTAGGCCTTTTAAGGTCTTGTTTTGTCCTGTTGGACTCTATCGTGTCTCGTTTAAGACATATTAGTTTCTTTTTCTGTGTCGGGTTGTAGTCATCTTCCTTTCATTTATCGAGTTGTCGTAATTTACTTATCAAGTTGTAAACTTGTTAAGGCTTTGTTTTGCCTATCGAGTTGTTTTGTTGTTAGTCGGCTTACTACCTGATTAGTGCAATTCGAGTGTTTGGTCTTCAAAACAAAAGTTCAAACTCATTTACATTGTTGTGTAAAGTGATGCGATGCATACAATGTATAAATGTAACACTTTTTCAACAAAAGGCTGTTTTCATTCCATCATAGATTCTTTTTGCAAAAGAGCATAGTTTTAAAAAAGTAAATCTGCCTGACGCAGTACAATGTGCAAAACTACTAGTAAAAAGAAAAATAAAGCAAAAAGAAGAGCAACGTCTGAATCAGCAAAATGTCTGGATCGGCGCCAATTGCCTCAAGGCTGAGAGGTCCTCTTCGTCCTCTTCCTCGACCGAGAGGACTCTGGAATGTCGCCGTCATCAACACCTGACTCTGAACTCAAGCCATCCCCAGCTCCATCTCCATCCTGAGAAGACTCTGACCGGGGACTAACTGCCTCCTCGTCAGACTCATCATCACCTAGGGCAGGCCCTCGTGAACTAGTCCCTCGTCCTGCTCTCCCTGCTGCTCGGGGAGGTGCTGAAGGACCCGTCCCTGCTCCTGCTGACGCACCGGATAGGCCTGGCGCCAAGAAAGGAATCTGAAAAAAGGCAATCCACCAAAATGCATTAGTAATCAAGATGTATCAGATACAGGGAATAATGTGCTGTGAGCAGTAAATGATTTGCAGTGAATGTGTACTGTGAGCGGTATGGGAGCAATGTATCAAATCAGTGTAGTGTGCAACTGTGCAAATGATGGCATGTCGAGAAAAGATTGTGTGGCATGAAGTGTAGTTTGAAAGAACTCACCGGAATGCCGTAAATATTGAGCAAGTCCATGCTCGTCTGTAGCATCCCCATTACCGAAGCCGTCATCTCCAGAGACTGACGAGTGTACTCAATGGGAGCCTGCAAAAATGTTGAAGTCATTAGTATTCTGCGAGATATCCAATAAAATGAAATGACTGTGCAAAAACGAAAAGTATAGCACATATCGGGGTCGAGCCGTAAACTTCGATAAGCTCTTGACCAGCTAGAGGAGGAGCAAAGGGAATCTGATAAGTCTCTCCAGCCAGCCCTCGACATGTCATAGTAGCAGGCAGCACGGGCCATCTAGTCCCCTGTCTCCCCTCAGGACCTCCCCTCCTACGAGACCTGGTCGCTCCGCCTCTCCCTCTCGCAACTGGAGCCCTCGCTCCCTCTCCTCCTCGGACACCAGTCAAAGGTGGCATCAGATGTGTCTGAATAAAGGTCGCGTAGTTGCCCACGGCACGGAAGTACTCCGTCTTCAGTCCTACCATAAACTGAATCACCTGGTCGGCAGACAACCTATGTGTCTCCCTCATTGATGGTGGAGGTGCCATCGGCACAAATGGAGTAGGCACTCCCAAAGTGTGACGCACGAAGCGCTCACTCAGAAACAAGGCGTGGCAGATCGGCCCCTCGAAGAGGATGTGGAAATGAGACATAGTCTGGGCAGTGTGGTACTAGTCTCGGAGTCCTGATGGGATCACATCCCATGGCTGCCATGTAATCTGAGAAAAGAAAAACCGACAAGATAACCAGTCATCAAATAACTAATCAAGATGCATTGGATTAATTGAAATAATCTTGTTGCAGAATTCCTCACGCGCTGTGACCATGTCAAAAAACTGTCGGAAGAACATGAAGGTCTCTCGGGTCCTACGACGGAGCTGGCTGTCATATACATTAGAAAATGGGATGGTCACTGGGGTCTCCTCCACAGGCTCCGGAGCAAGTGTCGGGAAGTATGCGTGCACCCACAGCTATGAGAAAAATGTGATCAGTACAGTATATGAACAGATTACAGAAAACAGAACGCAGTACAATGAATAAAGGTTGCAAGCCTAGAGAAAATATTTGATTGTGTGTGTGCAGTGTATGGTATGTAGTGTGCAGCATGTATGGTGTACAGAAAATGCAAAGCAGAAAGCATACAGTGTAAGAACAGATACAGAAAATACAGAAAGTACAAGTGTCGAACAAAGCAAAAGTACAAATGCTAAATAAAGCAATGAAAAGGGAAAACTAGGTTGTGTACCTCCCAAGCCCGCCAGTAGCCGCCGATCAACCTCCCACGCATCCAAGAAGTGGAGCTCATGTGTCCATAAAGAGTGGTGAGGCCGGCCGCGCCCCAGTCGTAGAAACGGACCCGCTGGAGTACCACCAGAGCGCCCAAGAAGTACAAACCCACGGTATTCCACCTGTTCGAAAACAAGGTGGTACCGAAAAGGAATAGAAGGAAGCCCTCGGCATACTGCTCTACCCCCTCATCGGTTTCGGGATCCTCCCCTCTGTACTGCTCATCGAACCAAGAGTATCTAACCATACCCGCTCAAAGAATGGGTAGACGTGCTTCAAGTAGCGCATCCCATGCGGCCACCCACTCCCCCATATCAGGATCAAAAGGAATCAGATCACCTCCTACGCCCAGGCCGGTGATCATGGCGAAGTCGAGAGGAGTCATGGTCATCTCTCCCGCCGTGGAGAAGTGGAAAGAGTTAGTGGTGTCCCACCACCTCTCCATAAGAGCCCCTAGGAGAGGGCGACTCCTTCTGACCCGCGTCAAGCTGCAGCAAAATACGCCAAAGTCGGTCCCGTCGATGATCTGGCGGACCCTCAAGAGAAGCACATCGTACCAATCCCGAGCGGTCGCAGCACCATAACCCCTGATGGAGCGGGATCCACCCTGCAACAGAAAATACAGTTCAAGACAGATCAGCAATGTATTGAAAATACAATTTAAGTCAGATCAACAGTGTATTGAAAATAAGTTTAGATCAGATCAGTGATGTATTGAAAATACAGTTGAATTCAAATCAGTTGTGTATCAAAGATGCAGTTGAAATTCGGGGCATTGGCGCACGAGGTGCGGTTGTACACAGTACATACAGGGCAATAATGTATGAAATACAGTCAGATCAAAGCATGTAATGCGATCAGATTGGAACAGTGCAAGAAATGCAAATAGTTGAAAGTAATACTGCAGAAAAGGAGAGTTGGTACCTCCACAACAATGGCCGACAAACAAGACATCAGCTCCCTCAGTAAGAGGTCATCTGGTGCACCCTCATCAAAATCAGTGAAGGTGTGAATGCCTCCCGCCACCGGTATGATATGAGTCTCCGGATGATACCTCACGGGGTCGAAGGGACGTGTGCTCAATGGTAAAGGCTGAGGCTTGGCCTCTTGCTCAGCCGCAAAGTCCGCCGCCAACTCCACTGGAGGGAGTGCGGGGAAGCCCTCATCGTGCAGAACATCGTCAGCCATCTGAGATAGATACAAAAATGAGCAAAATGGTGGAGTTTTGAACAAACCAAACCCTAAGAGAGAGAAAATTCAAGGAAAGTTGAAAGCCCGCGAAAAGTGAACTAACCTCGAAAGAAATCCGAGGAAAATGATCCTCGAATGGGGGAAATGATGACAGACACCTCATATTCAATTTCTAATCGGTTCAAATCGAAAAAAACCAAGAGGTTTTAACGATTCAAGTTTGTTTAGGGTGTTGGGAAACGCATAGAACACGCGAATCTATAGAGAAGGCACACCTAGAGGGCAAGGAAAATTCTTTCTATGCAAGGGTTTGTGAGGAAATGGGTTGATTTTGAGCCTATTTAAAGACCCACGACCCAAAAGACTGTTTTGCCCGAATCTGCCACCAATGGCCGGCAGGGGCACATCGATGGCTGACGGTCCTTCATCGATGGCCGGCAGTAGCCACCAATGGCCGGCAGCAGCCGGCCGCTCTCCCTGATGGCCAGCAGTCCTCCACCAGCTTCCTCTACCTATCTGATCGAGGTGTTTGTCCCTAGGTTCCAAAAATCCCGTGGAATGCTCAAAACTTGATTCAAAATGCCTCCTGAGTCTCTGGGTGATACCTCGCGGGGTCGAAGGGACGTGTGCTCAATGGTAAAGGCTGAGGCTTGGCCTCTTGCTCAGCCGCAAAGTCCGCCGCCAACTCCACTGGAGGGAGTGCGGGGAAGCCCTCATTGTGCAGAACATCGTCAGCCATCTGAGATAGATACAAAAATGAGCAAAATGGTGGAGTTTTGAACAAACCAAACCCTAAGAGAGAGAAAATTCAAGGAAAGTTGAAAGCCCGCGAAAAGTGAACTAACCTCGAAAGAAATCCGAGGAAAATGATCCTCGAATGGGGGAAATGATGACAGACACCTCATATTCAATTTCTAATCGGTTCAAATCGAAAAAAACCAAGAGGTTTTAACGATTCAAGTTTGTTTAGGGTGTTGGGAAACGCATAGAACACGCGAATCTATAGAGAAGGCACACCTAGAGGGCAAGGAAAATTCTTTCTATGCAAGGGTTTGTGAGGAAATGGGTTGATTTTGAGCCTATTTAAAGACCCACGACCCAAAAGACTGTTTTGCCCGAATCTGCCACCGATGGCCGGCAGGGGCACATCGATGGCCGACGGTCCTTCATCGATGGCCGGCAGTAGCCACCAATGGCCGGCAGCAGCCGGCTACTCTCCCTGATGGCCAGCAGTCCTCCACCAACTTCCTCTACCTATCTGATCGAGGTGTTTGTCCCTAGGTTCCAAAAATCCCGTGGAATGCTCAAAACTTGATTCAAAATGCCTCCGTGGAAACCCGGAAATTGTATCCTCAATGTACGATGGTCGTCGTCCACCAATGCGTACGAGGTGTATCCTTTTGACGCATCCTAAACCTTCCGGGAGGTAAACCAGAAGTCCCCTTTCAAGATGTCTTTATTAGGCATTCTTTTGACTGTTATCACCTAACATTCGCTTGTCATATCAAACACCCATTCTAGATATATTTGCATTGTTTTGCATATAGTTTATATTTGCATTATCTTGCATCTAGTTCACATTTGCATTGTCTTGCATCTAGTTATATTTGCCTTGCATCTAGTTATATTTGCGTTGCCTCGCATTTAGTTACACATGCATTGTTTTGCATCTCATTTACACATGCATTGTTTTGCATCTAGTTTACACATGCATTGTTTTGCATCTAGTTTATAGTTGCATTGTTTTGCATCTCATTAAACCTGCATTGTTTTGCATCTCATCAAACCTACATTGTTTTGCATCTCATCTAAACTTGCATTGTTTTGCATCTCGCATTACCCCTTTTTAACTTGCGCTGTTACGCAGGTTATGTGCGCTATTACGCACTCATTATTTTAACTTGCGTTGTTACGCAGGTTATGTGCGCTGTTACGCACCCCTTATTTTAACTTGCGCTGTTGCGCAGGTTATGTGCGCTGTTACGCACTCATTATTTTAACTTGCGCTGTTACGCAGGTTATGTGCGCTATTACGCACTTCTTATCTTAACTTGCGCTGTTATGCAGGTTATGTGCGCTGTTACGCACTCATCATTTTAACTTGCGCTGTTACGCAGGTTATGTGCGCTGTTACGCACTTCTTATTTTAACTTGCACTGTTACGCAGGTTATGTACGCTGTTACGCACTCATTATTTTAACTTGCGCTGTTACGCAGGTTATGTGTGCTGTTACGCACTCATTATTTTAACTTGCGCTGTTGAGCCGGTTATGTGCGCTGTTACGCACCCCTTATTTTAACTTGCGCTGTTACGCAGGTTATATGCGCTGTTATGCACTTCTTATTTTAACTTGCGTTGTTACGCAGGTTATGTGCGCTATTACGCACTTCTTTTCTTAATTTGCGCTGTTACGCAGGTTATGTGCATTGTTACGCACTTCTTTTCTCTAACTTGCGCTATTATGCAAGTTATGTGCGCTGTTACGCACTTGCTTATCTGCTTTACTTGCGTTGTTACGCATGTCTACTTCTTTTCTTGCGCTGTTACGCATGCTTTACTTGCGCTGTTACGCATGCTGTTCTTCTTTTAGCCTGCGCTGTTACGCATGTTTATCTCTTTAACTTGCACTGTTACACATGTTTTATTTCTCCTACTTGCGCTGTTACGCCTGTTTTACTGTTGTAACCTGCGTTGTCTCACATGTCATATCTTTACTTGCGCTGTTACGCATGCTTTACTTGTGCTGTTACGCATGCTGTTCTTCTTTTAACCTGTTAATTTGCGCTGTTACGCATGTTTTATTGTTTAAACCTGCGCTGTTACGCATGTTTTACTTCCTTAATGTGCGTTGTATCGCATGTTTTACTTCTTTAACTTGCGCTGTCATGCATGTTTTACATGTTTTATTTGCGTTGTTTCACATGTCTCTATCTTGCGCTATTATACATGTCTTAACCTACGCTGTTATGCATGTTCCATCCGCGTTGTCTCGTACCCACAGGATTGCATTGTTTTGCACCCCTCCACTTGCGTTGTCATGCACTTTTCACTTGCATTATTATGCATGTTTCTAACGATATAGTACCTGTTGAGTCTCTTTCTCTTACAGGGCACGATATTGTATATACGGTTCATTTGGAGTCGGCACGACCAGACGAACCGGACGGTATTGTATGCACTCCACGATAGACGTGGTGAGAATTGCATAATTTTCTTACATTCTTTCTGTTGAAATATGTAGGACTGTTATTCATTCGCTTAAAATGTCGCATTTATTGTATATAATTGCTTCATTACAGTTTTCCTTTGCATAATCATAAGTTATGCTCTTGCATCTTGCATATCATTTGCATCATGCCCCAGCCTACGGGCGCATCTCTGCATGCTTATATTGATTGTCTGCCTGAGTCTTTGGCCTTGTTAAAAATGGGTCGTCTCTGGGCTTTGACACTCACTCCCGTCACTTTATGACTTTTGAGTTCTGTCAAAGAGGGGCAACTGTAGACAACCCATTTTTGACCGTCCTCAAGACTCGGTTATGCTTGCAGGTACATCCGAACACTAGTTCGATTGCTCGTCGGGCATTCGACTTTCGCGGCGAAACGTCACAGGTTCGAGCTTTCCAGACCTTGTATCCTTTCTGCCCCATTCTTGGACCATGACTTGGTCCTTTCAGCATCTTTCTCCTGGTGCACTGTTGGCCATGGTCTGACACTGCCGGCCATGTATTTGTTTCTACCGGTCATTGAGTGAGACTGTCGGCCATCATTATTGATGGCCGGCAGAACCCCTGTCGCAGCTGGTTTTAGTCTAGATATTTTGAGCCAGCTGGAATCCTTTTATCTGCCCTCCATACATGTGTATGGAAGGATGAAGCTCTTGCCAAGCTTCTTGAAGAAGCTTTGCATTGTTTTCCTTCTATATAAGGAGAGAGGCTCTCTCCTTAAAAGAGGTTTAGCACTTTTACAAGAGATATAACTCTCCCTCTCTATATTGTTGTGTTTTAGTCCATTTTCCTTGCACTTTTACACTACAACACATAGAGATACACCACCACCATTGGACTGAGGTTCTTGGGAGGACTTCTTGAGCTCTGAAAGTATGTTTTACCCCTTGAGGTTGCTAATCTCGAAGTTGGTCTTCAAGGGTGAGTATTTCCCCCATTTTAGCACCTTTTTGTATCTCATTTTGGCCATTCTTGCATATTGTTTTAGGCCTTGCTTTCGACTGAAAAAAGTCTTGTTTTTAATTGCTTTTGGTGGTTATTTAAGGTCTTTTGGCTGTTGAGGGTCTTCAACCCTCTTGTTGGCCTTGTTTTGATTCATGCCTTAAGGCCTCCGAGCTAGCCTTGGTTTGGCCTTCTAACCACTAAAATCCAATGGATTTTCCATGGTAGGCATGAAGTCTTGAGGCCTCAAATCAGAGGGAGTGGCCCCCTCTCTTTCGGTTCTTGTTTGCTTGCATTTTTGGCCTTCCAAAGGAGCATGCCTCTATGTATTTTTGAGGCTTGGTTCAGGCCATTTTTTGTGACTTTTAGGACCTACCTTAAGTCTTTCCATGGCTGGTTTGGTCATATTTTGCATGCATCTTACATGTGTAGTGTAATCCCATTCATAGCCTTACAAAGTAACATGCTTTTCTTGCATGTGTTGGCTCCATTTTAGTAGGTTTTTTGGTGATGTTTTACCATGCCTTAGACCTGTTTTGGGTTGGTTTTGTCACTCCATGCATGCATGATACACTTGTAGTGCAAATCTCTTAAACTAGTCTTGTATGCTTTTTGCTTTAGCATGTCATTCTAGCTTGTGTTGAGCCCATTTCAGCATGTTTTTGGTGATGTTTTGCCATGTCATAACTCTGTCTATAGTGGGTTTGGTCATCCTTTACATGCTCCATATACTTGTAGAACAAATCTTGCTTACTAGCTTCATGTGCATGATGTTTTGATTCATCATCCTAGCATATTTTGGCTTTGCTCCAGCACGATTTTGTTCTTATTTTGGGCTATTCTTGGACTATTTTGGGCTGCCATGGCATATCACTCATGCTTTGTATGGCTATAGTGTAAATGCTTAGGCTAGTCTTGGTTTTTGAGGCCCCTACCATGCCATACATGTGATGTTTGCATGCTTTGCCATCATTCTAAGTGTTATTTCAGTCCATGAAATGTGGCCATACACTTGCATTTGGCATGCTTTTAATGCTTTGGAGCTTTGGCTCTTTATGCCTCAAGAATGAACTTTTGTGCATGCCATTAAGCCTAAGCCTTTGGCTCATCATATCAGTGCATTTTGGTCTTGTATGCCATGATGTAACTCTGTTTTATGCTGTCCAAGTCATGCCATATTTGGTTTTAATAGGTGTAGTGCATTGCCCCTTTGTTAGCCTTGACTGCTCCATGTTTGGCCTTGTGTTCTAGCTTGTGTTGGCTAGTCAAGCTTGTTTTTGGTCTTGTTTGGACTTGCCTGGGGACTGTTTTAGGTTCCCTTAGCCCTTTGGGACTTGCCTTTGTATGCCATGGCTTAAGTCCCTTTGCTAAATGCTTAGCTTTTGAGCTTCATGCATGCCATGCTTGTGTTATGTCTATGATTTGGCATCATTCCTAATATCATTTCAGAGCATGTAGTATTGTCACACTTGCATGCTTTTCATTCCTCAAGTGTGCTTAAGGGTGCATCTTTATGCCTTAATTCTTGAGCCAATTGGCATGCATGTTGCCTTACATCGTATTGTGTGCCATGTGCATTAGCATTATGCATGCCATTAGCCTTGCTAGGTTGTTCATATTACATTAGCATTGTGTGTGCCATCCTTGCATTGCATTGTTGTTTGGATTAAGTGTTAATCCAGCACGGAAACGAGAAACGTTTCATACTTCAAGTGATGAAACGTGTCTCAATTCTCGTTCTGCCGACGCTCTTGATGATTCATGATAGAGTTTTAGGCATTTATATGTTTTTGTGCATTCATTCTACTTTGATTTGCACAAGTTGGATCTTTGGCCATCATGCATCGAGATGCGTGATTGATGGTCTTGGATCCGACTATGCCTCTCCCTTGATGTTTTGAGGTGATATGGAGTGGCATAGTGCATACATACCCTTGGGAGACCCTCCATTTTCTCTATTTTGTGCTCTATTGTAGCTTGGTGTCCCAGCACATCAGTGGCCGGCAGTGCTTTACAGATGGCCGGCAGGCCCTCATTCTCGGCCGGCAATGCCCACCCTTGGCCGACAGGTGGTCGGCAGCAGTTTCCCATGGCCGACAGGCCACTGATGTATTCCCCAAACTGCTTTTGGAAAGGTTCAACAGGAATTCCTTGAGGGCACCCTGCAGACAGAGCCTCTAAAAAGCATCCAGAGAGCTTACCGGGACGGGAACCGAACATGCATGTTCACCTTCTTCAACTTGCCGAGGCAACATTGTTTAATGCTTACTTGTTAGTTAGCTTCAATTTAATTAGTTAATTTGTTAATTAATTAAGTTTTGTAATAATTAGTTGTAACTAGTTATTCATTTGGTTACGTAATAATTAATTAGCTTGTTAGTTAGTTAATTAGTTGGCATGTATTATTCATTCGGACCTTCCGTCAAGAGGGCGAATTTTGTAATAAGTGTGCGTTCGTGTGTGCATGTCTTCCAACCTCCATTTCTTTCTCCCTTTTACTTACCTGGTTTTGATGGTTAGTTCTAGGTCATTTTCAATTAGCATACTTATGCTTGCATGTTTGCATCATTCATCTACATTGCATGCACCAGGCTCGGCGAATCATATCAACTGCATCATATTTCAATTCCAAGTTGAATACATGTATCAATTATCGCATCTCACATGTCATCTTAGAATAGCTGAGCCTATTTCGAGTTGCATTTTGCATGTGTTGCATTAGCCATCTTAACATGAACTAGGATCATGCATTGATTACTAACTAGCTATTGTTTTGGCTTGGAGTACTAGGTAAGCTTTTATGCTTTAGCATACTGCATGTGTGTTAATGTTACCATGAAAGCATGCTTGCCATGAGGCTATTTGCTTATGTGATATAAACTGCCTGCATGCCTGTGGGTGAAGTTTGGATTACTTGAATTGGAACAATTCATTGAAATCCGCATTTTAGCCTACTTGCGAGTAGCAAACTTCAAACTATTTTCAAACAAACGGATATGTAATTCTTTGTTCCAAATTAGGCGATCTAGTCTATACTTGTTTGCTGTGGACATCACATAGTAAGATTAACTAATTAATCGGAATAAGAACACATGTGTTTTTAAAAACAAAATATCATGTTTAGTATAGGCCGATCGGGGGTGCTCATAGATGGCCTTCCCAAATCGTACCCAAGTTCCCGAGCCGAGGCAACTTTGATGATGACGGACATGTGGCCTTAGGCAACGAGTCAGGGTTTCCTAAATTCCCCCAAAATAAAATATTTAGGTGGCGACTCTGTATCTGGCAAAGCAGTTCATGTTTGGCACTTCTTTACAAAAATCAGTTTTCCAAAACGATTTGCCGGATTTGGACTCTTTGGTGATTTATCAATCTCACATCGCACATTGTGAGATCAGATTAAGAACCGTGACAAATTGAGTCCGAACTGTAACATGAGGCCCTCGGGGCGCGTCTACAGAGGTGTGCCGAAGTCAGACAATGATGGCGAATATAGCAGAACAGTGAATGCTTCACCGGAGGAGGTGATTGGAGCACGATGCAGAGCTTGAAAAACTTAAAACAATGGCGTTTTTTTTTTTTAGAGAGAAAGCTTGAGAAAAATCAAGAAGGCAAAAGTGAAGAGACAGAAAGAGAGAGTGTTTTTGTTAAAACACGAAAAGGCGGCAAAATTACATTGAATATGCCTTAGACGAGGTGCTTGTCAGACAACGCGCGCAGACGCTACCCGACCTGATGACGCGTGTTAGGTAAGAATCAATGAGGAAAAAACGTGTGGATAAAACAATTGAGAAACCGTGCGTGACAGCTCATGCGCAGATAGAACTCTTGGAGTTCTTGATTTGATAAAGCAAAGACCTCAGCTAGAAAGACGATCTCAGTTAAAGAATTTAAAAAACTTGGTTCTTGGTTTTTGGGCATTGGTAAAGCAGGCTGCAGTCTTGGACAGATGGAGCTGACGTGCGATGACCTCGGTAATAAAGAGGTCGAGTAAGCTTTTAGCCGACGTACTATATGGACAAACGATATAGGTTCCATCATGCCGAGGTAATAGAACCTAGGGGCAATTGTGGGGGCTTATTTTTGTGAATGTCAAACACGTGACCAAGGTGGCACCGAAGTGCCAGCCGAGGTGCCACGTGTCCTGGTTATGGTGCCAAGATGATCTCGGCGAGGCCGAGGTTATCTGCTGAGAGATTAGAATCCGAGATTAACGGATAAGCTATAAGAGTCCTAGAATGGGAGAGGGCCTCAGCCTGGATAAGGATAAAACTCTTAGAGAGTTTATCTTTATCCATTTGAGAGTCCAGAATGAGCATTGAGCCAGAGTCCAAGAGAAGCTAGGCTTCTACAGAGATCAGATTAGTGCTGGCTATAAAAGTAAGGCACCCTCGTGGGTCTAAGGTACGCTTTTTGTATTCTGGCTAGTGAGTTAAGCACTGTTTGCTATCTTTGAGAGATAATTGAGTACTGACTTGATCGTCGGAGTGTCCCTGAGTGGAAGAACCATCGCCGGAGTCTTATCTTTCTGTGACAGGTTGTTCAAGCGCAATTTATTCTACCAGTGTTCTCCAGCTAAGTTCCTGTTTGGCAGTGTGGTCAGAAATCAACACCCACATTAATGATTGGTTAGATAATGTATGATGAAAAATTATCAAGTAGTCTCAAAGTATTATCGTGTTTATGATACTCTCGATTAATGAAGACACACGAGATGAAATAAATATAGTCGATCTTATCTCTCACTCAGTTGACTAGGTGAGTCAAGTTTGTTCTAACCATTATATAACTATCACTCTTATCAATTCATAAACACCATATCAACATGAATAAATGTTTAGAGACCACAACATAATTATTAAATTAAATTAAATCACTACTCCACTCAATATTTGTTATAAGATAATTTTATTGAGATTGCGAAGAGAGAGGACATCATAGCCAAGAATTTTATAGAAAGAGAAAGGTAAGATGGGGCAGATGGGATTTCATGGCCTTCATGCAACTTTATATCTTAGCCACAATCTATATATCAATATATATATATATATACTATATATTAAGTAAAATGAGATTTTTAATCTCAAATCTTGTGGGAGTTTCAATCTCTCAATTTAAATTTTTTGATTTTTTAATTTTAAAAAAAAAAAACCTTGGCATTTATTAACTTCTCCCAATCCCCAAGTCTTACCCTCATAATAACACTTTAATGCATCAAGAACAAGCATAAAAAAATTCTTTGAAATCAAACACATGAATTCCTTGAAAAGTCCCAACACATATGATTATTATCTCTCATAACAACATTTTAATGCATTAAGAACAAGCATAAAAAAAAATTCTTGAAAAGTCCAACACATATGATTATTATCAAAAATTTATTAATTTCTCCCAATCCCCAAGTCTTACCCTCATAATAACACTTTAATGTATCAAGAACAAGCATAAAAAAAATTCTTTGAAATCAAAAAGTCCCAACACATATGATTATTATCTCTCATAACAACATTTTAATGCATTAAGAACAAGCATAAAAAAAAATTCTTGAAAAGTCCAACACATATGATTATTATCAAAATATTAAACTTTAATACAATATAATAAAAAAAAAGACATTTAATTCCTTGAAAAGTCTAGCACATATGATTATTATCAAAATATTAAACTTCAATATAATATAAAAAAAGAAAAAAAAGAAGCCATTTAAAAAAAAGATATTTAAAAATCGCAATTCACATATATAGATAATTGCAAACACAATCCGTGCATAGCATGGGTGATATGTTAGTACTATATATTAAGCAAAAGGGAGTTTTTATATCCCAAGGCCTGTGGGAGCTTCAATATCCCAATTTGAATGTTTTAAATTTTTTATTTAAAAAAAAACTCAGCATTTATTAATTGGGTCAAAATTCTCAGATCAGCATTTATTAACTTTTTTCAATCCGCATGTCTTTTCACACGCCTGCATTTATTGATTTGGTCAAAACTCTTGATCAACATTTAAAATCACCTCATACAAATAATTATAAATACAATCCATGTATAATTATTGCAGTACCATTTTCAACTTCTCCTATACACTATGGTTAATGATAAGATTGTTAAATTATTTTTATAAAAAGTCTTAAAAAATATAATTTATATATTAAAAAAAATCTAAAACAAATACAAATATCTAAAATTATCCCGTGCATAGTACGGGTGATAGGCTAGTATATATATTAAGGAAAAGGGGTTTCTAACTCTTAATTCTTGTGAGAGTTCCAATATTTCAATTTGAATTTTTTTAATTTTTTATTTAAAAAAAAAAAATCTCAACATTTATTGATTTGGTTAAAATTCCCTAATCAACATTTATTAACTTTTTTCAATCCACATGTCTTTCCACATGCCTACATTTATTGATTTGGTCAAAATTCCCTTATCAACATTTAAAATCTTCTCATACAAATAATTATAGATAATTATATTAACACCACAATATTAAAATGGTATTATTATTCAAAAAAGGAAGACTCACAAAACTTTCTTCGTTAAAAAAACAAAATAATACTAATAATTTTAACAATTATCAAACAAATCAACTTTTTAAATTCTGAAAAAGTTTAAAAAAAAAAATTAAAAAAATTTTGCCAAAGCCACCATAAATCAATGCATTGAAATAGCATGACAGCAACTTCATTTAAAATTTCTTAGGAAAATCTATATGTATATATTATATAAGAAAAATGATATTTTTAATTTACAAGTCTAATATTTCAAACTAAATTTTTTTATTTTTTGATTTTAAATAATTAAAAAAATCGTTATTCAAGCCTAATGATACAGTTACTACACAACGGGTCCCAGGTGGAATGGGTCGGACTAATCCACGTTTCTTCAACCGGTAACTGAGTGTTCAAGCCCACCAGAGAACTTGCACACAAGTTCGACAGGGGAACGGGGAGTCCCCCAGCGAACCCTCCGACGAGCAAGTTATAGTTCGGTTCAAGCAGAGGTTACCCATACCCTCAACAGCAACCTGCACCATAAAAAATAAGTAATAGGGGGTTTCTAACCATAAAAAGTCTTGTGAAAACTTTAAAATCCCAATCTTAATTTTTTAAATTTTTGATTTTTTTTATAAAAAAAATCTCAGCATTTATTAATTTGGTCAAAATCTCTTGATCAACATTTATTAACTTTTTTCAATTCACATACTTTTTCACATGCCTGCATTTATTGATTTGATCAAAATTTTATAATCAGCATTTATTAACTTTTTTCAATCCACATGTCTTTTGAGAGCTTTGGTCAAAATTCCCTTATACAAATAATTATAGTTACAACCCGTGCATAGTTATTGTAGCACCTTTTTCAACTTCTCACATATATTATGATTAGTGATAAGATTATTAAATTATTTTTATAAAAAATTTAAAAAAAATAATTTAGATATTAAAAAAATTAAAATAAATATAACTATATATAATTATCCCGTCCATAACACGGGTGATAGGCTAATAACTTTAGACCCAAAGGGGTCAATTATATCCTTGTCTAATAGATGACAGGAATTCAATGTATATGGTGACATGTTTATTTGTATGCATTCACAATATACAAGTCTATTCGATGAAAGCAAAACTTTAAAATCAATTTTTTTGTTCTCTGTTGGCTACATATTTTGTAAAAGCCAGTTACAGTTCGACACGTGGCAGAGTAAGGGTAATAAAGGAAGGTTATTCAAGCCTTTAATCCTGATCGTACACGTGGCAATAAATATTGGTCCTCACATGATCTGAGTAACACTAGATCAATAACGGGATGCAAGATGACATATCTTCAACGGTTACTCATATTCAAATTCAAGTACAAGAGGGAAGCTCAACTACCAGTAATGGCGTAATGGAGCTACTTGTAAGGAAGCATGATCAGCGATCATGGAGGAGCAGTTCGACGGTTCGAAGTGCAGTTCAAAGGTCATCACTGACGAGTATAAATAGCAGGGCAGCCCCCAGAAAAAAAGGACGGACTCAGATCATACAAATCAGTCATTTACTTCATATATTTTCTTTTCCAGTATTTTACATTTCCAGTCTTTAAATACCTGTTCTTTAAATACCTGCACTTTAAATACCCGCACTGCACTTCGATTCATAGGAGTAGCTTCAAGTAGATTCAAGTAGATTGTTGTTGTAAACCTCTCTGAGGCTGAGTTCGGACCATTGTAAGTGTTCATTTTTATGAAATACTTCAATTGTTCTTCATATTACTGTTATTTCTATTAACTTCTCCTAAGTCAAGCCACCAGTAAAAGTTCTTTTCATTGAGGCTGAAAAGAACTAAAACACAATCGTCTGATAATTGGTTGGCAATCACAATTTCTGTAAGGACTGATTGATCCTTGCTGGCACGCTCACATTCACAAAAATACCCTTCGAAAAGCCAAAAAGCCAACATTCTCTCTAAAAAATAACAAAATGATTAAATTATTATTGCTTAAAAACTTATATACCAAAATCACCCTTCACTCACATTTTATTTACATATACAAACAAGATCATGTATGCATTTTTAGATGGAAATAAAATATTTCGTTGCATTTTTTTTTTTTTTTTTTTTTAAACCAACTACCTAAACAGTGGGCCTTTTTTTTTTGCGAGGCAAAAAATGAATGGGACCAAAGAAGCTGAAAATTATTGTATGAAACTTATCCATTTGATATATCAGATAATTATTGAAAATTTAAGAAGCACAAATATACATATATGTTTTGGAGGATATAAACAAGACAAAACAAACCTTTTGCAGCCACATATATTCATTGCTGAATATTTAACATCTCTTCCTTTCAGCCTATCAAACTCATCAATTTTTGAGGAGCACAACAAACAACTATTCTAGTCTCTCTCCCCCACAAATCTGTACGTGTCAAATGGTAGATCAACCATATTTACAACCCCAAATGAACGAGAAAAAATTCGAGGTCTCCTCATAGTCTATGTGCAAATATAATAATTGATATGAGAACTTAAAAATAATATATTTTGTGTTAATTTATTTCTTAAAAATTCACAAATTAAAAATACTTCAGAGATCTTGTAATTTGGGGAAAAAAATTAAAAATTTTAGTCCTGACCACATTATTTTTAAATTCTTGTTATTCATATTCAAACAAACAATTTGGTACGAAGAAATATAATTATGTTATGTGTGTATAGAGTTTGATCACAAAACCAAATATAATTCTTTTATAGTTATGTAAGAAAATTGTATGTAATTTTATGTAGAAATTATTCAATAATCTCGGAACATCACGTGATCATATTTCAAGTCAATCATTAATTACTTAAGCCCATGTTGTTTTCCATCTCTATTATAAATCGTGCGTCCCTATTTCTTTCTACCAATCAAAATCTTATAAATTATCACGTGTTTTTACTCCGAAAATACTGAATAGTGACCCAATCTTATGATCAAATTATGTACACGTTAAAGAATAGAGAATGAAAATGTAGTAATTAATGCAAGAAAACAAAAGCCCACAAGTTTCCCCTACAACCACTCCTTCCAAACCATGCAACTTCACTTCATAAGCGGCTAAAACCACCTCCAAGTTGGCAAACTATTTATCATTCATTCTTTCTATAAAATCTCACTTACAACAAACCCAACAAAAACCTCTCAAAAAACAAAGACCCACCCACAAACCCAAGCAAAAAAATGGATATATGGTCATGGATATGTGAACTCCCCAGCTCCAACGAGTGGGACGAGTCACACTCCCCACTCATCTTCCAACTCGCCAATTCCAAACCGAGTGCACTCAAAACCTCTGCTTCCCAATCAATCCAACTCCGAGCAAATCGGACCTCCGGGTCCAACTCGGACGATTTCGTGACTTTCTCAGTCTGCTTACTTGGGTTCGATTCTGAAAATCCAGAGACGGCTCTCTGGGTTTCCGACACGTGTCCTCTCTCCTCCGAAAAGCCCTTCTTGCCTCTCATCCTCCAACTCCTCCAAGAACAGGTTTCCCGCTCACCCACGGCGCAGAATAGCACCTGCCCAAATTCACAGCTCAAGCAGATCAAACCCGACCCGGTTTCCTGGATCCTGGACTCCCACTCGCCCGAGTCGTTCTCAAGTTTCTTCAACCTCATCTTTCTCACTCGCCTCTTCTGGCTGTGTGTATTCGACGCGCCTTCAGAGGTTGGCTCCTTCTACTTCTATTCCTTGTTAGCTCCAAACCTCGAAACTTTAACATCCAAACACACCCTTATTCTGAAAACGTTTTTCGTCTCAGTTGGTGTGGACGTAGAACTGTGTTTCATGCGCACCCTCGGGTACATGTTAGCAAAGTGGTTGATTTTAAGAGAGGTGGGTGTTGTTGGGTTACAATCGTTAACCCCATTACCATCTCAAAGTCTCGGGTTTTCTTATGCTATGGAGTCTCATGGGTTATGGGTTTTGAAAGGCTACGCGCCTGTTTGGGCCATGACTCTCACGCGCTCCAGCCGTCGCAAAAATGGGTACAATATAGTTGAAGCTAAAGAGTCTGTGCTAAGATACGCCTTGGCGCACCAGCAGCTGGAGGCTGTGGTTCAGTTGGAATATACAATCAAATTCACTGATGGATTTGTTCTTGTAAATGCACGTGTCGACAATATACGCATCCATGTGGCAAAGCTGGGGTTTAACGGAAACGAGGATGGTGATTACGTGGACGAGAGGCATTTCCCATCAAGAATACGGGTTTGGGTTGGGCCGGAGGTCGGGTCGACTTATGTGACAGGGTTGAGTTTGGGCCGGTCCACAGACAATGCGGAGAGAGAAATGGAAATGCAAAGAGTTATGAAGGGTAGTTTCGGAAATTTAAAAGTACCGAAGGTGAAAGCAATGGCAAGGGTAGCAACAAGGACGAGGGTGAAGAATTGGAGGTGGGATCAAGATGCAGAAGGTAATGTAGCCCTATTCGATGCGATTTTATGTGATAATAACACTGGTGTTGAAGTTGCCACGTGGAAGCCATCAAATGGTGATAGTCAAATGAAAAACAATTTTCAAAAAAGATACGCGGGGGCCAATAGACCATTTACTAAAGCCGGTGGATTAGTGTTTGCCGGAGATGAGTGTGGCGGTGGTGTAGGGTGGAGATTGGGCAAAGAGATGGAAGGGAGTGTCTTGAAGTGGAGAATAGGGTGTCAAGTTTGGCTGAGTTATTGGCCTAATGGTGTGAAGAGCTCATATTTTGAGACTAGGCGTGTGGAGTGGAGTGATGAGGTTGATTTGCCTTTGATTGTTGGAAAGTTCTAACATGAGTATGAAACAAATTATTCAAGATATGAGAGGTTGATATAAATAAAATGTAGGCATATGTATGAGACTATTGTAATTATATAATTTAAAATAGACTAATGTATGTAATTTTATTGCTGTATTATTTCTTTATTAGAGAAAAAGGGATGGGTATAAATATGTGCAAGAATACTTTGTAATTATGAAACAAGTTCGTTAGTGCATATGTAACATGTTGTAGAAATTTTAATCCTTCCAATCATATGAAATTAACTGCAATGCAACCCATGGTTGATGCTTCCCTTTGCAGACTATTTCAAAGGAAGTAAGGCTTTCCTCTCTTTTCTTTATTGAACAGAAGAAATGGGCTGTAGTAGTGCTAACAATAACTGTAAAGTATACTAAGAATGTCTCCTTGATTGCTCAAGGTGAAACTTTAGATCTAATTTGATCATGAAAATCATCATAGATAAATTTTGACTTTCTTGACAGTAGTGCGAGCTGCAAAAGCTGAGGACTTGGCCCTGTTTAGTAGAACTGTGAGAAAGTAGTTATAGCTTATGCCTTAACAGTTTATAGCTTATAACTATGAATATAAGCTGATTTCTGACTTATAAATTAAGTATCTCCTGCCCCACTCAAAGAATAAGTTGATTTCTGACTTACAAAAAGCTATAAGCTGCATTGTTAAACTAAACCAAACACATCAAAATAGCTTAAATTAAGCTGAAAGCTGAAATAAGCAGCTTTTAAGCTGCACCAACAGACACATATTCTGGTCTCTTTAGTAGTTTCTCAAAGAATACAGCTATAAGTGCTAACATTTAGGTTCTAGTTTTCTTCCATTAGTTTCAGAATTAGATAGCACTACAGCTTCTGTTATATTCACCAACACTTTCATAAAGCATCCCAAGGATTTTCAGTCAGACAGATACATGAACAAAATTCTTAAATCCAACCAAACATCATCATAGCCTACCTAAGATCAACACCAGACATGGGTCACGAATTCTCTAGTTCCAAACTTCCATTTGTGTGACAATCATACATTGGGAATAGAGAATCCATGCCCCATGACAATGTGAAAGAAAAATGTTTTAGAGCTATTCTAATATGTCTTTTATCCCACTATAATTCATCTCTTTCCTTTTTTTTTTTCTTTTTTTGTTGCACTGCCAACTGCATAGAGGTCCATTTAGAACTCTCTTTCACTGCTGCAGTGTGAAATTTCTAGAATCATTACCTCTATTGCCTTTCAAAGTATAGGAAACAGACCTCTAGGTCATTGAAAATGGAGGTTTCGTTAGGATATTCCTGAAAAGCCTAGCTTAGCTTCCTGATAAGTGGCTTCCACCCGATCAACCACAATAGATTAAAAAAATTAATTACGGATATTAATATTTTAAAATGAAATAATCACAATGAAAATAGAAAAAATTGGTGATAAATTCAATCTGAAAAAGGTATGAGGCATTAGGTCCAGTGGATATTTTTTTATTGGTGAAAGGTTCATCTTTTGTGAAATAATTTGGTAAGAAGTCCTTTGATTTGTTTTAAAGGATATTTTGTTTCAAATTTTACTCCTTAATTTATTTGTTGACTTTTTTGATTATCTATTCAAATTTATATCTATTTGTTCAAATTATTTTCTATTTGTTTAAATTTATATCTATCTGTTTAATTTTTTCCCTAACTATTCCATTTTTTTATCCTATATGTATAATTTTTTGATCTTTTCAATTCAAATTTTGTTTCTATCTGTCAAACCAACTCTATCTGTTGTCGAAATCTTTTTTAGCTGTTGAAATTTTGTATCTATTTGTCAAAAATTGAATCTGTTTGTTCCTATCTGTTGGAATATCTATCTGCTAAAATTCCTTAGCTATTTAATTTTTTCACTTATCTGTTTAAATCTATATGTTCAAAAATTTTATCTGTTTAAAAAAAAAATTCTATTTAATTTTTTTTATCTGTTCAAATTTTGAACATATTTTATTATCTGTTTGCTGATGCAACTTCATGGTATCATGCCATTGTCTTAGTGGCTCTCATGATGATGGGAACTGTTAAAGAGAGCTCTCTCACCAAAGATGAACCGGTCAGAGGAAAACACTTCTTAGACCGGCCCTGATGGATGAATGGGGCATTCTCAGTAAAAACAGAGACATTGGGGCATTTCGTCGAACATGTTGTGAACAAATTTCTCCAAGCTACAGTCAGGGAAGTAAAAAGAGAATTGAGAGGGGAGAAACACCAAGAATAGCAAGGCAAAACAATTTTGCAGAAATCATGAGAGTAATGAGAGGGCAAAGGACCTCACCACCACACCTTTCTCGCAAAAACAGCACACACACAGTTCATCAAACACTTTCCTTGCAAAAACGACACACCCACAAGTGTGTCGCCGACTCCCGTCAAGTCAAGATAATAAAGGTAATGAGAGATGATGTTGTTCATGGAATCAACGTCACCTTGGCCACAAACACTATCTCCGTAAAGGACATTCATGGTGGTGCCGAAACCAGGAAGCAACTTCTCCATGGTATTGTTCTTGGAGAACTTCCAGTTTCCGACCGAAACATCATGAGCGGAAGGCTGTCACTTATTGATTGGGGTCACCCACCTCCATATTGCAGCCTGGAAAGCAAGGGTTGCGTTCTGCTCAATGTATTCCAAATGGTTCAACAGATCAGCATTTAGGGCTTCCCCAGTAGCTCCATTGTTGTAGTTCATGGGGGATTGAAAAAAATAAATAATAATAATAATAATAATAATAATAATAATAATAATAATAATAATAAGGAGCCCTTCTTACATGAATTTAATATCAAAATTACATTTGAAGAAAAGATAAAATTGGAAATTATTTCAAAATCCTAGAAAAACACCATAAAAAACAAGCAGCCTTAGCTTTGTCTATAACCAAATCAATTAAGAAAACAACTTGATAAATCAACTCAATCCAACAATATATAAATGAGAATTTTACTTTATCCATTTTTGAATCAATTGAAACCATATCTTCTCATATGGAATTAAAAACAATATACTTAGATGAACATATACGGCTTACTAGGTGGGTTTATTATTAATAGGCTATAAGATAAGCAATGATATTTTTCATTAAACACTATTTAAAAATGTCATTAATCGTTAATTTTTAACCATAGTTCAAAAACTATGTTACAAAAAATGTCACTAATTATAAGTTTTAGCAACGATTTAAAAAAATCGTCACAAAAAAAAATCATTAATTTTCAAGTTTTAGAGACAATTTGAAAAATTAGTCACAGAAAAATGTCAGTAATTGTAAATTTTAGTGACAATTTATAAAACCGTGATATAAAAAAAAATCATTAATTGTCAATTTTTAGCGACATACTAAAAATCATCACAAAAAATTATTTTTAACGACCATTTTACTATAACTTATTTTCAATAGAACTTGATATGAATTAAATTCAACTATTAAGATTTACTAATAATTTAAAAATAATAAAAATAAATAGCCCTCAACTTCTTCTAAAAACCAATTCAATTGATTATCCATTATGAAGTCGTCAATTCAATCCAACACCCTGAAAATTTCCCCAAACCTATTTTATTATCAATCAAATCAATATAAAAAGTATTCCATCAACTTCTAAGCACCTAACATTCAGCTTGGTTGGTAAGAAAAAAGGACCAAACCAATAATAAACATTTCCAAACTTTCACCAACTCTTTTATTAAATTCAAATTTGATGAATAAGAACTTAAAAAAAAGCTCCAATCATTTGATCAAGAATAATGTTTTGGACCACTAAAGCAACGGCTCTAAAGTTGCTCTAATGACATGGCGCCGGCGTGGCAACCACTGTTGGCCACTGTTGCTAACTCGCCCTTCTCTCTCTCTTTGTCATTGATTTCAAATTTCAAAATCATTTTGAGAGTTTTCAATTTTCTGACTTTTCACTCTCTCTCTCTCTCTCGCTCTCGCTCTCACTCTCTCTCTCTCTCTCTATATATATATATATATTTGTTCATTCCTTCTCTTCTCTCTCTGTTGTGTCTCTCTCTCCAACTCCACCAACAATCGAGGCTCTCTTTGACAGAGCCCCCCTCCATCTGATGACTGAGGCTCTCTCTGACCGAGCCTCCCTCCATCCGACGATCGAGTCTTTCTCTCTCTCCGAGGATTGAGTCTCTTTTCAATCAAGTCTCTCGCTGGACTCTTGTCGACTCTCTATCTTTTCTCGATGAATCTGTGTTTTCTCGACTCTCTCTGTCCGACCAACCCAATTCTCTGTCTCCGACCTAAACGAGCAATACAGGTATATAATTACAAATTGATTTAGGGTTAGGGCTTGTATGTATGTGTGTGTGTGTTTGTGTGTGTATGTGTGTGTGTGTGTGTGTGTGTCTGTGTTAGGGTTTGAATATATGTTTCAGTTCAATTTCTGAAAACCCTTGATCTAAATCGCCCTTTTCTAGTTTCTTGAATTAGGATTTTTTTAAGGAAAAAGAAAAGAAAATGATGATCATGGCTTGTTGTTCTTGTTGTTGTTACATTATTTTTGAGATAATATCACTATGTTTTGAAACCAAACAAACAAGACCATATGAATTTACGCTTTTTCTTTTTTTTTTTTGAATTATACATTGTTTTATGTTGTTGTTGTTTTTGTTATTCAATTGAATTGTTGTTTTTCAGAATTACATCTGTTGTTGATGTTGATTTTTGTTTAGAAGTTAAAAAAGAAAATTGGCTTCATGTATAACTGTTTGAATACATATAATGCCTCGTTTCATATCTATCTTGCTATGTGACATTGAGTTCAGAAATACCCTTTATTACGAGGCTGGTAATAATTAGAATTGCTGAGACTTCATAATACATATAATGCCTTGTTTCATATCTATCTTGCTATGTGACATTGAGTTCAGAAATCCCCTTTATTACGGGCTGGTAATAGTTAGAATTGCTGAGACTTCATATAGAGTCAGATGCTAGTGCATGTTGAATTTGATAAAAATGAAGTGGTCCAGTCTGTATCCACAGCAAGTGCAAATTGATAATTACAATCTGTTGTTGATGTTGTTTTTTGTTTAGAAATTGAAAAAGAAAATTGGTTTCATGTATAACTGTTTGAATACATATAATGCCTATCTGTCTTGCTATGTGACATTGAGTTTAGAAATCCCCTTTATTACGGACTGGTCATAGTTAGGATTGGTGAGACTTCATATACAGTCGGATGCTAAGTAGTGCATATTGAATTCGATAAAAATAAAGTGGTCTAGTCTATATCCATAGCAATTGCAAATTGATATAAAAGAAATGGCAATAGCCTCATTAAGCAAATTGAATTCAACGCAAATTGAACCTCTGAGCTTTATAATTGTAGTGTATGAATCCATGAAGTTATTTTGTCCCCATTTTTCAGATTGCTTGTAATTGCTTGAACCTCTGAGTTTACTCAAATTATCATAGGTAGTTGTGCTTTCTATTTGGCATGATGAATTTCACCTAAGCCAATAAAGGAATCAAGTTTTGTTCTGAAGAAAAGTAGGTTGTCTAACTTATTAACATTTGGCTTCATATTTTTGTAGATGTCAACTTCAAGTGTTAACAGCAGTACCTCAGATCAATTGACATATTACAACAAAAATTGTCCAAAATATCAGAAAAAAACAACTATTCGAATTTTTGAGACGGGGCGAAACAAAAACAAGTTATTTTTATTTTTATCATGATTACAGTGGTTTTATTGAATGGTGCTTGCCTACAAATTCACAATGTAGAGATGAAGGACAAGTGCAAATGGACAATATACCAACTGTCACCGAATAACTTCAAAGTATAGGCAAACAACTTCGATTTCAAAGAGAACAACTTCCATTTCAGAGCGCGCAGACGCAAAAATTACAACCAGACATAAATCGAAGTTGGTGTTGCATTTATGGGATCTTTATCTTGCTTGAAATTGGTGTTGTATTAATTATAAATATGTAACCATTTTTATGCAAGTTAGAAGTAGAAATAGATGATATGTATGAAGATTTATGATATATTACAATTATTTTTGAGAAGTATGAAGATGTCATCATGGGAATTGTTTTGTTTTGTTTTTGGAGTTAATTGGCATAATTTACAAAGTTATCTTATTGGAACCTTCAAAGTTATCTATTTGTCTGTTTGAACACAGATTTTGAACACAATTTCTTCACAAATTTGGATAGATTATTGACAGACTTTGAACACAGATTATGTTTATCTATTTGTCTATTTGAACACATATTCTTGACAAATTGTTGACAGATTTTGAACATAATTTCTTCACAGATTCTTGACAGATTTTGAACATAGATTTTGTTTATCTGTTTCTCTGTTTGAACACAGATTGTTGACAGATTATTAACAGATTTTGAACACAATTTCTTCATAGATTCTTGATAGATTTGGACAAATTTTGAACACAGAATCTATTTACCTATTTCTCTATTTGAATACAGATTCTTGATAGGTTGTTGATAGATTTTGAACACAATTTCCTTACAGATTTTGACAGTTTTTTAACACAAATTTTGAACATAATCTGTCAACAATCTGTAGCATTAGTAACACACAAATCTATCAACAATTTGTAGCATTAGTAACTCAAATTTCTTCAACAGATTAGAACACAATTTGAACACAATCTGTCAACAGATTTTGAACACAAATTTCTTCAAAGTTTCATAGGCCCTTTTGTTTGACCATTACTAACACACAAAAATCTATAGCATGAAAAGCAATAGGATGAAAAGCACCAAATTAATAACATAAAAAGGACCAAATCAGTAGCATTATTAGCACATTGACAAATCCAAATCAAAAGCACAACAAAAATAAAAATAAACCAACACACACCACTCTAGCTCCAAGTACGATCTTGCAACATAAAACATTCCCAAAGTATCTCCATTCCATCCGCATCTGTATAGAGCTAGACAACAAATATAATAGCAAACCAACATCAAATTTCTATAAATCTCATAAATTAAGCTCCATCAAGTAACAAACACAGATGCATGAAATTACTCCCACCACAAAATGAACTCCAAGTTCAGTCATATAAAATGCATTAAAATTACATGTTTCCAACTAACGAAAACGAGAGTGATTTTGGTCCATTTGTATATTCAAGTCAACAAAAGAAGACAATACGACTCTACAAATTTCATTCGTAGCACTCATGGATTGTCGAGTTCTCATCATATCAATAACTCTTGGTGTGCCTCTAATACATTCTGATGAGGTAAGAGATGTGCCGACTCCATAAATCTAAGTTGGAGCAGTCATCAAACTTTGTCTTCTCATAATGTCCATACTTCCCGTTGTGCCTCCAATCGCATTTACCATTGATCCCTATTCAATTACAATGACATGAAAAAAACAATTTAATGTACATTATTGAAAAATCAAATAAACTGATCGATGTAAATTCGTATTATGCACACGTACCGGCACATACATACTATTTTGCATGGAAACCATACAAGGATAAAGCTCTCTACGTGTACTAGGTTGAGGTTGAGATCGAGCTTGAGCTCCAAACACCTTAGTATCCTATATTAATTAAGATGAATGAATAGAGATAAATGACAAGTTTAATAGAGAGAAATGATACAGTATTGGAAAATAAATAGAGAATACCAAGAAATTTACCTTTGATTTATTATGTTTTGTTTTGGTTGCTTTTAACCGATTAACAATTTGATCTACTTTGGCGACCTTTCGTTTGGTAACGGGACGACCTTTTCGCTGAGCAACCAAAGGACTAAATAACTTCGTATTATTGATTGTTTTTCTATTAATGCTCCCAATCGGGGAAGATGATACATTACTAGTAGAAGCAGGTACATTACTCTCACCACCCTCATCATCTTTCATCACTCTTTTCATGATTTCATCCAATCTACAGTCGATTATTCTAATTTTGCCTTCAAAGTTCCCAGCTACTTGTACAATGTAAATCAATTTTGTGTTCATCTTTTCATAGACCTTTGCATTGAAATCATCCCCAAATCCAATGTATGTGGTTTTGATGCATGTGTACCCTCTATCCAAATCTTTTCTCCATCATGGTAGAATGAATTTATTTGGAACCTCATTTACGCATCTTGCAATAAGCACAACGAGTAAGTGAGCACACATGATGCCCCTAAATTGAAACAACAGACACATACATTGAACATCAAATTCAGTCGAATTATAATACACAATAAAGTCCACAAGCTTCATCTTTTCAAAAACTACCACAGCTTCCTTCACTAAATATGTGCAAATTGAACACTCCTTTTTTCACAAGACACAACTGACAATATATTAGTTTTTTCATCTCAGCTTGAACTTCTTTGAATTTTGTATTGGTGTAGGCATCCTGAAATTGCTTCTCAAAACGATACACAGTTAGGCAATCAAATACTTTGTGTCGAGACTTGAAGTCAGCTTTCTTCTCTTTCTCTACCTTACTTCTCAAGGCATTTTCATATTGTTTAACAAATTGCTTTAATGTAGTCTTTGCATTGACATATCCATCAAAAAAGGCATTCATGCTCTCACTTCGTTGTGTGGTTGACATGCCAGCCCCAAAAATGTCTTTCACATAAACAGGAACCCATCGATGTCACTCATCATATAATATCCCTAACCACTGATTCTCATAAAGATTAAATTCTGCAATCATCTCTTTCCATCTCATCTCTAATTCATCTTTTGTGAATGTGTCATACACTACATTTTGCAAAGCCAACTTCATGGATTCATATTGGGAATAGCCTTTCAATTTCTTCAGAATTTTCTTTATTATATGCCATAAACACCATTGATGTCGAGTATTTGGAAAGACAATTTCTATAGTATTTTGCATAGTTTTGCATTGATCAGTTATTATAGCTTTTGAGGGATGATCTAACATGCAATTTAACCATGGTTTGAATAACCAAACAAATGTATCAGTGTCTTCACTAGATAACAACCCATAACTAAGCAAAATCGACTGTCCATGGTGGTTAATTCCTACAAACGGAGCAAATGGCATATCATATTTGTTAGTGAGATAAGTTGTGTCAAATGAAACAACATCTCCAAATTCTTCATAAGCTGCCTGACTCATCGAAAGTCAATATCAACATCAATCATATAATAGAAATTCGAATTTTGTGCGTGCATCCTCAACAAATATTTTTGAAGTGCATCGGAATCTCTTTCTCCAAGCCTCAATTTTCTAGCTTTGTTAATATAATTCATTGCATCTCGCTCATCAAATGTTAATGACTCATAACCTCCAGCTTCAACAACCATTGAGTTATTACTCCTAAACACCCCAATCTCGGCTTGGTCATTAATTTCTAATCTTTTCTTCACAAGTGTAAGAATTTTCTTATTCATTGCAAAATGATGTGAGTCGGTGGGAATCAAGTCATGATTATGCTCAAGGTTAACTGTGGTTAACATAAATCTTCCATCCTTTTGTAGGGTCACTCGTACCCTTGCTCTGCAACCAATTTTTGTGGATAGAGATGGCTTTAGAGGGTTTACTTCAATTTTTTTTATTCTCTTCCCCGATCAAGAACATTCAATCCCAAAGTATCTTAATTCCCCATCATCGCCAATAACTTGTGTTCTTTAAGCTATAAAAAATCCAACATGTTTAGCATATTTGGCATAAAATGTGTACGCTTCTTGTTTTGAGCTAAAACACATTCCCGTCTTAGGTTCCTCAACTTCCTCACTCTCATTTAATAAAGGATTCTCACCATTATTTGAATCAATCTCCATTTCTGCTCATTCAAAAATTAAACTGAAATCAAATGATTTAATAGATTAATAGACTAATACAATAATCTGTTATTAATTTGTTCAAAATTATTATTGAGGTTGTTATTAATCTATTAATAACAGATTATTCAAAAATTAATAGCAGATTATTATAATAATAGATTATTCAAAAATTAATAGCAGATTATTATAATAATAGATTATTCATAAATTAATAACATAGTATTATCATAATAGATTATTCAAAAATTAATGACAGATTATTATCATAACAGATTATTTTCAAAAATTAATAACAGATTATTGTGTTTTAATAACAGATTAATAATAGATTAAACTTTGATTGAGATGTGGAGGGTGTTGAATAAGGGACCGAAAGATTACTTCTTTATCATGGTGATTAAACTTGTATGGATTACTCATATTTTATTTTTTTTAAGGGGGGGAACACACATGAACAGAATGTGTGTCGAACTAATATATACAACAAATTTCACAAGAAACCAAAATTGAAATATAAACATACATTAACCCCAGTCCTAAATGTACATAAACAGAATGTGTGGCCAATGTTTGGACCTAAAGTATAAACTTCTAAAGGGGATTTTTGAACTCAAATGTCTCACCAAAAGTATAAAC
Source organism: Camellia sinensis (assembly GCF_004153795.1). Taxonomy (NCBI): domain Eukaryota; kingdom Viridiplantae; phylum Streptophyta; class Magnoliopsida; order Ericales; family Theaceae; genus Camellia; species Camellia sinensis. Next base: position 193,062 of record NW_021025622.1, on the reverse strand, counting down.
TTCTAATTGGTTTCATGAACTGTTTTTTTTCTTTTTCTTTTTCTTTCATATCTATCTTGCTATGTGATAGAGACAAAACCTGACCAGAAGGAACATGGAAGTCCAAGTTCGACAAAGATGCGGAATGGTGGAGAAGGGAAAAGACATCAGATGGTGGAGGAGACGAACGGTGAAGGATAGATCTGTAAATGCCGAAGGATACAGCAAACGCCGGACGGTGGAGAAGATAGACGACAGAGGAGAGGGCAAACACCGGATAGTAGAGAAGAGGGACAGTAGAAGAGAAGCTCAGATCTATATGCAAATGTGCGGGAATTTCTTTTTTTTTTTCTTTTATATACATGAGCTCAAGTCTACATTTGAGCGATATTTTTTTTTTTTTTTACACAGTGCGTGAAGTACACGCACTGTAGATGTAAATGGGCTTCAGTTTCAAACATTGGATGCCACCTATTTAGAGCTCTTTTTAGAGCTGTTATTTTAGTGCTCTATATCAGAACTGTTTCATCAAACTAGTATCTAAGCAAGAGAACCAAAATTGCTCTTGCTTTTACTTCTATAAATTCAAAAATCAAACACAAATTAATTATCATTTCAAAAGCAAATACACGAAAATTATCATTAGATGGTGCTGACAATGAAGATGACAGTGAGATCGTGTTGTGATCGGCGAATGACAGTGTTGGTGGTGGTAGTGATGGAGCACCTAAAGCCTGAGTCCATACTAGAACTACCATTCCTGGACCTTTATGATCCGATGGCCAAGAGAGATCGATCGACTGCTTTGCCAAGAATTCGATTTAATGCAACAACAACTTCAAAAGGCTTCTGAACTACATGACGGGGAAAGCGGCGGCGCCGATGGCGATGCTCGTCGTTGTCAACAAACCAAATCTAGAGACAAATCATATGTGATAATCTTGTTTAAGTCTAATATGGAAGATCTTGTTGGCGAACCACATTTAGGGTGCAGGAGGCGGCGGAGGTGCGACGAGATTGTCTTGACATTCAGAGAAAAGACGAATCTTGTTAACGAACCAAATCGTGTCTCTCTCTCTCTCTCTCCATGGTAAGGATGAAACACTGATCGCCGCCATAGACCGAAGGATGAGACAACAGAGGTACAATGAGATAAAAACCCTAATCGATGAAGAAAGAGAGAGATGTGAGCCGTTTGGTTTTAGTTTTTTAAATTCAGCTTTTTAAAAATTGAATTTTTTATTTTTTGCATTTTTTTTTATCTTTAGTGAATATTTTTAAAATTTTTAGTATTTTTTTATTTTTTTTTATATGCACCTTATTTAGATGCATCTAAAAAGTAAAATATTTTAAAAAATTAATAAATACATAAAAAAATGAAAATACATAAAAATATAAAAATATATATTAAATTTTCAATTTTTTTTTGTATTTTTGGTATTTAGTGAATTTTTTAAAGATTTTTTTTGTATTTATGTTAAGTGTGTTTAAAAATTAATAAAATTTCTTAAAATATTAAAAAATTCAATAAAAATATTAAAAATAAGAAAATAAAAATTTTTGAAAAGTGTTCTTAAAAAACTGAAAACAAACATAGAGAAAGAAAGAGGAAAGAGAAAAGGTAGAGAGAGAGAGAGAGAGAGAGAGAGTGAGAGTGAGTGTTTGCTATATGACTCTCACAGCGTAATTGTGTGTTCCATAAGAGTCATTCAACGGACAGGATTAACGAATGGGGAAAAAATTTGTGCCCCGAATGAGGCTCCCCCGAATGCCCCGAATTGCTGAAACGACGTCGTTTCACCAATTCAATTTTTTTTTTTTCTTCCTTCAGTCTAAAACAGGTGAGGGTGAGGCTGAGGGAAAGGGAGAGGGAGAGGGAGAGAAAGAGAAAGAGAGAGAAGAGAGGACCGCAGCTCGTCGCCTCGCCGCCCGTCGTCGCAGTCGCCCGATCGTCGCCCACCGTCGCAGCAGCTTCAGCTCGTCGCAGCAGCCCCGCCGTCGCAGCTCCGCCTCTGCCTCGCCGCTCCCGCCTCCGCCCCCTGCCTCAGCCCAGAGTTTGATGGCCCCCTCCCCCCCCTCCTTCTCTTCCTCCCCTCCCCTCCCCCTCCTTCTCTTCTTCGTCTTCTTCCTTCTTCTGCTGAAAAAAAAAATACAAAAAAATACAAAAACGACGACGTTTTGTATATTAGGGGCATTCGGGGCTCCCACATTCGGGCTCCCAATCACAGCTCTAACGAATGAGAGCAATCCAATTATTTTATAGAATATTGTCTTTATGTACAAAATATTTTTGCACTTGGACATTTGAATAAAGAAAATTTAAGACATGTTTTGAGAATGGTTTTTTTAAGATTTTTTTTTGGTTTATTTTTATCTTTAGTGATTTTTTTTTTTAATTTTCAAAGACCTTTAGGTTTTTAGATTCAGCTCGACAAAATAAATCGAAAAATTATAAGTTTTAAAAAAAAAGTCCAAAAGAAATCTAGAAAAGATAAAAATGAGCAATATTTTTTTGTTTATTTTTGTTTTTGGTAATTTTTTTAAAAAAAATCCAAAAAAAATACTTTTTAGATTCGTCTCGATAAGTCAGACAAAAAAATTGAAAAAGTTAGACATAATTTAAAAAAAAAAAAATCATTAAAGATTAAAAAAAAAATTTAAAAATAATAAATTTTTTCCTTTTCAAAATGGACTTAAATTTGAACTTTTGGGCCGAAAAACCATCAAAATATTGACCCGAAAAACAAGTGATTAAACACTGAAAAGTTTGGGAAACGTATTTGTGATGAAACGAAACTGGCTTAAAAAAGATGACCGCATGGGAAAGTTTCGATTTTCAAAAAAATAAAAAAATATAAATAAAATAAAAGGCAAAAAGACACCCAAACGTGAAACGTGGGGTCCTCCTCTTTTGATTGCTGCTGTGCCATGCCCATGCCTATGCCTCCCTCACCTCACCTCTCCATGAATTTATAGCCATAGATGGCAGTGGCCACTTCTTCGCTGTCATCTCTTCATCTCCCACCCACCTACCCAACCCTACCCTACCCCTTCCCTCCTCCATTCTTCTACCTCCTTGATCTCACTCTCTTCCCCATTCTCTTCACTCTTTTCTGTTTTTGGGTCCAGTAATGGCAGATGATGATTGGCTTATGGTGGGCAGACCTGGAATGAAGGACTTGTGGGAACCGAGCTTGCTTGAAGAGGAGGCTTCGAGGCCTCTGGAAGTTAGGTTTGGTGGGCCTGCCAAGCACTGGACTGATGCTCTCCCCATTGGAAATGGTCGACTCGGTGCTATGGTTTGGGGCGGTGTTCAATCCGAGACTCTTAATCTCAATGGTAAAAGTAACTAGCTGTGTATCCCAACTTGCTCTGCTGTTGTTTGTTTGCCTAGAAAAAGGTTAGAAAGGGAAGAGATAACAGTGCTTTTGAGTTTTGTTTGATATACTATTATTATTGTTTTTTTTTTCAAGATTTGAAGTTTGTTCTCTCTCTTGGGTTTGTTTGGGAATGACTATATGGACTAAAATAATTAATAAAGATAAATATGTTAAAAAGCCTTACTTATCTCTCTCTCTCTCTCTCTCTCTCAATATGAAAGTAAAACTGACAGCAGATTACTTGGATTCGTTTGGCAGAGGACACACTTTGGACTGGGATTCCTGGAAACTACACAAACCCAGATGCACCAAAGTCACTGTCGGTGGTCAGGAAGCTCGTTGATGATGGCCAGTATTCCGAAGCTACTACTGAAGCGGTCAAGTTGTTAGACAATCCTTCAGCTGTATGCTACTTTATTACCTTTTATTGTGACAACTTTCGGATCATCAATTGAACCACGTGGATATTATATACAAAAATGTGCTGTTATTGTAACATCTGTCCATAACTAAATATCGAAGCACTTCAATCCAAATTAAAAGTTCTGATTGGAGGCATTGAAACATATAACTAGCAACACATTTAACATTGTTTGGATCATGGATTTTCAAATTACTACCCTAATCCATGATACAAACCCAGCCTAAAAAAATAGGAACGAATTCAAATCTTGTTTGTCAGCTTTCACTGCTAGTTCTGTGGTTAAACTTAAATAATTGGATGATTGGATCTTTTATGCAAACTGATTATGTTCTGTTTCAATTTTTCACTTAAACAATCTCATTGAAAAGCTCATATAGTTGTGAATTTGCACCATTGTACATGGGGAAATTTTCAACGAGCATCTACAAACAAAATTAGAACACCCACGGTGATTCAAAAAAGATACAGTGAGCAAATTACATGAAATTTGGTTAAGTTGGAACTTTTTGTATCCATTAATGCTGTATTTGGTTGGGGGATTTGAGGAGAAATTTGAAAAGAGAAATGAAAATAGTAGGTGAAATGAGAATAAAATATGTCTAAATTTCACATAGTTTCACACACCTTTTCTCTTTCCCTTTCCCTTTCCAAATCCCTCCCCAAATTTTCTAACCAAACACAGCATAAAGCTAGCTTACATCTGATTTGTAATTGATATAGTATCATATTGGGGTTAGCATTTCTGATCCCAAGTGAAATTTCATATTTTTCCATGATTTTTATTTTTTATTTTTCATAACCTTGTAATTTTCCTGTGATGATGTGAAGGCTTACCAGCTTCTGGGTGATATCAAGCTAGAATTTGATGATTCTCATGCTTCATATAGTGAAGAAACATATTCAAGAGTACTGGACTTGGACACTGCAACTACAAAAGTGAAATATTCTGTAGGTGAAGTTGAATTCGTGAGGGAACATTTTGCCTCAAATCCCGATCAAGTGATCGTGACAAAGATTTCAGGAAGCAAATCAGGGTCTCTCTCCTTTACGGTATCTATAGACAGCAAATTACAACATCATTCGAGTGTAAATGGTAAAAATCAGATTATCATGGAAGGAAGCTGCCCCGGTTATCCAAAGGGTATTCAGTTTTCTGCAATTCTTGATTTGCAGATTAGTGATGTGGGTACTATATATCTTTTGGATGACAAGAAGTTGAAGATTGAGGGTTCAGATTGGGTTGTTATGCTTCTGGTGGCTTCATCTTCATTTGATGGGCCGTTCACTAAACCTTCAGATTCAAAAAAAGATCCTACTTCAGAGTCTCTAAGCACATTAAATTTAATTAAAAACTTGTCATATGCTGATCTTCATTCACGGCATTTGGATGACTATCAAAAGCTTTTTCATCGCGTCTCACTGCAGCTTTCGAAAAGCTCAAAGAATGTTGGAGAAAATGGGCGTTTGGATAGGAATAAAAATTTGTCCTCTGCAACTGATCTGTGTTTAGAAAGTAATGAAGCTAAGACGGTTTCAACTGCAGAGAGGGTGAAATCTTTTCAAACTGATGAAGATCCCTCTTTAGTGGAGCTTTTGTTCCAGTATGGTCGATATCTACTTATTTCCTGTTCACGGCCTGGAACTCAGGTGGCAAACTTGCAGGGAATATGGAACAAGGACATTGCGCCAGCATGGGAGTAAGCTCTCTCTCTCTCTCTCTCTCTCTCTCTGTGCATGGTGTCTTGTAGTTTTCTCCTTGACGCACAGCAAATGCGTACACCACAACAAAATCATAAATGGATTACGGATTTATTTTGTCAAAATGTAATCTTTGAGAGTGTGATTGTTAAGAGTTATTTTCGATCACACTTTTTAACCGTCATTAAAAAATAATTTCATCACGTGTTTTGACTATAATAATAAATATTTAGATCACGAATTTTAAATGTGATTAATAACCAATAAAACCTGAGATTGAACTTAAATAATCTATGATTAATAGTAAGATAAAATCACAATTATATGCATTTCTTATCATGGTTAGTGCGTGTGATAAAAAAAAAAAAAGATTTGACCACAAAATGTAACTATCAATCGCAGCATATAAATCGTGATTAAAACATGAATAAAACTAATATCTAAAATACAATCAAATATTATTTGTACAAAAATTTCCTTTGAATCACAACATTGACTACATATGATAGCTAATAACTTCATATACTTCATAAATGAAAGTCAAACGTTGAATGTTAAGGGATAAAAAAAAAAATTTACTGTGATTACACAATAAAAATCTCATTTAAAAAAAAAAACTTAAGGAGAACTCAAAATTCTTAAATGTTCTGTCTTCTTTGACTATATTTTCCATCTCTCCAAACACTTTCTGAACTAAATAATGAAAACACAAGTTAGTTTAGAGGCCGCTAGAAACATAGAAATAAACTTACTCATTTGTTCAAAATTAAAGAAAGCAAAAAATGAAAGAAAAAAAAAAAAAAAAAGTCTCATAGAATTGATCAGAGTTTGAATTAATCAACTAGACTTGAAATTAACTGGTTTGACATCCTTCAAAAAAACCAAAAAAGTTACTTAAAAAGTTATTACTATTTACCCCAAAAAAATATAAAAAAATTAATTTTACACAAAAAAAAAATACAACTCACTTCTCACGTGAGTTGTACTTTAGCTAACTTTGGTTGGACAAAGGGAACAGGCAAGTGCACAAACAAGACGGTGCTATTCGGCCCGTGGGGGTCCATCACGGATTCTGTTTTGATAATCTGAACCGTTCAATGTGTAGAACTCGTCGAGTACTATATGTTCGTAAAAAATCACGTTGATCGGATATCGCTAACTACATGATCAAATCAATTTTGTATAAAAAAAATAGATGGTGTTATAGTTAACAGTTGACAAAAAACTAATCCAATTAGATAGCTATCGATATCCGATCAACGTGATTTTTTATAAAAAATGATACTCGATGAATTCTACACATTGAACGGTTCCGATTAATAAAACGGGACCCATGGTGGGCCCCCACGGGCCGAACAGCACCGTCCAATTCAATGCCCGAAAAGGAGGTAAGCATCTCCTATACACTACCCTGCACAATGCTGCCACCGTACTACCCACCGTACTGTCTACTCGCCAAAAAGCTTCTCCTATACACTAATTTATACAATTTTTTAATACACATTTTTTTTGTAAAAAGTCAAAAAGTTATTCCAAATAACCATCTTTTTTTTCCTCAACTTTTTAGTCTAAAAAGTCAAAAAGTACACTTATTTAGGACATCAATGCAGGGGTAACATCATCACAAATACATCAGCTGGATAGATAAGTACCTGATTGAGGACTTGAATGATTGCAGCAGCATTCTCAGGCTTGTGTTGAAATAGAAAACCCTACAAAGACAATCAGAAGTAAATAGTTAATAAAATCACAATTCCCCCTGTGTGCCTATATAACATCACTTTCAAGTAAAATTTGGTTGCTACAAAAATGTTAAATTTGCCTCATGCTCCCAGCAGGTCATAAACATTTTATAAGCATCCAGTACTAGCTAGTCATCTAAGCATCTCATTCAGACTACAGTTATACAACCAGACAACACAAGTGGAAAAAGCCTTAACCTGTAGTCCTTTGGTCAAGTAATTGACAATGAGTGAATAGTGATAAATACTTGAAGAGGTTTATTTTAACCATCACTCCATCTATTGTATTTACTAATGATACAGCATAAACATCATTTCCATACCCATGCTTAACATATAACAACTATTTGATTTCTCGAGGGAAAACTCAAAAGCAGGAAAGCGTCTAGCCTTGATAGAGAGCAATGATAAGATTAGTAGCACTGCTAAATACTTCTTTATTTGAAAGATAAGCATTCTACTGTCATGGTATTAGAATGGTAAAAAACCTTTTTTCTTGAACTTCAAGAGATCATAGCTTAAAAAGCCAAGGAACTAAGTCTAAGCCGGTGTCAAAAGTTTATCTCATAAATAAATAAACATGTTAGATCTAACAAGAGGGAAACTTGAGAAACCTAAAATTTTTTGATTTACATATATAGTTCAAAATCAACTTCTGTTTCAAAACACATGTAATACTAATATGAATGAATTGACACAAGATGAAAATGGAATACCTTGGCACAATCACCCAGATGGCCATTTCCATGTTATGGGATTTGTAGAAAAAGTTCCTCCAAATTTTTATTTTATCCCTTTCCTTTATATTGCAACTTCAGTAAGACAACACTAGGAAATTGAAAAAAGACATAAATAAATACCAAACATTTGTAGGCTGCAATCATAATAAAAGATATAACAGGTCCGTACATAATGACATGTAGTTTATTCTTCATGATCTCTTTATTGTAGTTTTTTTATTTTTTATTTTATGTTTGTTTGACTTTGTTCTAGCTAGTTATGCTATCGCATTGTCACTCATTTGGTGAAGTAGGTTGGTTTCTTGGATATTTTACTTCTATTACACAAGTTGAAATGTTTTGATACAAAAAAAAGTTTTGTTTGGGGTGATCCTATGTATATTACTTGCCAAGTTCCCCTTCCTTTCCATTTTGACCTTATGATTAGGGTTTTAGGATGTCTGATTGAATGCTAAATGACATTCTGTGGAAGAGTTGAAAACATGTTGATCAGGATGGCAAATAAGGTGTTAACAATTAAATACAGATATAAAATCATCCATATGTTGAGCCACACAAAATACCTCCAGAGTGAATATAAGCATTCTGAATGTCTTTATCTGTACTTGTTACTAAGGTACAACATAAGGCTTCAGTTAATGAGTAGCAAAAACTCTGAAGCATGCAGCACCATTTCTCATGTGCAGACACAGTAACTGAACTTTCTTCACAGCTCAAAACCAAATATCTGCATGCAGCAAGGAGTTCTATGCAAAGATATAGGGCTCCATACATCACGCTGCAATAGCTAAGATATCTCAAAGACACAACCTGTGGGCATAGAAAGTCATTGAGGAAATAGATATAGATAATATTTTAGTTTAGCATGATGGAATATACTAGTTACAGAACAAAACTAGAGACACAATTTGGTTTTACCAACCATTGCAAACAACAGAGAAGAAGAAAGTTTTTCCAGAAACAATGGAATGGCAAATGGCTCAAAAAGAGGTGTAGAAGCAAATCCCAGCTGGTAGGTGAAAAATAGGTGTTGGTTAAGAACTAAGAAGGAAATATAACTTTCTAGTGTACCAAAGAAGCATGATAAAAAGCAAAGAATTGTAGCCCTTTTGAAAGCCACACTATAGAGGGAAGTGTAAAATAACTCAATCTAGAAAAGCAACAATTATTAGCTTTAAAGTGATTACCAAATGAAAGTTTTCTTTTCTATCCATATGTTTGGATGACAAGATAATTAGACTTCTTTGCTGCTCCCAGTTTATAAAAGCATTTAAGCAGCACATAAATCTGATTTTATGAACAAATACAGATTAAACTTTGAAACATGTTGTTTGGATTGTTCGGTTTTCAAAATGCATATTATCTATTTTATTTTATTAATCCAACACCTCTTCCAATCCAAGTTGAACAACAAAGTATTAAACAATAAACAATAACAAGGCAAGGTCAACATTATCATTTCTGAGAATAATGTACAAAATCAAATTCACACACCAAGACAACTTAGCAGAGCTTCAAGCTACTTAACTTTGGCTACATAAACTATGCTTTTCAAGTCATTTTCGTAATTAATAGTTCAGCATCTGTTGTTTATCTATAGTAGGCAACCACTTTCTAAGCGCGTACAAAGAAAGCCCTGACATTTAACTAAAAAAGAAAATATAATCAAGAACTAATCAAAATTCACTTTTTGCAACAGCAATGTTTCTATTAATAAGTTTGTGCATAGAAATTGTGGGAATATAGGTAAAACAAACCACAAGCCTATGCAAGTAGAAGATATCATTAACAAAAAGAAAAGAATATCACTGAAAGCGCTAGGAGCAAATTACATACCATTAGTGCTCTTGACAGCTCATCCTTTTTCACATCAACTTCTTCATCTTTTGGCTAGTTTGAAAAATAAAGACAAATGAATTCTTCACCTTTTGGCTAGTTTGAAAAATAAAGACAAATGAATTAGCAAGAAAAGAAAAATATAGTATAAGCAAATGAATCAAAATACATGCATTTTGCACTCTTCCTGAGAGAGAGAGAGAGAGAGAGAGAGAGAGAGAGAGATTGTGAAATACACCTCTTTATGGTGCCCTGCCCATCAACCACAAAATCTATTCTCAAATTTGCTTATTGCTGAGGGGAAAAAAATTCCAAAAAAATTAAGTCACCCTACATGAAGCTGGCAAGTTGAAGCAATGCATTCAACAGTAACACATGAAAAATTAATCCAACTTTCATCTACATAAAGTCCTAGAATTCAATGAGGGCAAATGCATACATTCAAACGGAGAAATAGAAACAAATATAATAAATCTAATAGGAGGCTTTTGAACTGGGCAAAGCTTTTTTGGTCTTATTCATTAACTAAAATTTAAAATTGCCCATGTTATACATTCTCCCGAGTGTATGACTTCAGTAGATTTTCAACTTAGTCTTACAACTATAGTTTGTTGTCATAGTGCAGATTACTGATTCATGGTAATTTTGTCAAACACTTGGTGATCAACCCACTTTATATAGGATCATTGAGTTCACAAGTATATGATTAATTAGTTTACAAACAGTGAGTTCAAAGGGAGGTTGTGACCTTTTCCTTGAAAGAGTGAAAGAGAGAGATGACTGAGATACAAATTTATCAGATAGAAAATTACATATATAAAAGATGTTTGTGTAAACATAATAAAAGAAATACCTAGAAATCAGACAGAATTTTTGTAAACACAAGAAAAAATAAAAAAATAAAAACTTGAAATCTGAAGGGTGTTGTAGTGGTAAGGGTTGGGCTTCGATCAACTAGTGTGTCCAAGAGAGCAGGGCTTCAATTCGCTGGTGCCTGTGTACCTATGAGAGAGAGTTTTAGAGGGAAGAAGAGAGGGTTTGCAGAGGAGAAGAGATGGCAACAACGAAGGGAGGGTTTGCAAAGGGAAGGAAGAGCGACGAGAACAGAGAGAGGGCGAGAGAGAATCATAGAGAAATGATGAAAGAGAAACAATGAAATTAGATAATTGTAGGGCTTAGAGCATCTCCAACGGTACCAAATGTTTCACCAAATTTGAGTCAAAAATGGGTCATTTCCTTAATTTGATACTTCGCGCTCCAACGGTTTGACTTTTTCACCAAATTTTAAATTTGATGCCAGGTTTGGTTCACCGTTGGAGATGGTCTTAATGAATGAATAAAGATTGACCTGTGTTTAGTTGGGAATATGGGAAGTAATTTAAGAAGTGAAAGAGAAATGGCAGGTAAAATGAGAGGAAAATATATATATTTTTTATTTTATTTTATATATATATATATTATTTTTAAATCTCTTCAAAATATTTCAATAAGGCCTAGTTTGGGATGATTGAAAAAAGACAAAAAGTCAAAAAGTCACTATCCTATTTAAGTCACATCATCTTATTTAAGTCACATCACCTCTCTAATACATCACTTCAAACCCAACCCAAACCCAACCCATATTTCATAAAAAGTCAAAAAGTGCACTTATTTAGTCTTCCCAAACTAGGCCTAAAACAGAGTATCAGCGTTCTAATTTTAAAATTTCAAAAGAGCTCTAGTGGCGAGAAGTGGAACCCACATATAATGTGAGATATGTGTTTATGTTTTTATTTTTTTTCTCTTACCATATTATTGGAGTTCTTTTTAGAGTTTTAAAATTAAAACTCTCTATTATTATTGTTAATGAATTGAGGCAAAGAGAATTGGAAAGGAAGAGTCACGTTGTGTCATGGGTGAGAGAATTGCCGAGAGATTGGAAATTATTTTACACAAAAACAAGATTGAAAAAATATATATAACCACACTTATTTAGAAACTGTGGGATATAAATGTGACTTGCAACCATTCAGCACTTGTTTGGAAAGTTGGGTTGGGGTGGGTTGAGATTAAAATAGTCTCAAAAAGACAAAATAAGATTTTTAGTCCTAAGTTAAAAATTATTACATTTAAATCACAATCTAAAATAGTCTCAAAAAGACAAAATAAGATTTTTAGTCCTAAGTTAAAAATTATTACATTTAAATCACAATCATTTTATTTTTTTCTCACAAAAGTTAAAAAAAATTCAAAAGTCTATCCTAAACGACGCTTTTTAATCACAGCTTAAAATAGTTAAAAAGTCAACTCACATTTCAAACGAAACTTAAAAATAAATACTATCTCACTCAACTAAATTAACTGTGATCGAAATATCATTTTAATTTTTTAATCACACTTCTAATAAAAGTGAAATATTTTTAATTTCCCTTGTTGTGTGATCTTCATACATTACAACAATGATAGAGACCACTAATTTTAGAGCTCTAAAAAGACCACTAATGACATGGCACTCAATAAAAAAAGAAAAAAAATACAACACCAAAACCAAAACATCAAATCATTCCTGATGGGGCCCACTGCCACATCATTAGTGATAGCACTAATTAGTGCTCTCACTCATTTTCCTCATACATTATTGTAGTAGTGATAATAAATTCTTTTTTTTCTCTCACTTTTTTCCCCCTCCTTTAAGAAGTTAAGGTGTAACAGAGATGGGAGAGAGTTGGTAAGATAAAAATTTTAAGCCACAAAAGCAGCAATATTGCCTTTCACTCTTCACTTGATTTTATTTTACCTTCGCATGTAATATAATTGGCTTCCTGTTGATAAAAGCATCTGTATTTTATTTTATCATCTGCATCTATTTAATTTACTAATGTGACCTTTTCCTTTTTAACTCTCCAGTGGTGCACAACACTTGAATATTAATCTTCAAATGAACTATTGGCCCTCCCTTCCATGCAACCTTCATGAGTGCCAGGAGCCCTTGTTTGATTACATTTCGTCTCTGTCAGTGAATGGAAGTAAAACTGCCAAAGTAAAAATATCTTTCACTTATCAAATATTAACAGTCCTTATGAACTGTTTTATTCATTTTGTGTGATCATTCGTGGTATTGTGTATATATGTATATTCATTTTTCTGCAAGTCATCACTTGGAGCTTGGTATTTTTTCTTTCTCATTTTTTTGAAACAGACTGAATAAGGAGGTATAAAATATGTATGCATATAAAATTTGTACATCACACTAGTTGGGTAGGTCAAGACCCAGGATGAACCCTGATTGGTGTTTTTCATAATAAATTTTTCTATTTACGCATTCTATATTCTTTATAAACACTATTGTTTTTATTTATTAGTCACAGAATGTTACAGGTGAACTATGAAGCAAGTGGTTGGGTTGTGCATCAAGTGTCCGATTTATGGGCAAAAACATCTCCTGACCGAGGTGAGGCAGTTTGGGCTTTATGGCAAATGGGTGGAGCATGGCTTTGTACTCATCTATGGGAGCATTATACTTATACTATGGACAAAGTAAGATTCTATTACTGATATGCTATTTCTATTTCTATTTTCATGCTATTTCATATAGTTTCATATTTGGAGACATTTGGAATTCTCTTCTTCTTCCTCCTTTCTCTTTGAAGTCACATTTTATTGAAGGCAATTTTGTCTCCTTTCCAAATATATTATTCAAAAACATCTTCATTTTTATCTTCCTTGTAAAGGACATTTCTTGATCTTGCAATTGTGTACCTAGTTTCGCTCATAATATTTAACTCAAAAACTTTCTGGTCGGGAAGTTATTGCTATTCTTTTCAACATAATTAGGGTTTTCTGGAGAGCAAGGCATATCCTTTTCTGGAAGGATGTGCTTCATTTCTGTTGGACTGGTTGATTGAAGGACGGGGAGGATACCTTGAAACCAACCCATCAACCTCTCCAGAACATACTTTTATTGCTCCTGATGGTAAGCCCGCTAGTGTGAGTTACTCAACAACTATGGACATGTCAATCATCAAAGAAGTTTTCTCTGCAGTTGTTTCTGCTGCCCAGGTAAAGCTCCTATTCTTAATCAGAAAAAAAAAATTCCCAAGCTTCTGTTTTTATCAGCACTTTTTATAATTTCAAATAAGATGCTTTATATAAAAAGTTGCTTGTGAACAGGCATTGGGTAAAAGTGATGATGATCTGGTTGACAGAGTCCGTAAAGCTCAACCACGGCTTTATCCAACAAAAATTGCTAGGGATGGTTCCATTATGGAATGGGTGTGTGAATTTTGTTTATGAGTTTTCCTGGTTTTTTTTTTATTTTCAGTTATTCGAGGAAGCTTGGAAGGTTATGCCATTCTAGGGCGTAGAAATAAGAAACTTCTTTAACTTTTCCATCACAGGCACAAGATTTTGAGGATCCCGATCCGCATCATCGGCATCTATCACACCTATTTGGCCTGTTTCCGGGGCACACAATTACTGTTGAAAAAACTCCTGACCTCTGTAAAGCTGCTAACTCTACCCTTTACAAAAGAGGTTCGCATCTGAGAAAATTTATGAAGATTTAGAAATTTCTGGCTCGGCTGTTCCGACGAACTTATTCAAAACATTTTGAGTCAATAATTTAAAAATCTACAACCTTGAAAACTTAAGAAGTACGAACACTTCTAAGAAGGTGACACATCTATGTCGTATTCGTGTCAGACACTAACAGTCTTTAAATATTTTCTCGACACGTGTCCAACACTCTTTAAAAAATATTTTTTAATTTTTTAAAAAAATCCGGACACTATTTGGCTACTTGGATGACATATATAAAATAAATTATAAGTTTAACCAAAACAATTTAAGATACAATAATAAAACAAAAATGATATAAATTTATAAAAATTTGTGTCATATTATATTTTTTATTATATTTGAATAATATATTCATATATATAACATATAATAAATATATAAAATTATATATTTCGCGTATGTCTCCCACGTGTCGTGTTCTGCATTTTTTTAAAATTGACGTGTCAGCGTGTCCATGTTGTGTGCGTCCATCCTTCTTAGTTGAAAACTAACTTTGAAGTTTTAACTGTAACCATTTTGTGGTTTTATTTACTTTCATTTTGTTAACTTCTTTCTTTTATAATTACGAGCTTCATTTTGCCAATAGTGATATTCAGCAATTGTTGAATAGTATCGCTTCTAAGTTTCATGTCTGGAAACAGGTGAGGAGGGTCCAGGATGGTCGACTGTATGGAAAACTGCTTTGTGGGCACGTCTTCTGGATAGTGAGCATGCATATAGGCTGGTCAAGCATTTATTTAACTTGGTGGATCCCGACCATGAAAGTGACTTCGAAGGAGGACTTTACAGTAACCTGTTTACTGCACACCCCCCTTTCCAGATTGATGCCAATTTTGGGTAAGCAAGCTTTCAACTCTTGTGTTGATCTATATCAGCAATATAAATGTCTACAATCACTTTCCGACTTTGAAGCATGCCTGGGTGTGTTCAATATTATAATGCAAAGTTTCAGGTTGTGTTTTTGAGCATTTTTTTTTGTTACATTGACCTACAATAAGATAGTTCCTAATTCCATTATCTAAGGACTGTAGTGTATGTGTCTAAGCAGCCAAGGCCAAGATATCAGGAAAATGTTTTGAAGATAACAAGAGAGTGTAGTTTCTTTCAAAATGCTTCATGTTTTTAGTTAAGAAATTTCAAGATGAGTTTATGGGTCATCACTAACTAAGACTTGGGAGCTATATAACTATGAAGGAATTCATGTTTCTTTGAACTATGAAAGGAAAAGGGGTTTGGAGATGGATGTTTGAGCGAGCTGTAATGAACTTTGTTTTTCATTTTGAGGCTTAAATAGAAGAAAGGTTTTGAGTTGTTTGTAAGAGAGACTTTTTTAAGCTTTTTGTTGTGTTTTGCTAGAAAATTTGAACGGTAAAATGTAACGGTTGACTGAAGAATTTTATCCTATTTTGCACGAGGCATGCCTGGTACACCCTGGGCTAGGGTCAGTAACGCTTGTGTCTTCGCCCCAAAATTTTCGCCCCCTCGCCCAAAAATAGGGCTTTCAAGTGTAGTAAAATTAATGTTCTAGGCCCAACTTATTTTATTTTTTTGATTTTAGGATCAATTTAAAGGGTTATAAAATATTTTGCTGGATCCATATATGGTTTAACCCATATTTATTAAAATGAAAATATATATATTCAAAAAGTGTTTGGGCCCAAGAAAAACAATACATACAATATATGTGCCCTAATTTTATTTTTTTTTTTACCTTCTTTATCTATTAGATTTTAGTGGAATAAATAATTTTGCCCTAATTTTTTTACCTAGGTCTTTATCAATTTTAATTGAATAATTTTTTCCTAATTTTTTTGCTCTAATTTTTTTTCATTAAATTGTTTTGTTTATAATTTTAATAATTATATGTGTAAGTAAATTTTTTTTGTGGCTACAAACAAATAAAAAAGTTGTAACTTATCGTTTTGTCCGTGAACTTTTTTTTTTTCAATGTAAGGGGCTTCCATTTCCAAAATTCGCCTTAGGCCCCCTTAAATCTCAGGATCAGCCTTGTGTACACCTCATCTATGGGGCTAAGAAGTACGGGCATTTCTATGGTAATGGTATGCCATGCCAAACACGACACTTCTAAAAGTGTGTCTGATACTTCTTCAACGTGTCTTAAATAAAAATATAAATTTATAAAATCAAACACTTTGTAGACACTTGACACGTATCCTACTAAATTTGAACAAATGCTATATATTTTAAATTCATAATATGTAATGCTAGATCCCGTTTAAAATAAAAATAAAAAAAACAAGAGGCAGGGTTGAAGCAATTTTATTTTGAGGTCGAACGAGCACCCCTGGGCTTCAGCTTAGGTGGTAGGGTGGGTAACACGTAAACAAAAATTCCGACACCCAAAAAAATAATTAAAGGTTAATAATGTGCATGTAGCATTACGCATGCTTCGATGATATTATGTAGTTTATGAAGTTGACAATGTGAGTGATTGATAGTTGTTGATGTCAGTTTTTCTGCAGCAATAGCTGAAATGCTTCTTCAGAGCACTGTGAAGGACTTATATTTACTTCCAGCTCTTCCTCGAGATAAATGGGCAAACGGTTGTGTAAAAGGATTGAAGGCGAGGGGTGGTGTGACCGTCAACATCTGCTGGAACGAAGGAAATCTTCATGAAGTTGGTCTTTGGTCCAAGAATCAGAATTCTATAAGATTACATTTTGGAGGAATTACAGTGGCAGTGAAAATGTCGTCTGCGACAGTTTACACGTTCAATAACCAGTTAAAATGTGTGAAGACATATTCTCTATTGGATATGGCTTTTCTCTGAACCTAGAGATGAAATTGATCTTACGAAGAGCTTTTTTTCAAGAAACTTGTTCTTTGCTTCATTTTATCCTCCGATTTTCTTCTCTTTTTTTTAAAAAAAAAAAAGAAAATTATTTTCATTTTGGTCGGTGGTGGGGAAATTTTCCCTATTTGATTTGGTGTTTGAGAGAATATACAACCTTATCTCACTACAATTAGTTAATCATTTTAGGAAAATTAATAAATTGGTTCACAATTCAATTAGTTTGTGTTTTTGTATTTCATTATTAAAAGATGCACCATTATTTCCATTATTCATGTTGTCCTTCCTAGTTGCTGTGAAGCTCTGTACTGTAAAAATGTTGTCATGAGTATCGGATATTTATTGGGTGCCGATATGCTTATTGATATGACCGTACATATACCGAGTATGTCATATAGAGTTTGATGAAGTTACTCAGTGGGTATTCCATAGGTACGTTCTTTGGTATGCCTGGTTAAAAAACATGACTTTCAACAATTTTCAGGGTACCAGTGCTGATTTTCGCTTCTCTGTTCTCTCTTTTTTCTTTTTTCAATTTGATTATAATTTTTTTTGAAGATGGGAAAAAGTCAAGAAAATAATTAAATAATGAAGATGTGGGCTATGGGTAGGGGTGTAATTTTGGCCCGTGGCCCGCAGGTGACCTGAAGCCCGCCCACGGCCCGAGGTAGGCCCGGCCCGTTTAGGCTCAAGCCCAAGCCCAGCCTGAGGCCTAGGCCATCATTTTGAAGCCCGGCCCATTGGCCCGCCCAAAAGTCCGGCCCGAGGCCCAGTGTTATTTTTAATGGAAAATAATAAAATTTTGGTAGAAAAAATTTTTTAAAAAATGTTTAGGCCCGCCCAAATCCGCTCAAAGCCCGAGCCCATGGACCTGGCCCGAGGCTCGGCCCACTGGCCCACCCAAAGCCCGAATACCCTTAGGCCTGGGCTAGGGCCTGGGCTTAGTTTTTTGGTCCCATGGGCCCAATCCGGCCCGATCCAATTTTTTGACAGGAGCCCGCAAGGCCCGACATTGGCCGCGCCAGGCTAAAATTACACCCCTAGCTACGGAGTGCTTTACTTTTTGTGTAGTGCTTAGTACTTTAGTTCAATGTGATGAATAGGATTAGGTTACTCTTGGGAGTCATGAAAAATAAATTATTAAAGATTCACAAAAGATTCACAAATTATTTTTTATTCACAAAAATAAATTATGAATGGGATTAGGTTAATATATTTTTGGGATTTTATTAATAAATCTCATTTAGAAGTGTTTTAATCCAAAAAGTTCATGAAGAAATTTATTAACCCATTTAATCTCATGTATGTATAGTTTTATTCCATAAAGTCCTTTTTCTTGATTTACACTCTTTTTTTAGACTCTTATGCCCTTATATTTAATTTCGATACCCATACAAATATTTTTTGAACGGTTAGCAATTTTATGATGTAAATATTCATATTTTAACATTTACATTAGTAAGAATATAAAATTGGCCTATGGACCGTGGGCGGTCCGAAGATCGCCCCCGGTCGGGGCGGGCCCGGTCCGTTGACAATGTGAATATTTATATTTACATGTTAACATTCACATTGATAGAAGTGTAAAATTGGCCCGCGTCCCGTGGGCTGCCCGAAACCCACCCGTGGCCCGTGGGCTGCCCGGGGCAGGCCCAGCCCGGCCCGTTGACAATGTGAATATTTACATTAACATATTAACATTCACGTTGGTAGGAGTGCAAAATTGACCTGCGGCCCATAGGCGGCCCGAAACCCGCCCGCGAGCCCGGCCCGGCCCGTTTACAATGTGAATATTCACATTGACATGTTAACATTCACATTGATAAAAGTGTAAAATTGGCCCGCGACCTGTGGACGGCCCGAAACCCGCCCGTGACCCGTGGGCTGCCCGGGGTGGGCCCGGCCCAGCCCGTTGACAATGTGAATATTCACATTAACATTCACGTTGATGGGAGTGTAAAATTGACCCGCGGCCTGTAGGCGGCCCAAAACCAGCCCGCGGACCCGGCCTGGCCCGCCCCATTTGCAATGTGAATATTTATATTGACATGTTAACATTCACATTGATAGGAGTGTAAAATTGGCCCGCGGCCCGTGGACGGCCCGAAACCCGTCCGCGGCCCGTGGGTGGCCCGAAACCCACCCATTGCCCAGGGCAGGGCGAGCTATAAATATTCATATTTTAACATTCACATTGGTAAGAATGTAAAATTGGCCCGTGGCCTGTGGGCGGTCCGAAGCTCCCCCCTGGGCCGGGGCAGGCCCGGTCCGTTGACAATGTGAATATTCACATTGACATGTTAACATTCATATTGATAGAAGTGTAAAATTGGCCAGCGGCCGTTGGGCGGCTCGAAACCTGCCCGGGGCAGGCCCAGCCCGGCCCGTTGACAATGTGAATATTCACATTAACATATTAACATTCGCGTTGATAGGAGTGTAAAATTGACCCGCGGCCCGTAGGCAGCCCGAAACCCGCCCGTGGGCCCGGCCCGGCCCGGCCCGTTTACAATGTGAATATTCACATTGACATGTTAACATTAACATTGATAGGAGTGTAAAATTGGTCTGCGGCCCGAAGCGATTTCAACTTGTTGACAATGTAAATATTCACATTGACATGTTAATATTCACATTGATAGGAGTGTAAAATTGGTCCGCGGCCCGTGGGCCACCCGAAGCCCTCCCACGGCCTGGAGCAAGCTCGTTTGGGCCCGGGCCCGAGCCCAGCCCGAGAACTTGGGCTAGGACCTAGGCCATCACTTTGAAGCTCGGCCCGCATAAGGCCCATTTAAGGCACGGCCCAAGGCCCGATGTCTTTTTTGTGAAAAATAATAAAATTTTGGGAGAAAAAATTAAAAAGAATTAAAAAAAAAAGGCAAGGCTCACCCAAGCCCGACCCAAGCCCAAGTCTAGGCCCAAGCCCCTTGGGTCGACCCACCGGGGCACCCAAAGCCTGAATACCTTTGTGCCAGGGCTAGGGCCTAGGCCTAATTTTTTGGCCCGTGGGTCGGCCTGGCCCGAATTTTTGCAAGTACCCACGAGGCTTTACATGGGTTGGCCCCGACTCGGGCTGGGCCAAGCCCCTACACATTGATGATATGAACATTCACATTGACGGTGTGAACATTTACATTGACAGTGTGAGCATTCACATTAACGATGTGAACATTCACATTAGGGGTATTTTAGTAATTATGTCACCCATAGGATGTGAACATTCACATTAGGGGTATTTTGGTAATTATGTCACCCATAGGATTTATTGAAACATAAGAAAATAATGTGGACTAAATGAAAAATAAGTAGATGAAAAGGGTATTTTGGTCTTCTTACCTCAAATAAGAACATTCACATTGACGGTGTGAACATTCACATTGAGGATGTGAACATTCACATTAGGGGTATTTTGGTAATTACGTCACCCATAGGATGTGAACATTCACATTAGGGGTATTTTGATAATTATGTCACCCATAGGACTTATTGAAATATAAGAAAATAATGTGAACTAAATGGAACATAAGTAGATGAAAAGGGTATTTTGGTTTTCTTACCTCAAATAGGAATATTCACATTGACGGTGTGAACATTCACATTGACAGTGTGAACATTCACATTGAGGATGTGAACATTCACATTAGGAGTATTTTGATAATTATGTCACCCATAGGATGTGAACATTCACATTAGGGGTATTTTGGTAATTATGTCACCCATAGGACTTATTGAAACGTAAGAAAATAATATGGACTAAATGGAACATAAGTAGATACAAAGGGTATTTTGGTCTTCTTACCTCAAATAGAAACATTCACATTGACGGTGTGAACATTCACATTAGGGGTATTTTGGTAATTATGTCACCCATAGGACTTATTGAAACATAAGAAAATAATGTGGACTAAATGGAACATAAGTAGATGAAAAGGGTATTTTGGTCTTCTTACCTCAAATAGGATCTAATGGAATAGTCAAAAAGAATATTGGTTGAATGGAATAAAGCTCTTAGAAAAAGGATTTATGAAAAAAACTCCATATATGTTTTATTCAATATTTTTGAAAAATTATATACTAAAGATTCACAAATTATTTTATTAATGGTTATATTATAAGAATATGAGTTCATCAAGAAATATAAGTTCACAAATTATTTTGTTATTAGTTATGTTGAAGAATGATTTATTTTTTGATTTTGTAATTTCTCTTTTTAATTATGATATTAAATTTTGATTTTTATATTGGACGTTTAATTATAATTTTTTTTAAAAAACATTTGACATATCTCAGTCATACCCGTATCTATAACCGTACTTCCTAGCTTGATTGTAATTGTGATGTGACCTTATTTGACAACATATTATTTTAATAATTTTTTATTTAGAAAAACAAAATATGTAAAAAATTAAAGACAATAATATAATAATTTTTAAACCTTTTGATTAAAATATTTAATCCCTAAACGGGACAAAGAGGAGAGAAGCAAAACTATGTGGGTGTTTGATTATTTGCCAAAACCTGTTACTGCTTTAATCGGTTGTACTATATAACTGGGCCAAAGAACTGATCGCTTTGCCAATAGCCTGTTTTTTTTTTTTTATTATTCAAAAAAAAGTTTAGGAGGAGGGGAGGCTATCCCACTCCAGGGCCAAGAAAAGCGTTACGTAATATCGCCCACCAATAAAAGGCTGTCGGCAACGGGACTCGAACTTAAGCCAAATGGGCGAAGGGAACGAGCCTTACCAACTAAACCAACCCTTATTGGTTGGCAATAGCCTGTTAACAGGAGTGAGCATGACCTCCGATGGTCCGTCAAATCCAATTCGATATTTTTAAAGTTTAAAAAAATATATTCAGTTTATACTGTTGGATTAAGTTGAAATTTTGTTTTTATATAATTTTTAAGTTGAGATTGAAATATTCATTTTAATTTTTATATTATTTAGTTACAAAAATACTAAAAAAATAATAAAAGGTTGGAAAAAGGTTAGAATGAGCTGAAATTTGTGTCCATTGAATTTTTAAGTTGAGATTGGAATATTCATTTTAATTTTTATATTATTTAGTTATAGAAATACTGAAAAAAAGTAAGAGATAAGAATATATATATATATATACACGCACTTCATTTAGTGCTCAAATTAAAACATTTGTTTAAAATATCACATTTATTTTATTATTAAATTTCATTAATATTGTAAATTTAAATAATTATTAAAATAGTCTAAACAATTTAATAGTTCATTTAAAAAAAATAATTTTTCATATCTATCAATTAAGTGGAAAGATTTGAAATTTAAAAATTATTTTAATACTAGGTTTGGAATGACTTGATTATGCTTGATATTGGGTCAGGTCAGGCATGACTTGCGATGATACATATTACCTTATTATATAGTGCAAGTTCGATCAAAACCAAGCTTGGCCTCGTGTTTATCTACACTTGTAGACAAGTTCTTATTTAACGAGCATTCCAAGAATTACTAATCGAACGTACCACAATCCATATTGTACAAACTCTCTGATACACCATTCACACAAACAAAATTACCTTAAACCCTACTACCCAAACACTCCATTTCGTTCACGTCTACTGGGCTTCTCTATCTACACCAACTAGAGACGGAGAATGACTTCACGTGGTTCGCTGTCCAGATTAGTGATCGCCACCACTGGGTCTTCAACCCCCTGTTCATCTCCTCCACTCATCCGCCTACGTCCTCCACTTCTCTTCGCCCCTGACCTTTAACCTCGTCACCTCTTCTTCACCAATCCTCAGTACTCAAGGAAGAAAAACACCAAATTTTCTTTCGAGGATTTTTTTTTTTTTTTTTTGGAAGACATTTTGTTTTCAATTTTGCCGTTTAATTTATCTGTTCAAATCTTTTTATCTGTTCAATTTTTTTGAACCTATCTTTTCAAATTTGTATTTATCTGTCAAAATTATTTTTGATATTTTTTAATCTATCTGTTAAAAATCACCATGTATATTTCCCCTATCTATTGAAATTTACCAATTTTGTATATATTTGTTGAAATTCACAAAACTTATTTTTCTTAGATGTTAGAATTCACAAAGGTTTTTTTTTTTTTTTCTTCTAGCTGATCAATTCAATTTTTTATTCTAAAGAGAAGGAAGAGAAAAAGAGGGGTATTTGTTTAATTTTTTTAAATTTTATATGTTCAATTTTTTTATCTGTTTAATTCATCAACAATAATCAAATTATATCCTAACAACAGATTATAATATAAGAGAAATTTTACCACACATACCCCTTGAAAGGAGTGTACCATATGCACCCCTAGTTATCTCATTTTCTTCTTTAGTTATGACAATATTTTAGTTATGACTCATGAGATCTTTGATTATATCTTATATGACACCGTGGCAAAGATTGGGAAGTGGTTCGCTATTGGGTATAATCTTTCATGGGTCTCTAATCTTTGTGGTGAAACCGCCCTATGGTTTATTTTTTACTCTTCAAAACATAACCTCTATTCTAGATCTAGATCTGTTGGCTTCTTCAGCTGCTGTGAACGGTGGCGTTGCTGCCCTAGGTGCTCTGGCTTGCCTCATAGCCGAAAAATGAGAGTTTTAGAGACAGAAAGAACAAGAGAGAGATGGAGAATTAAGAGCCGAAGAGATCCATTTTTTGCAAGGATATTTTAAAGACCTTAGTTGTGGTAGATTGGGGGTTTGAGATTATGAGGATTACAGGTGTGAGAGAGAGAGAGAGAGAGAGAGAGAGAGATGGAGAGAGAAGGGGTTTCTAGGTTATAATCTACTATTTCTCTATGTGGAAACATATAAGAGCATCTCCAATAGAGGTATTAAAAAAGCTGTCAAAGCTATAATTTTGTAAGAATGACCACTACAAGAAAAAACACTTTCCGTGACCAACATTTTGGTTGCGAAAAGTACCATATTTGGTCGCTAAAACCTTTTCGCAACCAAAATATGTTGGTTGGGAGTTGGTCGCTAAAGCCTCGTTACAGATAGTTTTCTGCGACCAAAAAAGCCTTTGGTCGCTAAAAGTGACCATTCGTGACTGTCACGACCCAAACCCGCCCCTATGGGTTTAGCACCGTAACCGGCCAGTAATCCGAGATTACCGAAGGCATGCTTAACAGTAATACAGTAGAACAGAGTACAAGGGCCTGGCGGAAGCCAATACAGTAAATAAACAATATCCAATGAGCTGTGACAGTCTGTATGCCAAAAAGACTTTTCATGCATACATATATATATATATATATACACGCAGTGCAGAACAGTATGTACAACATTTATAATCATTCAGATCAGGGACCTAATCCCTATTAAACAGTACAGTAACAGTCTATACAGTTAACAAAACAGTTACAGAGACAGACGGGGGAAATTAAAGCACCCCTAAGCCATTGCTAGACAGGCTCGGAACCTCGCAATGAGGCACAGTGGTTGGCTTGACAAAACTGGAGCTTAACCCGACGCTTCTAGCCGCGGTCTAGTACCTGTACACCTACATATATATATGAACAGTGAGCTAAAACCCAGTGAATAACATAATGCGTAAAGAGGTTTAGAATAAATGTCCTTACAGTAATGAAAATAGTTCATTAAATCAGTATTTCAGTCGTTCAGTCAGTGCAGTCATATGTGGTACATCCATTACCATAACAGTACAGTAAATAGTAGATCTTGAAAGACCGAACAGTCAATGATGGCCATCAATCAGTAAACAGTAGTGGTTCCAACAAAGGAACCGACAGAGATCTCTGTAACAGTAACAATCAGTAACAGTAGTTGCTAAGGATGCTGTTAATCATATTATTTAATTTTGATGATGTCTAAAATATTATTTGTAACAATTTAAATTTTTTAATATACATATGTATTTGACCCAAAATATTATCTTTTTAAAAGAAAAAATATATATATATATATATATTTGTTAAATATTAGTTAAATAAAAATATTTTTGAAAACTTGCCTAGTAGTAGTAATGTTTTCGTCTTTCCTTATGCTTGCAATGTATCAATACTCCTTTTTTTTTCCAATTGAGAATAGTCATTTTTGCAAGCACTTGCTCGCCCAACTCCATCTCATTGGTTCACAAAGCTTGATATTTGGATATATGTTGTGTTTGCGTTTTTGAGGAAGATGTTTCTGTCATCCCCTTCTTTGTACTTTCTGTTTTTCACTTTTTTGGGGAACCCAATGTGTGCTCAACTAGGTTTGAGTTGAAGGTCAATTTTAACTAGGTCTGCAGCATGATTTTTCCAAAGTATATGGTTTATATTGCCTTTGATTTGATGAATTATTGACTAAATAATACTTGATTTGTTTATAGAAAATAATGAAACGGGGGGATGGGGTGTCAATGTATGTTTTATTGTGAAGTGTGTATTGAATGTGTTTTCTGATTAAATTTTTTATTTGCAGGAAGCATTTTGTTTTAATTACTGCAATATATTTTTGCATGTGGAGGGCTATATATATATGTA
>NW_021025622.1:87108-164353 GCF_004153795.1 Camellia sinensis | reverse complement strand
AAAATATTTCTGTGAGCTCCAAAATTCTGAGTATTCTGCTCTTTCACTTTCAGATCTAAGTCTAGCTTTTGTTCTTACACTTTCATATCTACTCTTTGTGAGAGAATTATTGTAAAAGTGGGTTCAATTACCACTTATTCTTATTCCTTATTTTTGTGAGAGATTTTGTAAGGGTAAGGCATTTATTGTTGAGTGAGGCTCAATAGATAAGAGTAAGTCCTGTGACAAATAATAATAATAATAATAAATAAATAAAGGAAGAAATGCTCACAATTTTATTTCAGAAAAAGAAAATATTACTCGATTACAGGTAACTTTTCAGAAGGTTTCACAGATTTTTTCTTTTTCACTTCTCTCAACAATTTTTCATGAGCCTCTGTTACATGCCTCTCTCTATTTTCGATTTCTGTGAGTCTTGGTATTATCACCGTTGCATAATAATGCACTGCATTCTCCAATTGTGCATTTTTTCTTTTTAGCTCTTTCTTCTCCTTACCCATATTCACTACTTGTTGTTTTAACAAGCACACCTCATCTCTCCATTGCTGATTTTCTTGTACTCTTGCTTGTAATCGTCGCGCCATATTGGAAACTGCAGTCATGGCCTGTGTACTAAGAGCCATAGTGTTATTAATAGCATCGAAATCATTTCGATTGCCAATACCACTATAACCCTCATTTACAGGCATAGCATATGCCTGCGTCACTGGTATTCTCTCATTTGCCTGCATTACAGGCACCTCATGCAGGTCTGACTCGTTGATAGCCAAGGTAAGGAATGACATGATTACAAAAGAAGCTAAAACAATTTTTTTTTTCAAACACTTGATGATTTTGTATCTGATCTGTGTCACTTTTTATACACTCCATTGATCCATTACTCGATGCATATCTGCTTATATCTGCTAAAATCTTTTGTTTGTCAATATTTCCTGCGCTCGAGATGCTCCAAAATCCCCACAATGATTCCGACAAGACAAACGGCCCATTATTTTATTTTTGGCCACTCAGATTATTGTATCAAATGTATTTGTTTTTTATCTTCATCTTTATTTTGATGATGTCAAAGGGGGAGAAAAAAATATGATTTTGAAAATTCTATGTTGCAGGGTTATCAAAGAAAATTATATGTTGCAGAAATTCTATGTTGCAGGGTTATATGATTTTGAAAATTCTATGTTGCAGGGTTATCAAAGAAAATTATATGTTGCAGAAATTCTATGTTGCAGGGTTATATGATTTTGAAAATTCTATGTTGCAGGGTTATCAAAGAAAATTATATGTTGCAGAAATTCTATGTTGCAGGGTTATATGATTTTGAAAATTCTATGTTGCAGGGTTATCAAAGAAAATTATATGTTGCAGAAATTCTATGTTGCAGGGTTATATGATTTTGAAAATTCTATGTTGCAGGGTTATCAAAGAAAATTATATGTTGCAGAAATTCTATGTTGCAGGGTTATATGATTTTGAAAATTCTATGTTGCAGGGTTATCAAAGAAAATTATATGTTGCAGAAATTCTATGTTGCAGGGTTATATGATTTTGAAAATTCTATGTTGCAGGGTTATCAAAGAAAATTATATGTTGCAGAAATTCTATGTTGCAGGGTTATATGATTTTGAAAATTCTATGTTGCAGGGTTATCAAAGAAAATTATATGTTGCAGAAATTCTATGTTGCAGGGTTATATGATTTTGAAAATTCTATGTTGCAGGGTTATCAAAGAAAATTATATGTTGCAGAAATTCTATGTTGCAGGGTTATATGATTTTGAAAATTCTATGTTGCAGGGTTATCAAAGAAAATTATATGTTGCAGAAATTCTATGTTGCAGGGTTATATGATTTTGAAAATTCTATGTTGCAGGGTTATCAAAGAAAATTATATGTTGCAGAAATTCTATGTTGCAGGGTTATATGATTTTGAAAATTCTATGTTGCAGGGTTATCAAAGAAAATTATATGTTGCAGAAATTCTATGTTGCAGGGTTATATGATTTTGAAAATTCTATGTTGCAGGGTTATCAAAGAAAATTATATGTTGCAGGGTTATCAAATATTTTGTCAATTTTTTTTTGTGTCAAATCCATACAAATATTGCCATCATCAAAAGGGGGAGATTGTTAATCATATTATTTTATTTTGATGATGTCTAAAATATTATTTGTAACAATTTGAATTTTTTTAATATACATATTTATTTGACACAAAATATTATCTTTTTAAAATATATATATTTGTTAAATATTAGTTAAACAAAAATATTTTTGTTCTTACACTTTCATATCTACTCTTTGTGAGAGAATTATTGTAAAAGTGGGTTCAATTACCACTTATTCTTATTCCTTATTTTTGTGAGAGATTTTGTAAGGGTAAGGCATTTATTGTTGAGTGAGGCTCAATAGATAAGAGTAAGTCCTGTGCCAAATCCACAAGCTTGGTGGTGTATTTATTCAATTGATAGTAAAGAAATTCTCAAGGAGGTTCCTTGGGGAGTGGACGTAGGCCTGGCGTGCCGAACCACTATAAATCGCAGTGTTTGATTTTCTCTCTCTATCTCTTCTACTTTTATATTGTTAATTGTTATTCTGTTTTTTTTTTATTAAAATTCTGAATATTGTGTTATTTTTAATATTGTGAAATTTTTAATAACCCAATTCACCCCCTCCCTTGGGTTGCCTATCTGGGATAACAGATGCCACAATGCAGTTCAGAATATAGGACATACATTCATTCTATTAACAGTATCAATTCAGAAACATTACAGTTCAATTGTTCAGAAGATAATCATTTTTGAACATATCTTTACACAGTTGTTACTCATAGAGTTCTGGGCTACAGTTAGGCTAGAGCGCGTCCCCAGTCGCCAACCCTACACAGTTTACAGATTAAATACACATTAAGCTACCCAGTTGGGAAAGATAATAGCTTAATCCCTATCTTGACTCGGTGTGATTCTATATCTATATCCTCATTAAGATTCCTTAAACTAGGCCTAAGAATGCCTAGGATGAAATGAGGATGCAAAGATGCATTTTAAAAGCATTTTCAGGATTTTCAGAAAACAGGGTTCCAGCTCAAGCGTCGATTACTCTGCTCGAGCGGAAATGCAGACAAAGGTTTCCGCTCGAGCGCAAACTTAGATGCTCGAGGGTACTGCAAAACAGTCAAAAGTGCTGGATATGTGAAAATCACGCTCGATTGGGTGCTCGACATCCGCTCGAGCATAAGACACAAGTTACCGCTCGAGCGTCAATTATCCCGCTCGAGCGGACATCAAAACAGTGCAAAATACTAGGATCACGAATTTCACGCTCGAGCGCCAGTCACTCCGCTCGAGCGTAAGTTCAAAATCTGGAATTCCCAGATTTGAACCTCAAGCTCAAATTCAACTTCAAATGTGTCAAATTCGATTCCTTCGGGCCCATTTCCTGGAAAACAGTTCAAAACTCATAGTTTAACATGATTCAAAGCTCAATTTGTAAAATCAAGGCCCAAAGGTGAGGGAATTAAACCCAGTTTCAAACCAATTTTCATGAACAAGATGAACATGCAACATGCATGAAGTTAAACAACTTACAAGCCTCAAATACATGCTCTATTGAGATAATATCTTCAAAGACAAGATGAATTCATGGACTTAACATAAATATGAGCATGCATGTGACAATTTTCCATGGAATCAACTCAAAATTCAATAATATAGGCATGTATGCATGAATTAAGCTATAATTCAACATGTTAGAACTAAATCATGACTTGGCTTCTCAATTAGACATGAACCGTGCAAGAATCAACTTAAACATAACAATGAGAGGTTAAATCTCCTTACCTAAGTCTTGAGTTAAGGTGTAGGAGCTTAATTATGTAATCAACTTTCAATTTCTTCAATTCTCCAAGCAAAACACAAGAAGGAATTCAATTTCTCTCCCTCTCTCTCTTAGTCGGCTAAGGCAAGGGAAATGAGCTGATGAAATGTGTTTTGATACAAAGGAATGAGTCTCAAAAGTGCTAAGCTAGTGGCCCACTAGTAGTGGCAAAATGGTGAATAAACCAACTCATGCAATTTAGCTTATTTTAATCTAATTTAATCATACTAAACTACATTTCAGATAAATATGCCATAAAATCGTATAAATTCTAAGGATTATAGAACATTAATTAATTTCAGATTCGGCTGTCGATAAGGCCTTCAATTTGTAGTTTGAACATAAATACACAAACAGATAATCAAACAGGCAACAGATAGACATACAATTAA
Organism: Camellia sinensis; assembly: GCF_004153795.1. Classification (NCBI taxonomy): domain Eukaryota; kingdom Viridiplantae; phylum Streptophyta; class Magnoliopsida; order Ericales; family Theaceae; genus Camellia; species Camellia sinensis. The sequence goes on along the minus strand of NW_021025622.1, from coordinate 160,090 downwards.
ACAGATGTACTCCATCAATTCAGTTCCAGATTTCAATCGGTCAGTTCAGTATTTCAATCAGTTCAATTACTTTTCATAATCAGTCTCAGTTTAACAGTAATCGGTAGTTTATCGGTAGACAGTGGTGAGGGTTGTTACAGCGACCAACTTTTTTGGTCGCGGAAAGTCCAATTCATATTAGCCAAAAGTAAACTTTTAGTGACCAAAGATAAGTTGGTCGTCAAAAGTCAGTGCCTTGACCCAAAAAAAATAATTCTTTTGTGCTGCTTGAGACTTGAACTCCTAACCAATGCGTCACCATGCACCCCATCCACTCTGCCAATAACATGCTTCTTATTCATATTTGGCAAAAAATATATATAACCCATAAAAATTGGGTTTTATATTATTTTATAAAACTTTTAATGCCTAAACAAAAAAATAGCATGTAATTACAGTAGCATCATTTTTTTTAAAATTTATCCCGCCATAACTTTCCGCGACCAATTTTTTTTTTTGGTCGCCAAAAGATAATCTTCCGCGACCAAAAAAGCCTTTGGTCGCCAATAGTATACTTTCCGCGACCAACTTTTTTTTTTGGTCACCAAAAGGTGATCTTTTGCGACCAAAAAAGCCTTTGGTCAGCGACCAACCTTTTTTTTTTGGTCACCAAAGGGTAATCTTCCGCGACCAAAAAAGTCTTTGGTCGCCAATAGTATACTTTTTACGACCAACTTTTTTTTTGGTCGCCAAAGAGTATACTTTCTGTGACCAACTCTTTTTTTTGTCGCCAAAAGGTGACCTTCCACGACCAAAAAAGCCTTTGGTCGCCAATAGGTATACTTTTCGCTACCAACTTTTGTTTTGGTCGCCAAAAGGTGATCTTCCACGACCAAAAAAATGTGGTCGCCAAAAGTTAAATTTTCGTTGCAGAAAGTGGACTATTTGCGACCAAAAAAAATAGGTGGTCGCCAAAAGTGTTTTTTCTTGTAGTGGACAAAAAAAGGTCTCTAATGGCCTGTTATTCTTTTTGTTATAACAGATTCCATTTCTATCTCAAATTTGGTAGATTGAATAGCAGGTGCCAAACATTCCACATCATCAAATATCAACATATTTTTTGCTCCAAATTCAATTGATAAAACAAAATTCATTCACTAGAAAAAAACCTCCCAAATTTGATTTCATTCACTAGTTCCACAAATTTCATAAACAAACAGAATCACAAATTCAATTTCATAATGATCATTCAATTTCAGAAATAGAATTGGATTTCAGTTCCATAAACAGAATTTGATTTCATAATGATCATTCAAGAACTAGTTCCACAAATTTCACAAATAGCAAATTCAGTTCAGAACAAATCACAAAATTCATAATCAATTTAGAACAAATCAAATCCAAATTTTAGTCAAGAACAAATCAACCCAAATTTTAGAAACGAATTTAGAAGATAAATACATGGATTCTAGCATGATTAATGAACTTGTTCTTCATCTCAACCTTTATTGACTTATAGGGCTTCTTCTTCATCGACTTGTATGGCTTGTTCGTAGACCAATCATGCTCCATCGAAGTCCAAACAGTGGCATTCAATCAAACATTAGAGTTCCATTGAACTCGGAGATTGGTGATCGGCGCTGGTAGTGGTGATATAAATCACAAAGAAAGACAGACAGACAGACAGACAAAGAAAGAAAGAAGACTGGTTTTGGCGATCCCACCTAGAGATGGTGGTGATCAAAATGAAGATGGAGAGAAGGGGTTTCTGATGAAGAAGGTGAGAAAATGAGGTCGTGGCTACTGTGGATGAAGATGGAACACCAAAGAGAGAGAGATGCTCTTATCTCAACCGATTAATTTGATGAGCGCAAGAGAGAAAGGGGGTTTTCTCTTGAGATAGGCGCGGATCATTCTAGAGGATAGATCTCAGTCTTTGGATTGTTATTTAATCAATGATTGAGATTTTGCTCATTGATTAGTCGTTGGATTGCCAACAATTGTTCTATTTTGTTCATTAAAATAAATAAATAAATAAATAAATTGTTAAACAGAAGCACAACGGCTATAACTTAATGGTCATATTTTTTTAAATTCTCAACAGCCATATTTAGAAGAAAAAAAAAAGAAAGAAAAACGGCTATATTTTGTAATTCTATAAATACAAACCCTCAATCTTAATTTCATGTCATAACAAGCCTCATAAATTATATTTTTTCTTTTTCTCCTCTCTTTTTCTCAATTTCATTTCACAACAAACCTTCCAAATTACATTTTTATTTATAGTTTTTTCTCATAATCACTATGGAAGGTTCATCAAAAATAAAGAAAGAAAAATCATTCACCATTAGTGAAGATGTGGCACTTTGTAAAGCTTGGTGTCACATTTATGAACACCTAATTGTTAGCAATTAGCAATCTTATGCTCGCTTTTGGAGGATAATTTATGAAAATTATTGCTCATTTCAAAATGATCAGTCAAAAATACAAGTGTCTATCTAATCTTGATGAAGTGTAATCATGAAATGTTCCAACAAATTTCGTAGATGTTTAGATCAAGTCAAAAATCTACACCCAAGTGAGATGTCTCAAGTTGATAAAATAAGATTTCATCTCCATTTATTATATTAGTTTTTTTATTTCGTTTCGTATCAAAATTAACTAATTAATTTATTTAATATTTTATCCATATAGATGCTTAAAGCAAAACTTTTATACCATCAAAATGGAAAAAAAATATTTTGCTTTTGAACATTATTGACAAGTGTTACAAAACACTATCAGGTGGTAAGATGTAATTCTTACGAATACAGTCAAGTCAATGATACATACACCATTTACCGATTCAGTCCCCAATTCCCCAATGGATAACTGCTTTTTTCGTAAAGACGATAACAGTCCAACTTACGGTAATAATCCAAGTGTTGGTAATGGTAGTGTCTCTGCAAGGGTAAAAGGCCCATAGGTAGAAAATCTACAAAAGAATTACTTTGGAAAAGTCAAGTCGTTGAAGCTGAAGTCTACAAATTTAACAATTTTTTGGAGACATTTAACCAATACTTTACTATGAAGGGAATGAAAAAAAATTGAAAAAGAAGATAAAAGGGTTCAAACATTGCAGAAGATGAAAGAACTTGAGATGAAAAAGGAAAAACATTCCATAATAATTGCGGACATTTCCAATATGAACTCTCAATTGAAAGCTTATTATATAATGCTCAAGAATGAGATTTTTCACAAAGTAGTTTACACATGTGAGCAACCTAAATTACTATTTTCCTTTGCCTCCTAATGAATAATTGGGGGAGAATGTACCTTTTATTTTGCAATGTCATTTATTTTTCAATGTAATTTTTAGTATATCTGTTTCAATGTAATTTTTATTTTGCAACATCATGTATTGTTCCAATGTAATGTATTGTTTCAATGTTATTTTGCTTTTGCAATGTAATGTACTTTTGAATATAATTTTAAATTTTCATTATTATTATGAAAAAATACAAACTTATTGAAATGAAGACAATAATTTTTCAATGTATTTAATTTTTTTTTTCAATTTTTCAATTTTTTTATATTGGGTAGATTGTAAATATTTATTTATTTTTTTACAAAAAGTTTGAAAAATGTCACTAAAGACAAAAAATAAACAATAAAAAAATTAGGGTGAATTACACTAACAATCCCTATAATTTCTTTTCAATTGTGACACATTTGACTCTGAATTTTGAATCTTGTTCCGAATAAGGATAATTGAAGATACCATTGCTGAATTTCAATGGCAAAATCGTCAATTTGATAAAATATAAACTAATTTGACAAAAACAAATATTAAAAAAATATTTTTAAATTTTTAAAAATTATTTCTACCCATTAAAGATAAAATTATGTAAAATTAATAAATCTTTTAGACATTTTTTTTTTTTTTACCAAGTTAATTTTTATTATGTGTTTGGATGATAATCATGTAATAGGTGATTGTTAGGATTTTAATGTGTAATCGATATATTTAATATATGAAATATTTTTAGTTTTGGATTTTTTTGATTTAATGGATTTGTTTAATAATGGTATCAAAGTTGTCGAAACATTTGACTTTTGAAAAAATAGAAACTAGTTTAATGAAAATAAAAATAACCACCCATTACATGATCATTATTTAAACACATAATAAAAATTAATTTGGTAACAAAAAAACTATATCTAAAAGATATATCAATTTTATATAATTTTATTCTTTAGTGGGTAAAAATAATTTTTAAAAATTCAAAAATATTTTTCTTAAATTTTTTTTATTAACTTAGTTTATATTTTATCAAATTGATGATTTTGTCCTTGAAATTAAACAATAGTATTTTCAATTGTCCGTATTGGTACAAGATTCAAAATTCAGGGTCAAATATGTCACAATTGAAAAGTCATGGACCAAAATGACACAACTCTCAAACTATAGGGATTGTTAGTGTAATTCGCCCAAAAAATTACTATAAAACGTATATCCAAACAATACCTAGAAAATTGGAGCGAAAATTTGTTGAGATTTGCCAAAATGACATATGACCATTAAAGCATCATTGCTATAATTTAACAATTTATTACTGTTCATTACTAAATTATAGCAATGGCAAATGCTATTATAGTATTTTACATTGGAGATCTCTCTCATAGAGACAGAAAGATAGAAATTATGGATAGTTTAGTTATTTTACAGAAGCATCTCTTTATAGACAGAATAGTTTGGCGGGTAAATTTTTGGGTAAAAGAAATTTAAATTTGGACTTATAAGCATAATGCCAAATTAAAAATTACTAAAAAAAATAATTACCAATATTAATATTTAAAATGAAATTATTAGAACCATCAATAAATCCTAAACATTGATTTTATAAACTGTTTGGTCCTTATTTTTTTTTCTTATTATGGACCTAAAGGTCACATTCTAGTGCGAATTACATTTACGATCAAGTATAAACGCGTGTATATTATGTGTTGAGAGACAAATGTGAATTTTTTTAAAATGTTAAAATTACTAAACGTAATACTTCAAAAAAACTCATTTTCTCAAACGTAATAATGTAACATTATAAAAAAACACTCCTTAATGCATTTTTGCCAAATGAAACACTTCAATCAATGTAACATACAAAAATTTCTTATTATTTTTTTCTCAAATGTAACACTCAAATGTAACATACTAAAAAATTAGTATATATTTTTTAAACGCAACAACGTAACATTCCAAAAAACTACTAAGTGTTTTTTTTATAAACATAACACTTCAATCAATGTAATACACAAAAATTTCTTAATATATTTTTTTCAAACGTAACACTCTAATATGACATTTCAATGTAACATTAGAAAACGAAATGTAAATTTTCACACTCAACAATCAACACTTTAGTTACTAATCTCTTCAAAAAAATCTTCCGCACCTCACCTTTTCATTCCCATCACTTAAACTTAAATAATACCAAATTAAAATATAACTTTTTAAAATAAAAAGTTTAATTGATTTATTAAAAAAACTCTTAGAACTAATCACTATGTTTAGTTTCCATTTTTAGAATTTACTTTTCAGAAAATTTTACTTTTTCGTTTCCATATTTTTTTGCTTCCACTGATTTTTTTTAATATCTTAAGTATTTTTTTTTAATTTTTAAACACACCTAACATAAATATATTTAAAAAGTATAATATTTTTTATTTTTTTTATAAAAAAAATTCACTAAATGCCAAAAAAATAAAAATAAAAATATGAAAATTTTGTGTATTTTTCGTATTTTTGTATATTTATTGATTTTTTAAAATATTTTTCACAAATATTTTATTATTTAGATACATCTAAGTAAGGTACATTTAAAAAAATAAAAAAATATTTAAAATTTTAAAAATATTCATTAAAAATAAAAAAATACGAACAATAAAAAACTCAATTTCTAAAAAATTAAATTGAGAAAATTAAGACCAAACAGACTGAATATTCTCTTATAAAATTTATGAATAAACTTTTATTAAAATATTGATCCAAAAAAAAGTGATTTTTTTTTTTTATCAGAAAAAGGATGCTTTGAGGTGTGATTACTGCATCTATAGGTCTAAGCCTCTGTGTAACCGATTGTCAAGCTTAATTTAACCCAATCTATAGGAATTGACCTACCACCGAAATACCAACAGAACTCAAGCATATGCTATAGATGAACCGATGATTTGATCGGAATATAAAATGAGATTTCTATTAACTTAATTTAACCCAATTTATAAGAACGAATCTACCACTGAAATACAAACAAAACTAAACCATAAACTACAAACAAGTCAAAAATTCGATGAAAATATAGAACTACTCAAATTACTCAACATTCTATCCTCTTCAAAAGTCAAACTTGGGTTACAGTTGCAAAGAAGAATGTCTTTTCTATCATGCCACCACGACAATGCTAAGTAGCTCAAATTTTGTGATTCAAAAGTGGCTCAAATGGTCAAAACGACGTCGATTTGAGTACAGAACAACATAAAAATGATCAAAACGACGTCGTTTTGAGTACAGAACAACATAAAAATGATCAAAACGACGTCGTTTTAGCCATTTGAACCACTTTTAAACCATAAAATTTAAGCTACGAGACATTTTCCCACGCCACCGCCCTTGGTTACCCACCAAAAAATTTTTAAACACACCTAACATAAATATACTTAAAAAGTATAATATTTTTTATTTTTTTTAAAAAAAAAATTCACTAAATGCCAAAAAAATAAAAATAAAAATATGAAAGTTTTGTGTATTTTTCGTATTTTTGTATATTTATTGATTTTTTAAAATATTTTTCACAAATATTTTATTATTTAGATACATCTAAGTAAGGTACATTTAAAAAAATAAAAAAAATGTTTAAAATTTTAAAAATATTCATTAAAAATAAAAAAAATACGAACAATAAAAAACTCAATTTCTAAAAAATTAAATTGAGAAAATTAAGACCAAACAGACTGAATATTCTCTTATAGAATTTATGAATAAACTTTTTATTAAAATATTGATCCAAAAAAAAGTGATTTTTTTTTTTATCAGAAAAAAGGATGCTTTGAGGTGTGATCACTGCATCTATGGGTCTAAGCCTCTGTGTAACCGATTGTCAAGCTTAATTTAACCCAATCTATAGGAATTGACCTACCACCAGAACTCAAGCATATGCTATAGATGAGCTGATGATTCGATCAGAATATAAAATGAGATTTCTATCAGCCTAATTTAACCGAATCTATGGAAATGGATTCACTACCGAAACATTAACAAAATTCAACCATATGCTACAAACAAGCCAAAAATTCGATCAATATATAAAGTGAGATTTTCTTATAGAACTACTCAAATTACTCAACATTTTATCCCCTCAAAAGTCAAACTTGGATTACCGTTGCAAAGATGAATGTCTTTTCTACTATGCCACCACCCTTGGTTACCCACCCAAAAAAATAAAAAAAAAAAGTCAAGTGATTAAGCACCGAAAAATGAAACGTTTATGTGGTGAAACGAAACTGGCCAAAAAGATGACGCACGGCGTGATTAAATTATTACATCGCAGGAGAAAGTTTCGAATTTAAAAAAGAAAAAGGCAAAAAGACATCCAAACGTGAAACGTGGGGTCCTCCGCGCTCCTAATTTCTGCTCTACAAACATCAATATGTGCTGCGATATATTATTGTTGGAGAGATTGAAATCACGAATTTGTATAAAGTATTTAAAACATACAAGAGACAGCTGAATTATAATTAATAAAAAACATAATCACGTAGTTCTGGACCCACCAATAATTTTTACAAAAACATCCATCGTTGGCGGTGGCCAGTTCTTCGCTGTCATCTCTTCATCTCCCACCTACCTAACCCACCTCCCTCCATTCTTGTACCTCCTTTGTCTCACTCTGTTCCCCACTCTCTTCACTCTCTTCTGTTTTGGGGTTTTTTTCTCACCCATCACTTCTTCACATGATATGAAAAGCAAGAAACTGTGAGTAAAACCCTAAAAAGAGAGCTTGATTTGAGTCCAATAATGAAAGAAGATAGTGATTGGGTTATGGTGGGAAGACCTGGAATGAAGGACTTGTGGGAACCGAGCTTGCTTGAAGCAGAGCCTTCGAAGGCTCTGGAAGTTAGGTTTAGTGGGCCTGCCAAGCACTGGACTGATGCTATCCCCATTGGAAATGGTCGACTCGGTGCTATGGTTTGGGGCGGTGTTCAATTCGAGACTCTCAATCTCAATGGTAAACGTAACAGTATATCCCAATTTGCTCTGTTGTTGTTTGGTTGCCTAGAAATGATAGAAAGGGAAGAGATGACAGTGTTTTTGAGTCTTGTTTGATATACTATTATTGTTTATTTTCAAGATTTGAAGTTTGTTCTTTATCTTGGGTTTTGAGTTGTTCAATATTTTAGCATTTGACATTTTGGTTCTTTACCCTTCCTACATGTATTTTTATATAGCCTAAAAGTCATTAAAAAAAAAAAGTTAAAAAACTTGACAAATTATATAAAAAGTCAAATTTTCTCCTTACTTTTAGCATATTTTTTCATAAAAAAAAAAAAAAGTCATCCTAAACGTAATAATTTCTTTTGCCTCATATTTTAATCAAAAAATTGAAAAATTACTAAAAGGAAAATGTTTGAGGGCCACAATTTTTGTGGTCACAATGGCCCAAAACAGTCAAAACGATGTCGTTTTGGGTGCAAAACATGCCAAAACGACGTCGTTTTGGCATTTTTGAGCCATTATGGCCACAAAAATTGTGACCCTCTAGCATTGTTCTTACTAAAATAGCATAATCCCAATAGAGGATTCCTTAAGCTATGTTTGGATCTTGCATTGTCATGGGAAAGGAAAATGAAACTGAAATTATATATATATATATATATATTTTTTTTTCAATTTCTTCTCATTTTTCCTTTCTTTTTCTGTTCACTCCACAAATCCAAGATTTTTTTTTTCCATTTTTTCCCTTTCCTCTTCATAATTCCAAGATCCAAACTCAACTTTAAATGGCTAAAGTAGATTAGTTCAATGTATTTGTATGTCTTGGACTTGAATTGAGATTAGTTCAATGTCTTTGGTGTAGTTGAGGATAGCTCAAACATTAGTGGCCTGTCTTATTAGGCAGATTATAGCATAAGATTAAAATTATTAATTATTGGGACTTACATTCTAGTGTTTGGTTGCAATTTTTGTTATTCGGATTAGATTCCAATGGATATTCTATCTAACAAAATTGATAGAATCCTACAACTTACATGAAAAAAATGATAAAAGGACAAAAATATATATGTAGTATATATTTATGTTTATTGAATTGCAGATATAGAAATGATGGAATCATTTTTTATTGAACCTAATCTAGGTCTCTTATACAAGATGAAAGAAGATAGGCAAGAAATCAAAGAAGAGACTGCTAATGCAAAACAAACATATAATTGGGATTATATGTTTCCATATCCATTGCAAGATGAACGTGCACAAGAGCGGATTATGTATCCCACTAATCCAGTTGGATAACCAATCCTACACTAATTCCATGGATTGTTAATCTCCTCACTATTAATCCTACTAATTAAACATGGCCTAGATGTGTTAATGTATCTATTAATTTGGATGAAACTCTGTTTTATAGCTAGAAACAGAGGAAAGGAGAAGGAAATAAAGGTTTGAATCTAATTTTTCCCTCCAATGTTATGGTTGATTCTGAACATTCAGAATTTATAAGCCAAATAGTTGAAAGTAGGCTAGAGGTTCATTGTTCCTGGGGTCCCAATTCATGTAAAACAAAAAACTCAAATATTTAATATTGCTGCTTTTCCAATAATCTTATTAGAACCCAAACAGAGACCCAATGATGCCATATTAAAATTCAAGGTTATGGAGATAAGTTTGATGAAACTTGTGAAGTTTAACTGTTGTTCTACTCTCTCTCTCTCTCAATATGAAAGTGAAACTGACAGCAGATTACTTGAATTCATTTGGCAGAGGACACACTTTGGACTGGGATTCCTGGAAACTACACAAACCCAGATGCACCAAAGTCACTGTCAGTGGTCAGGAAGCTTGTTGATGATGGCCAGTATGCCGAAGCTACTACTGAAGCGGTCAAGTTGTCAGACAATCCTTCAGACGTATGCTCTACTTTATTACCTTATATTGTGGCAATTTTGGGATCATCAATTGAACCACTTGGATATTATATACAAAAATATGCTATTACTGTAGCATCTGTCCATAATTAGATCCTCGAAGTAGTTCAGGCCAAATTAGAAGTTCCAATTGATGGAGGCATTGAAACATTACATTAACGCTGTGTTTGGATCATGGATTTCTAAATCCCTATCCAAATCCATGATCCAAAAACAGGAATTTAAACCTTGGGCCTTGTCAATGTTGTTATTGGTGGGTGAGCATTCACCACCAATTCTGTGGTTAAACTTCAATAATTGGATGATTGGATACTTTATGCAAACTGATTATGTTCTGTTTCAGATTTTCACTTAAACAATCTCCTTGTAAAGCTCATATAGTTGTGGGTTTGAACCATTGTACATGGGAAAGTTTTCAATGAGCATCTACAAACAAAATTAGAACACCCAAGGTGATTCAAATAAAATACAAAGAGCATATTTACATGAAATTTGGTTAATTTGGAACTTTCTACATCCATTAAAGCTAGCTTACATCTGAGTTGTAATTGACATAGTGTCATATTTGATGCACAAGCTTTGTTTACCAGGTGTGCAGTTTTATATGGGTCAGTATTCCTGATCCTTTGTGAAATTTCATATTTTCTATGATCTTTACCCCCATATCCTTGTGATTTTTCTGTGATGATGTGAAGGTTTACCAATTTCTGGGTGATATCAAGCTAGAATTCGATGATTCTCATGCTTCATATATTGAAGAAACATATTCGAGAGTACTGGACTTGGATACTGCAACTACAAAAGTGAAATATTCTGTAGGTGAAGTTGAATTCGTGAGGGAACATTTTGCCTCAAATCCTGATCAAGTGATCGTGACAAAGATTTCAGGAAGCAAATCAGGGTCTCTCTCCTTTATGGTATCTCTAGACAGCAAACTACATCATCATTCGAGTATAAATGGTAAAAATCAGATTATCATGGAAGGAAGTTGCCCCGGTAAAAGAATTCCACCGAAATTGAATGAAAACGACAATCCAAAGGGTATTCAGTTTTCTGCAATTCTTGATTTGCAGATTAGTGATGTGGGTACTATAAATGTTTTGGATGACAAGAAGTTGAAGATTGAGGGTTCAGATTGGGCTGTTATGCTTCTCGTGGCTTCATCTTCATTTGATGGGCCATTCACTAAACCTTCAGATTCAAAAAAAGATCCTACTTCAGAGTCTCTAAGCACATTCAATTTAATTAAAAACTTGTCATCTGCTGATCTTTATTCACGGCATTTGGTTGACTATCAAAACCTTTTTCATCGCGTCTCACTGCAGCTTTCGAAAAGCTCAAAGAATGTTAGAGAAAATGGGTGTTTGGATAGGAAGAAACATTTGTCCTCTACAACTGATCTGTTTTTAGAAAGTAGTGAAGATAAGATGGTTTCAACTGCAGAGAGGGTGAAATCTTTTCAAACTGATGAAGATCCCTCTTTAGTGGAGCTTTTGTTCCAGTATGGTCGATATCTACTTATTTCCTGTTCACGGCCTGGAACTCAGGTGGCAAACTTGCAGGGAATATGGAACAAGGATATTGAGCCAGCATGGGAGTAAGCTCTCTCTCTCTCTCTCGCTGCATGGTATCTTGTAATTTTCTCCTTGATGCAAGTGCATTGTGAAATCTTTTTTCTTTTTTTCTTCCCCTTTAAGAAATTAGCTTCTAAGAGAGATGGGAGAGAGTTGGAAAGATAGAATTTAAGGCAAATTATGCAAATGGTCCCTGTAATTTACCCGTTTTATCATTTGGTCCCTATTGTTTCAATTTGATCAATTTTGCCCTTAAATTTTACGGATTGTGTCATATTAGTCCAATAAATAACGACGGTTAAGTTTGACGGACGAAAAATCAAATGATGTGTCAATTTAGTTCATGTAATTTATAGGACGTGTCAATTTGTTTCTTGTAATTTATAGGAAAGTCAAAACAATAGGGACCAAATTGACACATCCTGTAAACTATAGAGACCAAATTAACACACCATTTGATTTTCCGTCCATCAAACTTAACTGCTGTTATTATTGGACTAATATGACACAATCCATAAAATTCAGGGCCAAAATTAATCAAATTGAAACAACAGGGACCAAAATGATAAAAGGGTAAACTATAGGGACTACCGCTGTAATTTGCCCTAGAATTTTTAAGCCATAAAAACAGCAGTATTGCCTTTCCCTCTGTACTTCATTTTATGTTAGTCTTCTGATGTAACATAATTTCTCTGCTTCCCATTGATAAAAAAAAGCATATGTATTTTTTGCATCTACTAATGTGACCTTTTCCTTTTTACTCTCCAGTGGCGCTCAACACTTGAATATTAATCTTCAAATGAACTATTGGCCCTCCCTTCCATGCAACCTTCATGAGTGCCAGGAGCCTTTGTTTGATTACATTTCGTCTCTGTCGGTCAATGGAAGTAAAACTGCCAAAGTAAGAATATCTTTCACTTATCAAACATTAACGGTCCTTATGAACTGTTGTTTTTCATTTTGTGTGATCACGTGTGGTATTGTGTACATATGTATATTTATTTTTCTGCAAGCCATCATTTGGAGCTTAGTATTTTTTATCTTTTTTGAAAGACTGAATAAGTATAAAATATGTATGTATCCATATAAAATTTGTACATCAAAGTAGTTAGGTAGGTCAAGACCTAGGATGAACTCTGTGATTGGTGTTTTCCATGATAAATTGTTCTATTTAAGCATTCTATATTCTTTACAAACACTATTGTTTTTATTTAGTCACAGAATGTTACAGGTGAACTATGAAGCAAATGGTTGGGTTGCACATCAAGTGTCCGATATATGGGCAAAAACATCTCCTGACCGAGGTCAGGCTGTTTGGGCTTTATGGCAAATGGGTGGAGCATGGCTTTGTACTCATCTATGGGAGCATTATACTTATACTATGGACAAAGTAAGATTCTATTACTAATATGCTATTTCTATTTCTATTCTCATGCTATTTCATTTGGTATCATATTTAGTGACCTTTGGAATTCTCTTCTTCTTCCTTTCTCTTTGGAGTTACATTTTATTAAAGGCATTTTTGTCTCCTTTCCAAATATATTCTTCAAAAATCCTTAGTGTATGGCAATTGAATAGTTTTTATTTATTTTTTATCTTCCTCATAAAGGACATTTGTTGATCTTGCAATTGTGGACCTAGTTTTGCTCATGATATTTGACTCAAAAACTTTCTGGGGGGAAGTTATTGCTTATCTTTTCAACATAATTAGGGTTTTCTGGAGAGTAAGGCATATCCTTTGCTGGAAGCATGTGCTTCATTTCTGTTGGACTGGTTGATTGAAGGACGAGGAGGATACCTTGAAACCAACCCGTCAACCTCTCCAGAGCATACTTTTATTGCTCCTGATGGTAAGCCTGCTAGTGTGAGTTACTCAACAACCATGGACATGTCAATCATCAAAGAAGTTTTCTCTGCGGTTGTTTCTGCTGCTGAGGTAAAGCTCCTATCCTGAATCAGCAAAAAATCTTGAGTTTCTGTTTTTATCAGCACCTTTTAGACTTTTCAAATGAGATGCTTTATATAAAAAGTTACATGTGAACAGGCGTTGGGTAAAAGTGACGATGATCTGGTTGACAGAATCCGTAAAGCTCAACCACAGATTTATCCAACAAAAATTGCTAGGGATGGTTCGATTATGGAATGGGTGTGTGGATTTTGATTATGAATTTCCAAGTTTTTGTATTTTTAGTTATTCAAGGAAGCTTGGAAGGTTATGTCATTCTAGGGCGTAGAAATAATAAACTTATTTATATTTTCCATCACAGGCACAAGATTTTGAGGATCCCGAACCACATCATCGGCATCTATCACACCTATTTGGCCTGTTTCCGGGGCACACAATTACTGTTGAGAAAACTCCTGATCTCTGTAAAGCTGCCAACTATACCCTTTACAAAAGAGGTTTGCCTCTGAGAAAATTTAGGAAGATTTAGAAATTACTGGCTCAGATGTTCTAAGGACTGTAACCATTTTGTGGTTTTATTTACTTTCATTTTGTTAACTTCTTACTTAATAATTATGAGCTTCATTTTGTCAATAGTGATATTCAGCAATTGTCGAATAGCATCACTTCTAAGTTTCATCGCTGGAAACAGGTGAGGAGGGTCCAGGATGGTCGACTGTATGGAAAACTGCTTTGCGGGCACGTCTTCGGGACAGTGAGAACGCATATAGGATGGTCAAGCATTTATTTAACTTGGTGGATCCTGATCATGAAAGTGACTTCGAAGGAGGACTTTACAGTAACCTGTTCACTGCACACCCCCCTTTCCAGATTGATGCCAATTTTGGGTAAGCAAGGTTTCAATTCTTGTGTTGACCTATATCAGCATTGAGCAATATAAAATGTCGACAACACTTTCTGACTTTGAAGTGTGCCTGGGTGTGTTTAATATTATAATGCAAAGTTTTAGGTTGTGTTTGAACATGTTTTTTGTTACATTGACCTACAATAAGACAGTTCGTAATTCTATTATCTAAGGACCATAGTGTATGTGTCTAAGCAGCCAAGGCCAAGATATCAAGAAAATGTTTTGAATATAACAGGAGAGTGTAGTTTCTTTCAGAATGCTTTCTGTTTTTAGTTAAGAATTTTCAAGATGAGTTTATGGGTCATCAGTAACTACAAGCTACATAACTATGAAGGAATTCATGTTTTCTTTGAACTATGAAAGGAAAAGGGGTTTGGAGATGGATGTTTGAGCATAGCTGTAATGAACTTTGTTTCTCATTTTGAGGCTTAAATAGAAGAAAGGTTTTTGAGTTGTCTGTAAGAGTGTATTTTTTAAGCTTTTTGTCGTGTTTTGCTGGAAAATCTGCGCTATCAAATGCAACGGTTGACAGGGTATGCCTCGTACACCTCTTGTCTACGGGACTAAGAAGCACGGACATTTCTATGGAGTTTGCGTGTCATATCAAACACAACATTCCTAAAAGCTTGTCCGACACTTCTTCAATGTGTCTTAATTAATTAAAATTTTAAATTTATAATTTGAGACACTTTGCAGACTCTTGATACGTATCCTACTAAATTTGAACAGATGCTATATATTTTAAATTCATATATAGCATGCTAGAATAAAAAACAGGAGGCAGAGTTGAAGCAATTTTATTTCGAGGCTGACCAAGCACCCCTGGGCTTCGGCTCAGGTGGTTGAGTAGGGTAACAGGTAATTGGTTAAACAAAAATCCCAACACCCAAAAAATAATGTAAGGTTAATAATGCGCCTGTAGCATTACACGTGCTCTTCAATGATATTATGGAGTTTATGAAGTTAACAATGTGAATGATTGATAGCTGTTGTTGGTGTCAGCTTTTCTGCAGCAGTAGCAGAAATGCTTGTTCAGAGCACGGTGAAGGACTTATATTTACTTCCAGCTCTTCCACGAGACAAATGGGCAAACGGTTGTGTTAAAGGATTGAAGGCGAGGGGTGGTGTGACCGTCAACATCTGCTGGAATGAAGGAAATCTTCGTGAAGTTGGTCTTTGGTCCAAGAATCAGAATTCTATAAGATTACATTTTGGAGGAATTGCAGTTGCAGTGAAAATGTCATCTGCGACAGTTTACACGTTCAATCAGCAATTAAAATGCGTGAAGACATATTCTTTATTGAATGCGGCTTTTCTCTGAACTTGGAGATCAGATTGATCTTACGAAGAGTTTTTTTGCAAGAAACTTGAAGTTCTTTGCTTCATTTTATCCTCCAATTTTTTTCTTTGGTGGTGGGGAAATCTAGTCTTTCCCTCTTTGATTTATTGTTTGAGAGAATTTACAGCCTTATCTCATTACAATTAATTAGGGAAATCTAGTCTTTCCCTCTTTGATTTATTGTTTGAGAGAATTTACAGCCTTATCTCATTACAATTAATTAATAAATTGGTTCATAGTTTAACAAGTTTATGCTTTTGTATTTCATTACTATTATATGTTGTGGAAAAGATGCACCATTGTTTCCAATATTCATGTTGTTCCTTCCTGGTTGTAATTGATTGTGATGTTTCATAGAATAGAAGAAATAAGAGAAGAAAGAAGCCAAAACCAAAATAATTACATGTTTTGTTTAGCAATTTTTTAAATTAATGAAGACTAAAACTAAAACAATAAAACGAAAAAAAAAAACAAACAAACAAACAAACAAACTTACCAACATCCCTTAATTTTTAAGAGAAACTTTAACTTAGTAGGCATTTAAAAAATTAATTATAAATAAATAATAAATTTTATAAATATTAATAATTATAATTATAATTTTTTTTTATGAATATATAATAATTTTATAGAATTATTATTGAATAGTAATTTCTTTTTTTTTAATTTTTAGGTGGTTAGGTAAAGGCAGTAGCTATGAGAAATTCTCTATTTTCACACACTTAATTATCTCAATCTACATCATTTCTTAGTGTACACACTTTGCAATTTAATTATTAATTAACTTTCTCAATCCACAGACTAAGGCCTTGTTTGGCAAGTGACTTTTTTAGTCAAAAAGTCACTAAAAAACTAAAATGCCAATAACTCATACTAAAAAGTCAAATATTCTCTTTTCTCTCTACTTTTTGCACATCTTTTCGTAAAAAGTCAAAAAGTAATCCCAAACATACTAGTTTTTTTTAGCACATATTTTAGCCAAATAGCCAAAAAATTACTAAATTAGCATGTTCTCAAATGAGGTCTAAATGTATCAATTATACCTTTCACTCAACTATTGTATACACACCTCCTCATTCCACACACTAGTACAATTTGGAAATTTGTAGAGCTACAGTGCAACAACAATCCCAAAAATTAGACAAAAAAATGAAAATGCGTAGACTAAATTTACGGAAGTTGTGAAAATCCTGACCTTTGAGAAAGATTAGGCACGGAAAAGATGAGAATGGAAACAAGGCAGCAACCAATGTGAGGCCCAAGGAACTCACGAAAAACCCTGGAAGATTATCTGACCCTAATGATATCGCACCTTCATCACGTAATGGAAGAACCACAAAGTATGCATTTAAAATCTGTAAATCAAAAATTTTGAAGAACTAAAATTACAACCAGCATAGAAATGCCTAAAAAGCACAATTAAGAATTTCCTTTCATTTTTTGAATCGGTATTGCTGATTGTGAGCTGTAGTTGTTTGAAATTATGTATTTATTTCAAAAATTAGATTAGTTTGATAAATTTGTTTCAAAAAAATAAAAAATAAAAAAGTTTCATATCCAAATATAATGAAATAATTTGACACTGATTGTCCGATTGAAAACCGCGAAAGAACCACACACACAAAAAAAATTGTACTAAAAAACTAATATTTTTATCATTAATAGAATATAAATCTAAATATTAAGCAATATGAGAGTTATTATGAGAGTATTACTTTGCAACTAATAGAGGAGTATAAAGTGTGTAGCAAATAAAGTGACAATAATAGAAAAACTATAATTTGATTTTTTTTACTCAAAATATGTATATTGAAATTTTTTTATTTTTAAAAGATATGTACAGAGTATTTTTATATAATATTGTGAATGTTAATAAATATTTATTAGGATCATTTTAATTAAAAATATAATTATTATTAAAATAATATTTCATTAAATATATACACCGACACAATAGTATATGAAATAGAATTGCTCAGCAGCTATTGAAAATGTTTGTTTGCCAAAAGCAATTACTACTTTAATCGGTTGTACCGTACAACTAGCCAAAGAACTGCTTGCTTTGACTAAAGCCCGCAGATAGACAGGTTCCTATTTGACGAGCTAATCGAACGGACCACAACCCATATTGTATAAACTCTCCGATACACCATTCACACCCAAACAATATTACCCTAAACCCTACTGCCCCAAACCCTCCCCCATTTCGTTCACGCTTTCTGTGCTTCTCTATCAACACCACCAACTAGAGAGAGAGAGAGAGAGACAATGGCTTGGCGTGGTTCGCTTTCCAGATCGGTGATCGCCACCGCTAGGTCTTCAACCCTCCGCTCATCGCCGCCTCTCCCCCGCCTCCGTCCTCCGCCGCTCTCCGCCCCTCGCCTCCAACCTCGCCGCCTCTCCTTCACCAATCCCAGGTACTCAAGAGAAAGGGAAAAAAAAAAAAAAAAACCACATTTTCTTTGGCGAACAACCACAGAATTAGTTAATTGAAATTGTTTTTCTTAGATCCAGTAGTTTGATTCGGTTTTACTTCCTCACATTTTCTCAGCAACCAAACAGAAAGCTTTAATTCTTTCCTAGGCTTTTGATTGGAGTTAATTGTGCTTTTCTTATATTGTCATTGTTTATAATCTGATTTTGTAGGAATTTGGGAGAATTAGGCTGTGTGCAATCGCTCATGCCGCTTGTCGCCGGAGCACGCCTCACATCGCACCTGGCCGTTAACGTGCGGGCTTGTTGCGAGCTGTATCATGGTACCTTCTGCCGTACTTGTCAGGATCGCTAGTAGTCTCTTTGTGAGTCTTACTGTTTCTAGGACAGATGACAAATCAAAGAAAATAAATATGTTTCTATTAATATCTAGCATTCATGCACTAATCCACCATATAACTTTGATTTTATGACTGTTCGGTATTGGTTCATTGTGTTGATTTGATCAATGAAAATGAGGGTGGACTACTTAAAGTGTTTGTTAGTTTGTGGATTTTGGTTAATGAAAAGGAATTGGGATTGGGATTGATAGGGATGAATGGAAAAGATGGGTGATGCGCAGCGGTCAGTGGTCAAAAGGCAGAGCAATGATGCCACATTGTAGGTTCCTATTTTTGCTCCTTTTATTTTTCTTTTTTGCATAAATGTGGTTGGAGTTGTTGATGACATGTTAAGAAGTACGGACACAAATACGTGACACAACATGACATGTCAACACAAATTTACACGTGAAAAATATATAATTTTATATATTTATTATAGGTCATATATAAGTGTAAATAATGATTATGTGTTATATATATGAATATTTAAGTTAAGAATAATAATTTTTAAAATCTGAAAGAGGATAATAAGCATAAATTTATATTGTTTTGGTTTTATCATTAATTTCAAGTTGTTCTATTTAAACTTCTAATGTGTTTCATGTGCGTTCAAGTGTTGAGAAGTGTCCAATAAGTGTTGTGTTAGTGTCGTGTCAGATGTTATACAACACTTTACTTTCGTAGAAATGTCCGTGCTCCTTAGATGGCATGCTTAAGTAGAAAAACTAGAATGAAAGAGAAAATTGTAATAAAGAGGTATTGGGTGAATGTGTATATGATATAGTTAATGTATATCGACATGTGTATGAATTCTCGCTTTTGCTGATATTTGTTTTGAAAAGCAGGAGAAAATAAACCAAATAAATCTTCTTTTTTTTTGTGTGTGTGTGTGTGTGTGTGTGTGTAAATCACTGATCATTGCGTAGATATTGGATTTTTTTAGACCCACATTGTCATTTTTGTGGTCTTTTTGGTGTTCTTATACATGTCATTACCTTGATTTTGGTGCTGAGGAAAGTAGATGGAATTGTGTGTTACAGTTTCACTGGTCATTGAGAATCTACTTCATGTAAAAATTCTGCATGTTGTAATTAATTGCTGCTGCTGCTAAAACCAACATTATTCAAGAAGTTAAATTTAATTTGTTTTAAAACCAAAAATTCTGCATGTTTAATTTAATTTGTTTTATAGTGTTGATCTTGGGAGTGATTTATTTATTCATCCAGATCTTCCTTGACATTTTCTTCATCTGTGGAATGTCATCTAAATCCCATTGTTGTTGACCACCTACAAGGGTGGCCACGGACCGTTTCGGGCTTTTGCTAGAAAAAAAATGAAGAATTCTTGTGCCCAAGCTCAGTCCAGTGCTACATAGAATCAGGCCTAAAGAGCACATTCTGTGCTCGACCCTAAATTAATATTACAATCCCAAGCCAGCCCAAATATTAGATAATAAGTAAATGTTACAAAACTAAAAATTAATAGATTTGTATTTGAATTTGGCATAAACTCTTCGTGTTTATACTTTACATCCTAAGTTCAAATTTTGGCGTGTTCATTTTCATAGCTCTTGTCAGGATGATATAGACGAGTCTTCTAGTGACTTGAACCAGTGACCCATTAGCTGTGAGCATAATGACTTTAGTTAACAAACCACAGAACGTTAAGTGGTCATTTTTCAAATGTACATGGCCCATACCACAATAAATAAAGTGAAATTTGTCATAAATTATTTATGCACTGTACACTAATTTATATACATGTACATATTATATATATAATTTATATAATATATTTTCATAATCGGGCCAGGTCTCATGTTATTCCCAAGCCTTGCCCAATAAATAAACAAGCCTGAAAGTTTGGCCCAGCTCAGCCATACGGACCTAAATCTCAATACCAAACCCTTAAAAATCAGGTTGTGTTGATCAGGCCACTAGGCCAGTGCCTCCTTGCACCACTTAATTTGGAAGCTTGAATGCGATTGTTGGTTGGTTGTAGACTGTCGTTAAACTAACTTTGCTCTAGTGAATTGTCACCCCATGCTCTAATTGGTTGCAGACTGTCATTAAACTAACTTTGCTCTAATTGGGTTCTTCTTGCAAGCAGCTTGTCATCTGCTACTTCTTGGTGTAGTGGTTGCACGTAGGAGTGTAGGATATGTGTGAATCAGTAGCATGCCACTTTTTGTCTCTAAATGGTTGCATGTATGTCTCACTGGCTTGTCACTAAATTAACGTGTTGTTATTTTTATATTTCATTAGGAAGTAACCTCTCGTGCCACTTCTATGCCCTCATGAGATATGTGGTGATTTAAACCAATGATCTGTAATTTTCTCTGTTAGCTTAATCTTCCCTATCAAATTTGCGGAGGTTGTTGTAGTTAGTCATGCCGAGGAAGCTCCTTACCAAATAATAAATAAATTTGACTTACAGTCTCTGTATCAAAATCTCTGGTACAGTTGATCTCTAATGACCTGTCCTCTCCCATGTTATACTCTTCTTTGTTTTTTTGTGCAACAACTCTGCCCACATGAGATATGTGGTGATTTAAACCAATGATCTATGATTTGCTTTGGGACCTCTTTTTTATGTGTGCTAATGTGAAGTACTAAATCCCAAAAATTTCGTTGAATGATTTTTTATTTTTTTAAATGTGAATCACCTGCAACATTATTTGCACTTTCTAACAGCAGATCATTGCAAACCGCATTTCTCATGTTACACATAATTAGTTCTATTTAGATTTATATAATGGTCCTTGGATTACAAAAAATTGATGTACCACTTGGATGTAGGTTGCAGCTTTAGGAATATAAGAACAATGGAAATGAAGAAGCTAAGGAAATCTGGATTTAAGATCTAGCATTGATGATTAACTTAAATCTATTCTTATCTCACGAATTTAATTTACTCATGCAATTCTTGAATCTTGGTCACTTCCACTGTGGTTTTAAATTGAAGTCATGTCCTCTTTCACAAAAATTCATTCTGTGATTTTTGTTATATTACTTCTCTGCATACTCAATTGTCCACATGCAATTAAGATTAATGGAAACAGCCTCTCCAAAAATGGGAATAAGTACATTTTTCCCTTTCCAAACCCTACTTTAGTGGGAGCCTTCTTTATTGGGTCGCCCATTAAATAAGGTCAAAAAACTTGTAGTGTCACCTGAAAATAGATTCACATCTCACTGATATATCTTTGCAGAAAGGGGTATAATTTGTAAATAATTTAATTGTGTATCATCAATATAAAGGGGTGGTGGTGGTGTATATGACATTTTAAAGTTTCCTTTTTCCTCTCCTTTTTCTATTTTTTAATATGATCACTTAAATGCCATCTTTTGGCATATAAACTCCAAGTTGACAGAATTTGCACAATTGTTATATCATCGCAGGTACTTGAGCAGATTGTTGGATCAGCACAGTGGGTGCTAAAATTATTTGAGGCAGGCAGTTATAACAGCTAGGTGGGTCCGGTGGGAACTTTGCTTTTGAAGTAGGAAAAACTAATAGTGTATATGTTTTCTGCTCTGTTTTATCTGGAAATGAACTTGAAAACTCCAAATTTTTGTGACAAATCCAACAAACGAAGGTCGAACTATGCTAATGCCTTCATTATGATGATTCATATTTTTAGTTTGTGATTTGTAATGCTCTTTCCGCTTTTTGATTGTTAAACCTACATGTTTTAGCATTGTTCTTGTTGGATTCAAAAATTCATTCCTTTAACCATCTCTTGCATCTACATTGTTCTCCATTTTATAGTAAAAAATTCATGAGAAAGAAAACTTGGAAGTTTTCAAAGGAAGTGAAAACTAGTATTGTTTGTTGCACCTTTTTGCGTTCTAATGTTCATGTATTTGCACGCAAACTATACTCTTGCATCAGATATTTATCACTAAGCATTTCTATTGTGACCTACACTCTGGCTTACGATTTTGTTAGTAGTTTTTCTACATAGGATTGCTGATGTAGGCTAGGCGTTTTCTTTTTTCTTTTTCATAGAAGGGAAAATGAGAGTTAATGGTTGTAGTTGGACTGAATGTGGAGGGGGAAACTTGACCTCTAATGGTAAGTTCAATTTCGGATAAATTCCAATTGTCTGCTGATAGAAGAATGAGAAGATAGCTGAAGGAAGTTGGAAGCTGCTGAAATTTTGATCCTCTCCATTTTATAATGGAATGGAGGTTTTCATTTCATTCATAAGATTATAACACCATCAAAATTTGAAATCAACGGTTTTTAGTTATCAAGTCATTGTAATTTAAAAAATTCTTCCTAATTATAACTTAAAAAATGACTTTTAATGTATATATCTTACCGTTATTGATCGTAGAATGGAAAGTATATATTTTCGACTTCCACTATCCTGGATTTTTGGCAAATTGTTCAATATCAATTAATATCGATTGTACAAATTGTATACATACATACATTATGTGTGGCTACCCTATGGCTTATGGAGAATCAATCTCAGGAATGGTAAAAAAAAGGAAAAGCTAAACCTTTTAAGTAGAGTCGAGTGGTCCGTTTGATGCCACAGCCGGTCCATGATTCTTTCAGTGGGCAGTCAACTCTCTCTGTCTCTCTGTCTCTCTCTCTCTCTCTCTCTCTCTCTCTCACTTGCAACTTTGACATTACTTTTTTAAAAATATAATTTTACTTTACCATTTTAACAATACTCTACAATTTGGAGATAGCTTGGAAAGCGAAAGTCAAAATAATTAGCACTTTTAAAAAATTTGTTGAATAGCCACAACCGAAATGGGGTTAGTTAAAATGCTTAATTTGATTTTTTTTATAGAGCTTATTGGAGATGCTCATAGTTCTACAATTTTACATAAAAAGTTC
The DNA here is from genome assembly GCF_004153795.1 of Camellia sinensis. Classification (NCBI taxonomy): domain Eukaryota; kingdom Viridiplantae; phylum Streptophyta; class Magnoliopsida; order Ericales; family Theaceae; genus Camellia; species Camellia sinensis. The sequence continues at coordinate 136,536 of NW_021025622.1, read as the reverse complement.
CCAGGGTTTGGAAAAAAGCTACAGATGATGACCAGGAAAAAGCAGACTTGCATGTGTACAATATATATACACATTCATGAGGTGCCTGGACTTTTGTTCCTATTAATTCTCCAAAATTTGTAGTCGCTTCTCATATTGTAATTACCAGGTATGAGTCCTGAGAGTTGTCTTCCAAAAGAGTGGAAAATGAAATATTTTGACTCTGGGTCCATTAAAGTTGGAATTAAGGCATTTCTAGTAACTTTTTGATTTTTTTTTTTTTTTCTTCCAGTTTTATGGAGAAACTTGAATGTGTGATGTATATGATTGACTTTCTTTGTGACATTCTGGATTTTTTAAATAATTTTTAGTTTTTTTTAAAACCTAAAAATCAAGTCTCCAAACGAATTCTTAATAAGCCTTAATTCGGCAAGTACTATAATTATAATGATGATAACTAATAACAAGACCTTAAAGAAAGTCCTCTTTGGCTTTAATGTGTTGAGCTCTTCTGATGATCTCACAATTGTGATCCTACCCCCAAGATTCTTACATACACTTTGCTTGGCTAGAGTTATTCAAAAATACTTCACAAAAAATTTTACTTTTTTGTTTTTCCTTTTTTTTTTTTTTACTAAATTTTTTTTAATATTTTAACCATTTTTTAAAATTTTTAAACATGCCTAACATAAATATACCTAAAAAGTAAAAAATTTGTAAAAAAAATCTTTTAAAAATTCACTAAATACCAAAAATACAAAAAAAAAAAAACGAGAATTCAGTACATTTTTTTATATTTTTATGTATTTATTAATTTCTTAAAATATTTTTTCACAAATTTTTTATTTTTTAGATATATCTAAGTAAGGTGCATCTAAAAAAGTAAAAAAAAAAAAGTGTTTAAAATTTTAAAAATATTTACTACAAACAAAAAAACACGAAAACTAAAATATTCAATTTTCAAAAAATTTAATTTAAAAAACTCAAACCAAACATAACTTTCAAAAAGGTGCACGATCCACTTGATTAATATCTAATCATAACAAGAAAGTTTGTTTACCATCATACAAGAGTTTAGATGAACTTAAGTATTTAAATTTGATTTGATTTTTGTGTTATAATCATCAATATTGTATTTGGCTTAACAATTTGACAAGGAATTTAGAAAAAAAGAAAGAAAAAATATAAATAAAATGTGAATAATTTGCATGATTTTCCAAAAACAAGTTTTAGAAAATTCTACTTTCTTATTTTTCGTATTTTTTTGTTTTTACTAAATTTTTTTAATATTTTAAAGAATTTCTTTAATTTTTAAACACACCTAACATATATATACATAAAAAGTATAATTTTAGTGAAAAAAATCTTTTAAAAATTCACTAAATATCAAAAAAAACGAGAATTCAATATATTTTTTATATTTTTATGTATTTATTAATTTTTTAAAATATTTTTTCACAAATTTTTTACTGTTTAAATACACATCTAAAAAAGTAAAAAAAAAATGTTTAAAATTTTAAAAATATTCACTAAAAACAAAATCAAAAAAACACGAAAAATAAAAAACTTAATCTTTAAAAAATTTAAAACCAAAAACACATTATATTTCACATTTTTTTTTTCTTTTTCAAATCCCTATCCAAATTCATGAATCGAATACAACAAACAAGAAAATGAGAAGTATTTGCACAATGAAAAAACTCGAGTTCAGACATCCCACGTAGTTAAACAACCTCCCATCTTTTCCAACATTCGTGTCCACTCCACATCATCTTTTTTTGTTTTTGTGTGTGTGAGGGAGAAACAGACAGAAGTGATTTTAATGCATTTTGCATTTCCACCCAACAAATTTAATGGGAAGCCGAGATTTGATTGTCTTCTCTTTTGTTTTTATTATGCATTTTGCATTTCCACCCAACCAATTTAATGGGGAGCTGAGATTTGATTGTCTTCTCTTTTGTTTTTATTATAACAAAAAGAGAGAGAGAGAGTACAAGTGGACGCACTTCTCCTAGCGTGCATATGCAACAGTGTAAAACAAAGCACCACAAGCAACAGCAGATTCAGAATTCAGATTTTAAGAGGCAAATACATATCTAGCTTTTTTATTTTTTAAAATTATCTTACTATTACTAATATAATATACATAATTTTTACAATTTTTAAGGTGCGACTTGCACCACTCCTAGATCCATCCTTGACAACAAGTCTGAAAGGAATTGCCGAAAATCCCCCAATGTGAACATGAAAAGTTGAAGCACCACATAGAGACAGACAACACTCATTGTTGAAAGTGAAACAACAATGTAAATATGGCAAGATACCCACTTCATCTTATTTCCTACCTTTTATCCTCCATTATTATCAAATTCCTCGAGGCAGGCCCCCACCAATTCCCCATTAAAAAATTAAAAATTAAAAATTTTCATAATATAAATAAATAAATAATTCTTCCCTCACTCATCAATTCAACATCTACATTCTGTATTGGAGTTTATTGTTCACTCACCTTTTTTGTTGTTTCGTTGGATACACATGGAAGTCGTAGTGTGATGAAGGTGGAAACATGTGTGACAAAACTTTAATCAAACTTTAATCTTTGATGTTCTAGTGAGGTGACCTCGGTTGATTACTATAAGGCGATGTTTGTTTTGTTGGACTATTATATGGGATAAATTGTCCTGCGATTATTAATCCCTTGGAATTACACATCTCTCACATTTGGAATGTCCCTGAATTATGAGAGGAGAGATCAGTAGAATCATATCTTATCCCATATTTATTTGAAATCACTAGACTTAAACTACATAATGTAATGACCATAATAACACCCCTCAGTTCGAGCCCCTCTTAATCCCTCCAATTTGTATCTTAGCCCCCATGGAAATCAATAGTCCCCATATCAATTCCGGGTGATGGTTAATAAGGGTAAAAAGTCCACTTTTGTTTTAAAAAATGGGATTCGAAATTAATAAGGGTAAAATAGTCCAATCCGATAGTCTTATCTCTAAACAAACACAGCCTATCGAGAACCATGTAAAGTTGGTGTGATTAGAGAGAGAGAGAGAGAGAAGTGAGGAATCCTAAGATTGACATGGGAACAGTAAACAATGAGGGCAGCATTGTGTCCTGGAAGGCCAAGCATCACTAGGTGGGGACTCTGAATAGAACTCAGCTAAAATTTAAAAAGTCCATTTCCCCTTTCCCTTGTGATACCTTTCCTCTCCATTTGTTAATCCCTCCTTGATCTGGATTCCATTTTAAAAGTCAGCTACAGCTAGCTACTCCACAAAAGCCTCACCGTCCATCATCTTCTTTCAAAACTCTATTCCAATTTGAGGGTTGTGAAGAAGATACACTCTTCCAGAATCAATAATGAAAATCAGTGAAAACAGCGACGAAGGAAGAACCCTAAATGTTAATCAGGGACAGTGGTTGAATTTGAGCCTAGGAAGGAATCCAGATACAACGACACCACTTGGAGAATCCAGCTCACAATCAAGACCTATTTCCACCAAGGTGTTTTCATGTAACTTTTGCAAGAGGAAGTTCTATAGTTCACAGGCGTTAGGAGGTCACCAAAACGCTCACAAGAGGGAGAGAGGTGCGGCTAGAGGATACCCGTCTCAGAGGATGATGACAATCATGAGCTTTCCCTCCTATACTTCCATGGACCGATCACTTGGTGTCAGACCTCACTCCCTCGTTCACAAACCAAGTAGAGATGGAACAACAATTGTGGGAAGATTTAACGACACTAATACAGGGTTTGGAATAGCATGGGCACCACACATAGTGGAGGAATCGATGGATTTGATGTGGCCGGGAAGCTTTCATTTAAATCGACAGCCACCAGAGCAACCATCAGACACCCTTACAGTTGACTTGAACCTCCGGTTATAATCCTTCTATCCTTCTTCCCCACTTTGGAATGCTTTTCTTCATTTCTTCCTATCGGAATAGTTTTTGAGTTATTCTTCCCCACTTGACTTCTGGTGCACTATGCTAGTCTCCAAGTTTGAAAGGTTCATTATCCTTTCTATTGCCTTCAAGCTTTGTTCTTGTTGTACTTTATAATAGTTTATATAGCGTTAAGAGTGTACCAACTCGAATAATGAGAAAAATTTTGGAAGAATATTTCCAAGTAAATATGCATCACAAGACTCAGAAACTCCAAATTGTTTTGAACATATACAGTAAGTTCTGACAATAAGCTGCAAATGACTTCTAAAAGAAGTAACTGTATATGAATATACCACCGTGGTTCTGCCAAGAAGTGCAAAAAAACTATGACAACAAAGGGGAGGGGAAAAAAAAACTAAAAACTTTCTCCATGCGAGACGATTTCATAAAGATTGTGTACTTCATACTCACTTCCAAAGAAACGAGTTGCAAAAACTGGTCTACCTATAAGAATTCTACATTTTCTTGTCCTTCTCTACTTACTATTGATGGCTGACTAAGCCATATTTCCAGGTTCTGCATCTGTCTCAACATAGCATAGACATGCAAGAAAGTTTAGTTTTCTTGTCCTTCTCTACTTCCTATTGATGGCTGACTAAGCCATATTTCTAGGTGCAGGAAACTGCATATGTCTCAACATAGCATAGACATGCAAGAAAGTTTAGTTTTGCACCATTTAATTACTTTCTGTACCATTGGATATCTATCGATGAAATAGCTCTTGATTTCTTTTGACTGGCTAGAAATTTGGCAAGCTCAAAGGTTGTTAAAGGAGTATGAAATCCAGCAGTGAGTTTTGCCAGATTTTAGTCGCACAAATTTACAAGGGGTGTAAGAAAAAAATATATTACAGTATGTGTATGTTGATTCTGTCCTACTTAGCAATTACAAGATATTACCATATGTAAAAGTAAATTATATGGCATGGCATGTTCTCACTTTCTCAAATTCATAATGCTTCTGAGTTCCTAGCTCATATAGTCTATTCCCAGATAATTATTACAAACACTGCCAATGTGTGTGGTGTTGTTCTCATTTTGTTTCTCTATTGCATTCTAGTCACATCCCAATTCCGTGCCAACGCTCGCTTCTGCTTCCTACACACCACACTTTACTTGTGTAACAATTACATAAGCATGCCTGTGAGACATATTTACTAAAATGTTTTTAAAGGCATATAATAACTCAGTAATCAAACATAGATGTAGGAACATAACAATGTACAGGCAGGCAGATACCATAAAAGATATTATAACTGCTATATAGAAATAATTTGTGTCTTTTACATGAAGATTCAGTACAGTTTTGATCCATATAATCACAATGATTAATTACAGCCTTACAAGTTACCAGGGATTTTGAGCTTTTGGGTCTTATGCATGATGACTGGAAGCCTCTCGCTGATGATGCATGGATCGATATATGCCACAGAATCTGAAGGATAACCTTTCTGCATCATTTAATAAGACAAGTCAATGCATTTAAACTGGTTAAAGTTATAATTTGAAACATGACGAAAGCAAACCTGCTACATTTTCCATCAACAAGCAGATGAGGTGCTAACAAAAATAAAAATAAAATTTTGGGGGCATTATCCTCACCTTAATGACAGCCTATAAAATTTTCATTAGCATGACTCATCATTGAAAATGTTATGAGGCTCGACCACTATGGACTGGCATGTGATGTTCTGTTAATCTCTTACAAAAAGCATGGTAATCTTGATGGGTGCTTATACACCCCAAATTGGTGTGAAGAAAATTTTGGGGTGTTTATTTAGTAGCACCCAATTTTGATATACAATTACCATAATGCCAACTTGAGAGGGTTTATTAGAGAAGCTACAAATGAAATTCATAAAAACAAAAGAAGTGGAAGATAATTTCCACGAGAATATTAAATTAGAAAGAGGATTGTTTCTTTAAACTTTCAGAGAAACAGATGGTAATCTCATTAGATGAACAAAGTGATACTACATTACATCTCTTCAGCTCCCCAATATCAAACAAAACCAGACAAGCATATCCATCTATAAGAGGGTGACAACAAGGAAAGACATAATTATCATATCATATTTATACACGGAAAGAACAAAAAACCCTTGCACAAGAGATTGTAAACTTACTGCGGACAATTCTTGAAATGTAGCTTCTCTCCAACAGATCTCTCGAAGAATGATGGGGTTTGTACTCTTCGCAAAAATGCAATGCATACGCATATCCCTTAATCTCATAAGCACTCCGTCAACTCTAAGCTGTAGAAGAAAGACATAAAATCTCTCAATTCATAAAATAAATATATTTAAATATTTTCTAGTATTGAATATCAGAATCTCAAAGATTAAAGATAAAATGAAAAAATTATCTATTGCCTAAAAAGCTTTATGTTGAAACTTTATGAACTGAAAAAGTTGAACTCACCCAGAAACGCAAGAGAAGATACCAAGAACTTGGCATTACTCTCTACAAAATCACAAAGTCTGATCAGTCCTCAGTCATCCCAACATTGTGAAGGAAACTTATATAAAAATAAATAAATAAATAAAAAGAAAAGAAAAAAACAAACAAACAAAATCCTAACATTGTGAAGAAAGCTAAGCATATCCATTATGGCTTTATACAGTTGAAAGAGTTAAGATTTTACCACTTTTACAGTTAAGAGTGAAACACCATTATCGGCCAATTCATCTTCATACAAAGTTACCTGTTGAAGTATAACAATAACATTGGTCATGGCAGAAAAGCATATAACAGCCGAAAGATGATATAAAAATGCATGTCAATCTGCTCCTAGTTATCTTCTCTGTTGCCAACCTCATCGTAGAAGAGAATAGACTCTATTGGTGCCAGTGCAACCATATCAAGTTCCTCCTTGCATTCCTCCCAATGAAGACTGCAGTTTCCCTCTTTGGAGGTTGCTTCTCTTCCTAGCTGACCATTTAAATAACAGCACTACTAAAATTATTTGATATGATAGAAGTGCCAATAATATAACAGGCCAGACTCTAAGCATAATTAGCAGCCCTTCATGTTTTTGACGGATTTTCAGTAAATCTGACTGAAATATCTGATAACATGATATTGAACAATTGAAAGGGATTCACATGAAACAATGTAGTTAGCAATGACTCATTACAAAGAAAAAATAAATTTGTAAGCAATAACCAAGAATTGGCTCAATAACTTTTTAAAAAAAAAGAGTGAGAGAACTTAAAGAAAGAGAAAGCACACACCTTTGCATTTATCTCAACAGTTTCACTTCCACAATAAGGTGTTGTGAAGGTATAGTCATAATCCAGCATCACCAGCTGGAAGGACTTGCTGCAAATATACAAAGAAATGAGAATCAGGAAAGCAATTCTTCTGCAGACTGTTATGAAGGGGGTTGGGGAAGAAGAAAATAAAGGAGCAAAAATACATCTCAGTTATCGCACATCATAACGTCAATTTTAACATAATGACAATGGAAAATACAAAACAGAAGTTCAGACCCCATGTCCAAGGGATCAATGTGAGCAAATACAATGTAAGGATGGAATGTGTAAATTGATACAACTTATGGCAGAGATGCAGATTAGTACAACTTATGAGAAGTATCACAAAGGCATCCAAGACAAAAGAGGCCTTGCTGTCCCCTGAGGTGACATTCTAACCAACTTCTCAAACCAGCAAAGATGGAATGCAAAATAAGAGAGTGAGAGAGAAAGAGAGAAGGGTATAGGGATGGTTTGCTTGATGGAGTAATTCCTTCTTATAACCATGAAGGTGACAAGGCCCTTTGGAACAACGCTGACATTGGTCAGTAAATCTTACTAAGAGTAGGTTTGCTTCACTTTTCAAGGATGTCTGGGATAGGCAATTTAATCTATATATCACTCTCGTGCAATTGGTGTTGCAGATTTTAGTGACTGCACAATTGGACAATACAAAGGCTGATTATCTTGAAGGCCAATCTGAAATTTCGGATAGCCCATTGGTGGCATTACTTGAGGAACACAAAAAGATAATAGGCCTATCGAACAACCTTATCAACTATCAAGTTGTGACTTTCACTTGCTGGCATGAATATCCATACAAAGAAGATTGTCAAGTCCAAACATGATACTTCTAGAACTACAGACTAGAAATACTTACTCCATACAGATAGTATGCCAAGATGAATGTCCCTAATATATCTTTTGTCTGTCTTTTACAAACTGGATTCAATTGTAATTGCTCATCATAACAAGATTCTTACTACTTGAGTAATTATGATTCTTTCCCTCTGATGCTTGAGGCTTCATCAGCCATTGTCCTTGAACAGGAAGAAAAATGTGCATCCATTGACTTCCAAATTTCCAGTGACTTTTTTGTCTTCCTAACATATTTTCCCTTTAGTTGAAGTAAATAAAGTACATCCCACAGGAAAGTTCTAAAAGATTATTCATGAATTAGTTCCCAAAGGAACTAATGGATATCCACCTAATTCTCTGCCTTAGAAGTTGGATTCAGAATTGGTCAACCAATCTCTTAAATTCATAAATTCATGCATTTGAATCTGATTAACTTGGGTAAAGGAATGATAGGGTGTTAACAACAAATATATACAGATACCCAACTCACCTTCTGAATTTCCAATTTGCTGCTGCAGGAACTTGGACTGGTGGCAATGCTTCCTGCTTCCAGCCAGTTAGGGCGTCAAATGCATTAAAATAAATCTTTGTGCCGCTATTCACATGTTTAAGAACCAAAGAACTGTCCCCAAAAACCATCTCTGGCAAGTGGGATGACTGAAGCTTATGTTCCCACCTGCAAACAAATCAAGTACAGTATTCAACTCGTAACAAATTTATGCACTCCAACAATTCCAGCAAATGGGACAGTAGATCAATTTGATCAAGAGAGAAACTAAAAATAAAAATAGAAAAACAAATAAATTGTATATGAAATGACAAATTGTATGACAGGACACAAGTATTGGTTAGGAAAATTACATGGTTAAATTAACTTAACCCAAAAATAAATAAATAAATTAAAAAGGAGTCATGCATGCTTGGAGTTGAGAACATTAGTGTTACCAACTTCTTCAACAAGAAACAATGTGGAATCATTAAAAATAATGACTACATAACCTTATGCCTTTTTACACAAGTAACATATTTTTGAACACATTGCTATTCTCATTAAGAACTTCAATATAAAATCTTTTGTAGGTTTTGTTTAGAAAACTAGTAGAACCAAAAGAGAGATATCCCAGTGTTTAATTGGTCTATGACCACATCCCTTTGCGTGCACCACTCCACCAAGCAATGTAAATATGGCCTCTGATCATCATCCATCAACCTTTAAAAAAATGGGATGGCCACAAACAATTGCCTTATCTTTAATGACAAAAAAATTCTTACTGGGGAACAATTAGGTAGATTTTCCATTTGGTTTCTAATTTTTCTTTACCAAAAAAAGTAAAGATATCTTTTAATAATATTCCACCCTTAGTAGCGTGTTAGAAACATGATGCCACACTCTTAAGTAAGAAACTTGTAAGAAATTCACTCCCAACTGGGATACAAGTTCTCAAATATACAAATCTCACCGAAACAAAAGAAAGCAATTCAAACTTTATTATAATAATTTTTATTTATATAATATTTATTTACACTTCAAGAATTTGTAATTGACACCAATCTCTAATATCTATTCATATTTTAGCACATATAAAGCAGAAAAAATTAATTATTAGCGTTTACTTATATATTTGATATATAAAATATATAGTCTACTATAGGCGCTTCCAATCTTAAAAAATTCTATATGCCCTGGCTTCCTCGCCCCTCTCCTGCTTGGTCTCTGCCCCTGCCTCTTTCTATTAAGATTCCACCAATGTGACTCAATCCTTTGGTTAATCAATTAATTGCGACATGAAATCTACCAAAATCTCTCAATCACTCTCTTCTACAATGCAATTAATAAGAAAACAATGCTACATGGACTAATTTAAAAAAGAGAAAAGTACACTCTCTTTGAATTGCAATTCTAGAAATACTTATTTCTGATTTCAAGAGAATATACGAAATCGAGATTTCCACTCAAGATCAACAAATAAATGTTTTACAAAAATGCAGACCAAACCAAACGACTCCTCAATCATGACAATGATGCGAACGCTAATTCCATTACGCTTACGCATTGGGGAACTTTCTTTGATCATACAATACAAATCCAAAAGAAAAGCAAGTATATATATATAGAGAGAGAGTGTGTACTGTTGGAGGTGGAGAGATTCGAGAATGGGACGCTTGAGAGAAACGATCTCCCAACCGTGCATGCGCAATCCACGGCGGAGCTCAACTCCGTCGGAACAAAGCTCAGTCTCTTCCAATTCATACTCCATATTCTCCGGCTCGGACCTCCGCCTGAAAATTCTACCTCCGTCGTTCTCTTCCGCTTCCACGCCCACCACCACCACCACCACCACAACCGTCTTCTTCCTCCGAGCAAGTTTGTAACTGGACAGGCTTGTTTGTTTGTTCTCTCTCCTGTGCCTGTCGCAGAGAGTTTTGTCTTCGTAGGCCTTCCTCCTTTCTTGGGCCTTTGTTTGGAGAAGCGGGTTGAACCCTCCATACATGGGCCATAAAGAAAATTTGGGCTTTCATTACCATCTAAGGCCTCGTTTTTAACTTGAGAGAAAAAATCTTGTTTTCGTTATTGGTCCCGTTTGATAGAACTGTGGAAAAGTGATTATAGATTATAACTTAACAGATTATAACTTACAGCTGTGAGCATAAACTGGTAACCTGTTTGGTGTAACTGTGGGATTATAGATTTAAGTAGCAGAATAGTGTTTGGTAAATAAACTGTAAAATAGTTTTTTCTGTATAATTGACCTTTTTGCCCTTATATGATATAAAAATGATAATTTTTTCATTTTTTTTTCAATTTTAATTTAAAAAAATTATTTAATTAATAAAAGTTAATATAATTAGTATTAATTAGTATCAACTAATATAAAAATTGATACAGTTGATAAAAATGTAATGGAAGTGTTATTGTAATAATTTTTTGTCACTATAAATTAATTAGTATTAATTAATTGCTTAATCAGTATCAATTAATACTAAAATTATTAATTAGTATCAATTAATGGCTTAATTAGTCTAAATTAATACTAAAATTATTAATTAGTATCAATTAATATTAATAATTAATTTTTATTAGTATCAATTAATATTAATAATCAACAATTGTTATTAATTAGTATCAATTAATAATTGTCATTTTTGCCCTTATGAACATAAAAATTGTAATTCTTTTTTTTCTTATTTTCTTTTCGCTTCTTTATTTTTCTTTTTTTCTTCTCTTCTTTCTTTTTGTTAATTGTAATTCTGTTTTCATTAATTTTTTTCATTACAATTAATAATATAACAATTGTCATTACAATTAGTATTAATTAGTATCAATTAATATAAAAATTGATACATTTGATAAAATTATTTTATTATAAATTAATTAGTGTCAATTAATAGCTTATTTTTATTTTTTCATTATAAATTATTATTTTCTTTTTTTCATTATAAATCAATTAGTATAAAATTATTTCATTATAAATTAATTAGTGGCAATTAATGACTTTTTGTAATCAATTAATAATAAAATTATTAATTAGTATTAATTAATATAAAAATACTGAAATTAATACTAAAAATACTAAAATTATTAATTTTTGAAATCAATGTTAATAATTAATACTAAAATTATTAATAATAATGGCTTAATTATTATTATTATTCTTTTATTAAAAAATACTGAAATCTGATCGGAGAGTTCTCATCGGCGCGCGCGAGAGAGAGAGAGAGATCCGATCGGCGACGTTGCACCCAATCTGCCGCGATCTGGCGATCGCGATCCACCTTTCGAACCCGACGACAAAAAACCCTAGGTTTGGTGCCATGGATGTGCAGAGAGAGAGAAAGTTCGCCGGAAATCGCGATTTGCCACGATTTGGTGATCGCGATCCACCCTCCGAACCCGACGATGACAAACCCTAGGTCCGGTGCCATGGCTGTAGCAGAGAGAAAGAGAGAGAGAGCAAAGGAGAGAGATCTCCGGGTTCACCGGAAATCGCCCGAAATGGTCGAAAATTGCCAGACAGAGAAAGAGAAGAGACAAAAATGAGATTTTTTTATTTATATAACCGTAATTGTTGAAGTTTTGGAGGGGCATTTAAGTCATTTCATGCTCCTCCAAATAGATGCGCGCTTAAGCCGAAATTAGAAGCACCTCCGAAGCAACTTGAGGAAATTGGCTTAAAATGACTTTTTTTAAGTTATAATTTGCTGGTTTAACTTCCACCAAACAGATCAAAATGACTTAAGTCATAAGTTGAAATAAATTGAAGTTAAGTTCCATCAAACAGGCACATCATGATTTTTTTTTTTTTTTGAAAATTTAGAGTCCTCTAACATAAAATTTGCTTATTATTGTCTTATTATAATTATTATTTTTTTTCAAATGATCAAGTAAAAAAAAATATAATAAAATAAGTTGATTTTTCTCAATCTAAAATAGCATAATCTAAACTAGCCCTAAAATAGGTAACAGCTAGTAAACAAAACCCTGCTTACAATAGAATATAGGGGTAGTAGATAAGACTGAACATGAATTAAATTGATTCAATTAGTGCTAAACTCAAAACCGAATCCACCAATCAGCTTAGTTTCCAATTTTTTATGCCTCGAGTCAAACCATTCCAACTTGAAAACTAGCTCAGGTTGGAATCAAAATCCCACATTAAATCTATTTTTTGAATGCTCATTATAAAATATAATTTTACAAAAACATAATAATAATAATAATAAATAGTTTTCAAAGTAAAATTATTAAGGTCTAAAATTTACATAATGATAATGACAACTTTCACATAAAGTGAAGTTCAATTGAATATATAAAAATTTTAATATGTAAAGTGAAGTTAGGTTGGAATCAAAATCCCACATTATGTAATATCTTTTTATTTCATCTTAACCATAATACTTAATAATCCAATTCTTTATAGCAATTCTTTTATCCTAGGGTATAATTTTATGCCCATAGTTTCATCATTTATCCAATATTTTATTCTATTCATTCTCATAGTAAAACTTATATTCCATAATTCTATAATAATTCCATTCATATCTAGTCCCATAAAGAATAATCTTCATGTCAAACGACTCCACAAATACTAAAGATGAAAGATTAACATTATTTTACTAAAGTAAAACAATCCATCCATCTATCTCCAAATTATTATTTAAACATGATTGCTAATACTGAAAGGTCATGACTTGCACAACCACTAGCTCAGCTGTGGAACTGAACATCATCTAGAAGTTACTGGACTGCTTACATTTGAAAAAAAGAAATTTAAAAAACAACAAATCTTGAAAAACTTGATGTTTTGTTCTCACTACTGAGATATACAAATATGTCTCATGTTTATCGTGGACTAACAAACACTATATCTGAGCAGAGCGATATTAATACGATCTACATCCTATTCCAAATCCAGAATTATTGATCATGTGTACCACATAACAAGATTCTCACATGTAAGCCATCAATGCCTTCCATTGATATTCTAGCAATTCTCTAAGATGAGGAAATTCCATTCCACTCCATAAGTTCTCTTAAAAAAATTTGAGGTTGACTGCTTTGAAATCTCATCAATGCTTATTCATAGATGGCCTCGAAATAACTCAAAGGGATTTCGGAGGGAGAAGACAAAGCTGTAACACACTTGAACTGTTCAAAAAAAAAAATCAAATTAGATTATTGCTTGTATATATGAGATAATGTCACGGCCTAAATTGCTAAAGACCCGACTCCCATAAGTTTCTGCAACTTTTTGTTGATAAATATTAGTGCTGGAAGTTAATGGCTATAAAAGAAACTTAACCAATACCCAATCAATTGCATCCAATTATAGGATCTAAATCTCCTCAGAAAAGATAAGAACTTGTTTGTTTTTGTTTTCATCATTTTCCAAAAACAAAAACAAAAACAAAAAAAAAACACCCTAGTTTGGCAAACTATTTCTGGTGTTTCAGAAAAATTGTACGAAAGCAACCAACTTTTTAATAATAAAAAAAAAGTGTTTTTGAAAACTGTTTTGCCACAAAAATGATAATAATATGAAAACGAGTATTTTCGTACTCTGTTTTTATTTCCAAAAACCCAAAAACAAAAAAAATGAAAACACAACCAAACATGCCCAAAGATTGTGAGTTCATCATGCTACAACAGTGCAAAATGAAGATGGCACACTGTTATCCAATACAAAATGAAATACCTTATGCTGCATGTATTTATCTCTTACTGCTTCAAAAGATATTCCTCTTCCACTCAATTGCAAATCATGAATGGCGAGGACGCATTCTTGCAATTCTGATGGTCTATAACCTGAGTAGTTTTCCAGTGCTAAGTTCTGCAAAATGTATAAATAATACATGGATAAGTTTATAAAAACAAAATTTAAAAAAAATGTATCCAATAAAACTTGACAGAGATTGATATTACCCTACGTAAATTTACTTTTGCATTTATTTTATAGAGCTAAAGCAGAATCATTAACATAATCTTTAGTTTGTCACCAATCCAAGGAATTCCTAACTTTTTGCGGTGTTTTCACAGATTAAGTTTACCTAAAGATTAAGTTTAGTGCCATTTAAGATTCAGTAACCTATTTATTGACCTACCAGCTTAAATCTTCAACACAAGAAGAAAACTACAATGGAAACAGTCTATTGCACCGGTAAATAAATGGAACTAGTTCTTACCCAAGGATGTATCTTAGGTTCAATTGTGAATCTAGAAAGAAAGATGGCTGAAGCAGCAACCAATGATGGCAAGAACCGCAAACACCCATAATCTAACAAACTTAACTCTGCAAGGTAACAACCCAAAAACTCCATTTGCAAATCGACAAACTAGAATGGACAGAAAATACTGAATCAGTGACAATCAAAGCGAGAAAGAAGAATAAAAAAAAGAAACATTAAATCATAATAATAACAACTATGTCAAGAAGATGGCCTACATTGCAATTCTCTTGAAAAGTTCTAGTGAAAATTCTGCAAATCCACCAAGAAAATTGTTATTGGTTCCACAATAATTAAAATGTAATCACAAAGGCAAACGTAACAACAGCATCACTGTCAAAATAAGTAGTAATGAAAGAAATAGTAGGATTGCAAAATGACAATGTTTCTACCTCGTAAAATTTTTTATTGTGGGAGTACCCATCTCATAGTTCAAAAAGTTGAGGACATCTCGCTCCATCTTCACCACCTGCACAATCACCCCCCAAAACATGTACAAGCGTTGATAGATTTTATTTGTGGCAAAAAAAAAAAAAGGCGAAGACAAATTCGTGAGGGACAAACTCACCTCTTCCTTTGTATAAGTATTATCTGTTATATAGCAAAAATCTTCAACATGGGGAGGACTGATCTCTTCATATTTGCTGCATTATCAACCATAAAAAAGTACCATTAAGAGAATCAACTCACGTAATGACCAAGACAAATAAGAATATATACGATGGGGTTCATGAGCATACGAGGCAACAAGCATGCAAGAAACACCAAGAAGCTGAAGCTTGTTCTTGCTTACAGCATGATGAGATAGGAATCTATCAATGTAGGATACAGTGAGATAAAGGGTGTCCGAGACAAGTTTGTATTCCTCCGCAACCTCAACCAACCAATCCAATAGAATATCTCGCATAGTTTGATTAATATCATTTTGAACCTTTTCCATGTAATTGGGCAAGGGTCTCCTCTTTTCCTCTACCTGAATTATAGTCCATAATTGGATCAATACAAATCCAATTTTCCCAAATTAACTCTACTCTTACCAAGTAAGAAACAAAGCTTAGCATCAATTTCATATTCTTAAAATCAAACCATCCAGAGAATTGATACAAAATTGGATGACACGTCAAAAGCCCTAACACTTGAATGAGAGAATTGTTCCCTATGACACATTTTGGACCCTTACAAAAATATGTAAATAGAGGCTATCAAAACCAAAAACCCTAATATTCCATTAGAAGAGATTGTAGGATATAGACAAAAATTAAACATTTGAAGTACAGGCTTGTTTTTAAGGAAACAGAAAACTCCAGTCAAACTAGCTTCTACAACTAATGGCAACAAAATTTACCATCAAACCCATATAGAAAAACGAATCAAATTTTTGTGTACCTTTAATAACTATAAATGTAAATGTAAACTTACTAAAATGAATCAAGAGAAAATAAATTTAACCCTCAAATTTTCTTCCTTCATCTGCCATTTTCTCAGCAACCAAACAGAGATCTACCATCAAACCCATAAATGAACTATAACATATCATACCTCCAAGGAGTGAAGATGCTGATATATAAGAGGTGTATCAGCACGCTTCTGGGGATCATCGAAACTCGCAACAATCTCCAGTCCATCTGACTCCTGAACCTTCTTTTTCTTCGTCTTCGTGGACTTGGATTTGGGCTTCTGGGTACTCTCAAAATCGGAATTGTGAGACAACCCATCAACATCGGGGGAGTTGGTGAGGTCGCCCAATGGAACTCGCTTCTTAGTTCCGGCGGGCAATTGAGACTGATTGGCTGTGGCGGTTGAAGCAAAGGGTCGCTTCTTAGATGAGCGGATGGTTGGAACACTGTTTTCTTGCTCTCCCATTTGGGGATTTGATTCAAGGGTTTAGGGTTTTGGAAATGAATTAGGGTTTAAGAATTAGAGAACGCAGAAGAAGATTATGAAGAATATATGTGTGGGTATGCGGGTGTGTGTGAAGAACTGAGAGTGGACTCCTATTGAATTTGTAGAGAGAGAGCGGGAGGGAGGAGGAGAACGAATGCCGCCATTTCCATGATTTTAAAAGTCGTAATGCCGCGCTCTCGGTCAGTTCTGCTTGCTTTGGAATGTCGGATAAACATGTAAATATAAAAATGGGAAATTACCTGTCATTTGTAACTCTAAAAAATTAAAAAAATGTTTGGGAGCTCTAAATTGAAAGCGCTAAAACGCTAAAGGAGCTCTAGAGAGTGGATTTCATTGACTGATATGATATTTTGGCCTTACGTTTTTTTTTTTTTTTTTTTTTTTTTTTTTTTTGAATTTTCACCTCATTAGTGGTTCATTAGTGCTCCCAAATTAGTGGGATGTATCATTATTAAAAAAATTATTAGACCATATCTGATTGTTCATAATTAAAATTATAATTTAATAATGAATGGTGGAAAATAGAATAGAATAGCAATATTATTTTAGAATAATGTTTGAGGGCCCGAAATTAGTGGCTCGAATTTGGCTCAAAACTCAAAACGACGTCGTTTTGGGTTTTGATTTTTTTTTTTTTCTTCCTTTTCTTTTCTTCCTTTTCTTTTCTTCCTTTTCTTCCTTTTCTTTCTTCTTCTTCTTCGTTGCAGAGGCGAGAGCGAGAGCGAGAACGCAGGTCGTCGTCGGCATCGCAGCCCGTCGGCGTCCCAACTCGTCGGCCGATCTCGCAGCTCGTCCCTCGTCGTTCGTCGGCATCGCAGCCCCGCCTCCACCTCTGCCTCTGCCTCTGCCCCCCGCCTCGAGCCCGAGCCAGTGCCGCCTCCGGTCTCCTCCCCCGATGACTCCGCCTCCGCCTCCCCCTCCGCCTCCGCCTCCGCCTCCACCTCCACCTCCGCCCAATTTTGTTGGCCCCTCTAGTTGAGTTCTTCTTCTCCTTCTTCTCCTCCTCCTTCTCCTTTTTCCCCTAATTTCGAGCCAAATTCGAGCCCCTATATTCCGGCTCTGTAGCATTACTGATTATTTTAATAGTCAAATTACTATTTTTTAGTTTAACTAACTTTTTGGTGGTTATCAGGACAATCGTTCATTGTTAACAACTTTAACCAACTTTCCATGGTTGTTCTGAGCAATCGTTCAAATTTGTTGTCTCTTTCTTTATTTGTTCTGTTGGCAACTTTGGGTTGTTTGGGAGGTGGGTTGATTTTTTGACTTTTTTAATTATTTTAGTCTGGGGTTAAAAAATTTGATTTGGAAAGAACTTTTGACTTTTTTTAACTTTTTTGTGAGAGAAAAAATGTAATAATTATAAGCTAGATGTGATATTTTGTCTTATTAAACTAAAATGTTTATTTTATTTTTTGTAACTAAAACAACCAAAAAAAACCCCGAGTTGGGCTTCCGAATAGCAGGGATTGCGTGTAGACCATGCTGTGCCACACCTTGGCCGGGGTGCGCCACATCTCGGCCTAGGCCATACCTGCCTGCGGACAAGGTTCAAGTGCGGAGCATCTCGGCAAAGAATGCCCGAGGTGAAGATGGGGTTGAACAAGACCTCAAGATGGTTTTAAGTACAAGGGTCAAAGGCGGACTAAGCTCAAGATGATCTCGGCTTCGCACACGCACTAAGCAAGGAACAAAATCATGCAAGCAACTTAAGCAAATCAAGGCAAGATAAAACCTTCAAATTAACATGACAAGCAAGACCATGCAAGAATGTATGCAAGTATGGCAAGAGTAAGGTGAGGGTTGTTACAGATGCATTAGATAAATGGACAATACCAACAGTAGATCCAAAAACAATTTATAAAATTGGAACTTTTAATTTTCTGAGTAAACAGGTAATTAAAACTTTTGAGCATGCTGCTTATATCCAGAACAATGATGAAATCATAAGATTAATACATATCAATGATTTTATCTCATTCATCAGGAAATATAAATACATCCATATTGGACTTGTACAAATAGCTTTTAAACCTTTGACTCTCCAAGGTCAAAACACCAGCATTCAATGTACACTTCGTGATGGAAGATGTCTTAACTGGAGAGCTTCCTTAATGGGAGCAATAGAGACTAGTTTGTCTCATAGACCAGTATATTTTGATATTTATCCAAATCTTAGTATAGCAATGAATGATGCTAATTTATCTGATGTATTAGAACTTAGAGTTCTTACTCATGGATATGAGTATAAACCAGGATCACCCCCTTTTTCAGTACACTCTAGAATATATCTTAAGGTATTAACTACCTTAAACCCATATACCAGAAAGAAAACCGAAACAGGTCAAACAGTTTTAATTTAAACAAATCTTTATAATAGTCAAGTAGCTGTTCCTAGGTTAATTCCATGGAAAGATATTACTTTTCCAGATAGATGGCATATTCCAAATGCTGTACCACCAAGGCCTATCATCCAGCACAATTTAGATGATGTAATCCAGACACACGTAATGAAACATTTAAATGCAAACGTTATGCAATGAAAATGCCACATTTAAACAAACTGAAACAAGGTATAACAACCTCAAACGCAAAAGTAAGCAAACACGACACACGTGGGAATTATGAAACCAAACCACATTTCATGTAGAAAGGATGTACGAAAATTATGCAAACTTAACTACGCGATGCGCATGAAAGACGAAAAGCAACAAAATCATCGGGTGTACCCGAGATGTCAAACAAGATCCTAACGCACTGCACGCGGAAGAAAACAAGGATGGTGTGAACACCGGGACGCACCCAAATGTGTTTAATCGAAGGACGGTAACCGAAGAATGGTATGAACATCAGGACGCACTCAAATGTTTTTAACCGAAGGGAGAAACCGAAGGATGTGGTGAACATCAGGACGCACAAAAATGTTTTTTAACCCAAGGGAGGTAATCCTAGTGCACCTCACGCGCAAGGAGAAGGAGTAAAGAGGATGCGATTCAAAGGACACGAATAACTTTACCTAGAACTCCTCCGAATGAACCATACATACAATATCATTTGACTGTGTTGGCCCCGCTGAATGAACCATACATACAATATCGTAGCTGCATACAAGAGCATGCTTTGAAACGATAGTGCATTTTCTATGCATGAAACAAGCATGAAAGCATATTCTATGCAACAATAAAGAAGTGCATATTCTATGCAATAATGGAGAAGAGCATATTTTGTGCATGTGTAACGAATAGGAAATGCATATTCTATGCATGATAACAACTGAGATATAATAGCATGTTCTATGCGAACCAAACAATTTGAGAGCATATTCTATGCCTGATTGGCAACGGGAGCATATTCTATGCAAGATTTAGAGGCAAATGCATATATTCCATGCATGATTCAAGAACGAAAGCAATAAGCATGTTCTATGCAAAGTAAACAATTGAGGCTCAATGCTACATGAAGGCGTGTTCTACGCAAAGTATTGAATACATGTTCTATGCTAAGTACAAAATGCATGCTCCATGCGCGATTTAATAGCATGTTGCATGCTAAATAACAAAATGCATGTTCTATGCAAAATTGAAAACATCTTCTATGCAGAATACAAAATGCATGCTCCATACGCGATTAACAGCATGTTCCATGCTAAATAACAAAATGCATGTTCTATGCAAAGGATTAAAATACGTATTCTTTACAATAGCATATGTATTCTAACAAAAAAAGTTCAATAGAAACTTTCTGATCCACCTCTCGGAAGAGTTGCAACATGCCAAAAGGATACACCTTGTTCAACAAGTGACGAACAACGATCACCGAAAACACAATTTTGAGCTTCCGCAAAGAGAATTTGAACTCAACAGTGACCTTCCCTTGCACCTCTCGGGAAACAGGGACAATCACAGCGTCAAGACACAAAATAGAAGCATTGGGCACTGAACGGACACTAGGGAGGGATATCGGCCACCAATGAGGCTTGTCAGCCATCAATGGTGGCCAACCGGCCACCGATGGCAGATCGGGCCATTTTGGTCTTTTCACACATGGGTCTTTAAGTATAGGCCATGGGACCTCATTTGCACACACCTCCATGTCCGAAATTCCACCCTCTCTCTCTCTAAACCTTCCTTTTCTCTAGATTCGAGCTTTACACACTTTTTCCAATGCCCCACACATATTTTCTTCGATGAACCCTCTTAGTTTACTCCGTTTTGATTCGATTAAAATTTGATTTCAGCACTTTTTCTTGGAGTTTCATCACTTGAGGCTTGTTCTCCTCGAGTTTCTCTCCAGTTTGGTGCCTTATTCTAGGATTTGACTTTTTCTTCCTTTCTTTCTCTCCTAGGGTTTGACTTTTTTAAAATTTACCCCATTTTCTCCACTTTCTTCACTTTTCATCGACTCTTCACCCATATTCCAGATGGCAGACGACATACCACATGATAGAGCTTCTCCAGAGGCGGAGTTCGAGGCAGAGTTTGATTCTGAGGTGGAGCCGGAGCCATTACCACTGAGAATGAGGCCTTTCGATCCGGCGAGGTATCATCCTCGGATGCATATTCTGTTTGCTGGAGGCATTAGGCATTTCACTAATTTTGTTATTGACGTGCTAGAGGATCTCCTACTGAGGGAGCAAGATTCTCATCTTTCAGTTGTCCCCGTTGAGGTACAAACTCTATTCACTTGTACATCTGATGCTCTTTTACTTGCATTTCTTACACTGTCTCTTATCTGTCTGTACTTTCATCACTACCACTGCATTTGTTTTTCAACTTCCTCTTTCAACTAATTGTATTTACACGGGTTCACTTGTCCTCTGCCACAGGGTGACTCTCACGCATACAGGAGCTATGGGGCCACGACAGCCGGAGATTGGTATGACGAGCTCCCCGCAGGAGCAACATTGTTGACGAGATCGGCTTCGACCTATTTTGCTCTGGATTGACACAAGTTATAGCGAGCCGTCCACTTCTTGGAGCGCTAGTGGAAAGATGGTGGGACACCACTAACTCTCTCCACCTTTCCACTACCGGGGAGATGACGATGACTCCTTACGACTTCGTCATGATCACAGGCCTAGGTGCAGGGGGTGATCCGATTCCTTTCGATCCTGACATGGGGGAGTGGGAGGCTACCTGGATTGAGTTACTGGGGGCGCGCCCACCTCTGTTCTGGACAGCTATGGTCAGATACAGTTGGTTCGAGGAGCAGTTCCGGGGGACTGAGCCAGAGACAGTAGAGGAGATAGAGCAGTATGCTTGGGGTTTTCTGATGTTCCTCCTTGGTACCACCCTGTTTTCAAACAGGGCGAACACCGTAGGGTTATACTTGCTGAGCGCATTAGTGTTCATTCCCCGAGTGAGTTTCTATGATTGGGGAGGGGCCGACCTCGTCACTCTATACGGCTATATGATCTCAACCTCCCGCAGGAGTGGACACTTGATCGGAGGCTACTGGCGAGCCTGGGAGGTACACATCCTAGTTCTCTCTTTACATTTTGCATTTTTTGTTCAACATTTCTTGCTTTACATCTGTTCAACACATGTACTTTCTGGTTTGCATTTTCTATTCAAACACTGTATGCTTTCTACTTTGCATTTTCTATATCTGTTCAGACACTGTGTGCTTTTTGCTTTGCATTTTCTATATCTATTCAAACACTGTATGCTGATCACATATCACTGCACTTTCTCCACAGCTATGGGTGTATGCATACTCCCCGACTCTTGCCCCAAAGCCTGTAGTGGAGGTTCCATTGACGAACCCTTATTCGCGGGTGTGCGATGGTCAGCTTCGCCGCAGGACTCGCGAGCCTTTTACTTTCTTCAGATATTACTTTGACACCGTAGCTGCCCATGAGGTAACCTAAAACACGGTTATCATTTTTGCTCTACATCTGTACTAATTCATATATTAGCAACTAATGATGGCTAATAATCTATTCATCTTCTATTTATAGATCACGTGGCAGCCATGGGCTATGATACCGACGGGGATTCGAGGTTGGTACACTGTGGCCTTGGGCGTCTCGCACTACCGTATTCTACTTGAGGGTCCAGTTTGCCGAGCCTGGTACCTAGGCGAGAGAGTTGTACATTAGTCTCTGGGTCTGCCTGCTCCATTCATACTGATGACACCGCTAGAGTCCATGAGGTCGGCAGACAACCTATCTGTTGACGGGGTTATCCAGTTCATGGTAGGCTTAGAGGCAGAGTATTTCCATATAGAGGGCAACTACACGGTCTTCATTCAGACACACCTTATGCCACCTCTGACCGGTGTTCGTGGAGGTGAGGGGGCAAGATCCCCTGCTACGAGGGTGGGGCCTAGAGCGACTAGGGCAGCCAAGGCCCGTGAGAAAGGGGCTCCTCAGCTGAGACAGAGGACCGGTTGGCTGGAGCTGCCTACTGCTTTTACCTATTGGCGGTATACTGGGGAGGTATATCAGATTCCGATCGAGCCTGCTGCAGCGGGGCATAGATATGTCAGAGCTCATGACGCACCCCCGGTATGTACCATATTTTAAGTTTTCTTATCTCTTTCCGATTTATGTTCCATATGGACATTGATCATCCCCAATGCATTTGCAGGCACCTCTAGGATATACCGAGGATCTGCTGGAGCTATTAGCCTCATTCGAGGGCATGATATTGAGGAGGGAGGCATTACTTGGCTTCCACGACATACAGGTCATTTTTTCATCTTTTTTACATTCCAGTCATCAAATTTCCATTGACACACTGAAATTGACATTTCAACTGAAACTTCCCCATACTGCACTGATACACTGCATTTGAAACACTGTACTTCCATACTGCATTCATACATTGTACATGACTTCTGCATATAATCATTCTGCACATCATACTTGCATTTGATACACATACTATGGCTGACATATGACAACTTCCTCTTCAGGTTCCATCAATATCAACAGCACCGGCGGTAGCTGCAGCACCAGCACCAGCACCAGCAGTGCCTCCTCCTGCGGCGAGGAGAGAAGGACAGGCTCCAGCACGCAGCTGAGGCCGAGCTAGGGGCACCCAAGCTGTGAGTGGCCCTTCAGAGCCCATTCTGAACGATGATGAGGCTAAGACTAGCGATGCCGAGGAGGCAGCGAGTCAGCATGCTGAGTCATCCGAGAGTGGAGACGATGACGCTGGCTCGGGTTCTGAGAATGGGGATGCTGATGCTGAGGAGGGCTCCGAGGCGGAGAGCGGAGATGACTCCGGTTTAGACTTTGATTCTGGTTTAGACAGTGGTGCCGACGGAGATAGTGCCCCAGAGTCCCCTCCTCCGAGGAAGAGGACGAAGAGAGCCTCTAGATCCTGAGATGACTGGCGCTGATTTTCTATAGTTTTTGATTAGCTTCTTTTTGTTAGTAGTTTTAGCACATTGCACAGCTTCAGACGAGTTTTATTTGCTTTAAAAACTTGTGCTGCACTTTTGTAAAAAACAACCATAATCAGAATGGATGCTGATGCTGAGGAGGGCTCCGAGGCGGAGAGCGGAGATGACTCCGGTTTAGACTCTGATTCTAGTTCAGACAGTGGTGCCGACAGAGATAGTGCCCCGGAGTCCCCTCCTCCGAGGAAGAGGACGAAGAGAGCCTCTAGATCTTGAGATGACTGGCGCTGATTTTCTGTAGTTTTTTATTAGCTTCTTTTTGTTAGTAGTTTTAGCACATTGTATAGCTTCAGACGAGTTTTATTTGCTTTAAAAACTTGTGCTGCACTTTTGTAAAAAACAACCATAATCAGAATGAAAACCAGTGCATTTTTGAAAAAGTGTTGTATTTTGCTTCATGAGCACCACATTGCATGAAAATGAGATTGAATTTGATATTGCAAACCAAATATTTGTATTGCCATAATAGTCTGAATCAAGTAACGAACCGACCAACAATTGAAATAATCAAACTAATACAACTCAATAATCAAAACAACAACAACTCAATAAACAACAGGAAATTTTTTTTTTGAGATATACAACAAAACGTCTTGATAAACAACTCAATGAACAAAACAACTCGATAAAAAACTTAAATACAACACATCAAACTTGCTAAAACTAAAAGGACTCAAAACAGGACCTTGAAATGCAAAACAAAACAAGACAAAACACATGCTTTCAGCATCCTCAGCACACAGGTGAACAAGAGAATAGGCAAAATAGTCGTCGGCCATGTGTCGGCCATGAATAGAGGATGTCGGCCACTAGTGGTGGCCCGACTACCAAAGTGACCTGTCGGCCATCACCAGTGGCCGGTCGGCCACCAATGTAAGGAACCTCCAGAATATTGACACCTGGCTTCCACTCACTGCCTTATTTTCTACAAAAGGTTTAGACTTCGTATTTTCTTCATTTCAGCTGTCAATTCTTCACAAATTGAGCCATTCTTTGCCGAAAAACTTTCAAATTGGATTGCAACTTTAGATGGCTTGGAAAAGCTAAATTTTCAGGGTTTCAGCATAAATGCACTATTTCCGTTGAGTCGTTCTCTGCTTTGTTTTCCGTTTCTTCACACCGCAGCTAGATGTTTGAACCCCATTGCATATGTCTTTAGCTTCGGGGGACAAGAGATATGCCCGACAGTCGAAGAATTTTGAGTGCTAATGGAGTCCCGGCGCGATGAGGAAATCTTGCCTCAGCCCCGTTTTGGTCACATCCAAGCTTTGGGACGGATGTGCGGGCTTACTTTGCATGAGGCTCGATCCTTGGTTCACAATGGGGAGCTAGACATCCCCAATTTGATTCATCGATTTTCTAACGTCGGTGACCGAGGCGATCTTTTTTGACGGGATTTTCGGCAACACACCCTTTGTTTGTGCATGCTAGCACACTTTCTTCTTACCCCTAGTTTCGGCGGGTCTAGCATCCAGCTAGTTGAAGTAGCCTAAGGTTTGAAAGAGGGAAAGAGTTGCATTGGTTTGGCGTTGGCCGAGACTCTGATGGGCTTAGACGCCTTTCATCGGCGAAAGACAACCAAATTTGTGGGGAGTCCACTACTTCTTCAGGTAATGTTTCCCATCCTTTCTAATATGTGTTTCTCACATCGCTCGACACTCATGCTTTGTTTTTCTCTCAAAACCCTTTTCTCACTCTTTTCTCAGCACACACCTTTATATTCTTTAATGTCTCTTTTCTTTCATCCCTCCCCAAATATGGCTCTTGGACATGTTGAAGGTAGTAGATTCTTGCCCCGCATATTCTGCACAGGGCTATTTCTTTCGCCAACGGCTAGTGAATTTCCCGAACGAAGGATGGTGGTGCCATTGGATGTGCAACAGGTTTGCTATTGACATTGCTTGGCGTTGTCCCTGGTTTGATCTACTCGAGATGAGCTACAACATGACTCGGCAACCTGGCATTCAGTTGATTGGCTTGACACACAGTGTGTTCTATTTTTCGTTCCGGTTCAGGCGTCAGTTTGGACACGACCAGACTTGTCCAGAAGAGGGAACGAATGCCTAACTTGGCTCGAAAATGAGGCACAAACTAAGCCCACTTTAGCATCAGAAGCTTCCACAAGCACAAGCGGGGGACGCAAGAACACCTGACCCATCTATGCCCCAAGTTTATTGCTTTGATCTTATTTTTCAAGTTTTCCTTTTGAATGTAATAAAAGCAATTTTGATTTGTATCGAGAGTCGAAGAACTTTGTATTGAAATCAATGAAATTGAAGTTGTGGGCACTGAAAATTTTCCTTTTGGTCCAAAAATGGTCTAAGTTGTAAAAAGATTAATTTGAACAAAATCAACTTTTATTAAAACTTTTCAAAACCATCTTTGATAAGGATCACAACTTGACACACATGGAATCTATCCTCGAGATGTACAAACCTCGAATCCATAAATAAAAAATTGCCCCTAGACTGAATAGCACTGCTCAGCACTGTAGTCAGCTCTTCTCTCAGTGTAAGGATCACAATCGAACTTTCAAATAACGAACAAACAAATATATCTTAATCAAACACATGGACACAGTTGATTTGGAGGTGTTTATGGACAAGCTTCAGAATGAAGTTGCCTATGTATCCCGAAGATGGGAATCAGGCCTTACGTAGTTTGGTTCGGGTTCACTCGAGTATTAACTCTCTCTCCTTTTGCGCTCTAACTTTTGCCAAGGCTGCCCTTTCTGGGTTTTCAACCTTGCGAGCTCAATTTTTCTTTTTTCCAATTTTTTGTGCTCTAACTTTTGCCTATGTCGCCTTTTCGGGTTTTCGGCCTAGCGAGCCTCTCAGGGGTAATATTTTTTCAACTTGTCTATGTTGATCGGTTGGGAAAATTCTAGGCCATCCAAGTCCATGAGAATAACAGCTCCACCTGACCAAATAGTTTTGATAATGTAAGGACTAGTCCAATTGGGTCTGAACTTACCTCTAGGGTTATGGATGGGAGCTCGGTTGTCTTTCAATACCAAATCCCCTTCCTCAAGATACCGAGACTTAACTTTCTTGTTAAAAGCCCTGGTAATCCTGCGTTGATAGCCTTGAACATGGTACAGTGCTTTCAAATTTCTCTCATCAAACGACATTAGTTCTTCGAACCTGCTCTGCTGCCAGTCCGCTTCTGCAATCTGGCACTCAGCCATAACCCGCAGCGACGGAACTTCTATTTCAATTGGCAGAACAGTTTCCATCCCATAAACAAGAGATTACGGAGTTGCCCCAGTAGATGTCCGAATTGAAGTTCTGTAACCCCAGAGAGCAAATGGTAATTTGTCTGGCCAGTCCCTGTAGGTCTCAACCATTTTTTGCAAAATGTACTTGATGTTCTTGTGGCTCACCTTTGTAGACACCCAATTTTTGACTGTCCTTAAGACTTGGGCGCCACTGATTGCTTACTTGGTGATGAAAGTTGTGCAGTGCAAAGGTTTGATTTCTTCAGCAAGGAGAGCGTCAAATACTAACCTTACACCCCATTTTTGGACTAAAACTATTTTGATCAAATATTTTAGACCTTAAAACCCTGTCTTTCAAAATATTTTTGAAACAAAGTTCCTACGATGTTCCAAGGCTCGTATTTTGTTAAATGTTGCGCTTTTCGATAAATCGAGCAAGGACAAAGTAGAAATGAATGAAAGAGAAGTGAACTCTTTAAAAAATATTTAAAACATCTTGTTTATAGGTTTGGAGTTGAAGAAAATCGAAGGAGAGAGAAGAAACCAAGATGGGAAAGAAGATGGGCATGAATCGTTAAGAGAGAGTCGAGCAGCCCTTGCTAAATTAGGCCTATTCTTTTGTACACTTGGATTTCAGCTATGAGGCCACCACCGTTGGAAATAAGACTTCCGGGGCTTCATTTTACACTCAAGAATCTCTTAAACCTGAGTTCGGATGGGGGCGATATGGCTGGTTGAAGTTAGGCATCAATTCGGTTAGACCGAAACTGAGCAGTCTTCACTAAAAGGGGGATATCTCTTAGCACACTTGAAATTTTTATATGAGGCTGCCACCATTGGAAATCTTACTTCCGGGGCTTCAATTTTGACACAAGAATGACCTAAAAAGGAGTCCAGATGAAGGAGTTATGCCCATTTGAATTTGGACCTGGAGAGTATAGTTTGCTGTCGGTCACGGGTGTGGCTGGTCGGCCACTGGCGTGTATGATCGGCCACCATTGGTGGCTGGTCGGCCACATATGTGTATGGTCGGCCACGAATGTGTCCTATCAGCCACCGATGATGGCCGGTCGGCCACTACTGTCCCAAACTCAGATTTTTTGCAGATATTTCTCCTCCAGCTGTTCTATACTATGCCAGCTGTCTCTAAATCAGATATTTTCGACCAAGGCTTGTACTTTTATATATATAGAGGTCATATCTCTCATATTGCAAGGTTATAAAGTTGGGGGGCATCTCTCTCTAAAATCTCTCTCTCTCTTTCTCTAATCCTCTTTCTCTAGATTTCTCTCTTTTGCCCTTTTGTGCATACAAGTAGAGAAACACTTCTAGTTTGCCTAGACATCCTTGATCAAACTTGACCATGATCAAACTTGACCACCATTGGGATGAGATTCCTTAGGACCTTCTTTGAGCTTTAAAAGGTGATTTTAGCTTGATTTGGTGCCTCATTTATGCCTAAAGTGTGCTTGGCTTCAAGAGGTATAAGACTTACCTTTAAAACTTGTTTTGCATAACTTATTTTTGCCATCTTTTGTATTTCTTTTGGCCTGGTTTTCAACTACAAAAACCTCTATTTTTCAGTCCTAAAAATGGTGGTTTAAGGCCTTTTTGAGTTAGGGGATTGTCTCTCCCTTTTGTTCCTTAGCTTGTATAGCTCTTTGTGCCATCTTTCAAAGTTCTTTAAAATAACTTTTTTGGCTCTTTTAACCACTGAATTCCAGAGAAATTTCAGTGGTAAAAACTTGGTTTTGAGGTCCAAAATAGGAGGGGGTGGCCTCCCCTCCTTGTGTCTTGTTTGCAAGTGTAGATAGCTTAACATGTGAGCATGTTTTTCTACCTTTTTGTGACTTGATCTCAGCATATTTTAGGCTCTAATTTGGCATGATTTAGCTCTTTTTTGAGCTGTCTTGATCATATGAGCCGTGTTTTGTATAGCTATAGTGCAAATGCCTTCACTAGCTTTGTGTTTTAAGGCCTCTAGCATGCTTTGCTTGAGATGATTGCATGTTGTAGCATCATTTGACATGTGATCTCAGTGTATTTAGCTCTATCACACTGTCACTTATTTCACTCTTTCATTGCTTTTGAGAGTTGTGTCTCGAGTCTTGTTTGTGGGCCAACACAGAAGCATGTTTTTCTAGCCTTTTGTGCTTCAATCTCAGCATGTTTTAGCCACTGTTTTGGCATGTTTTAGCTTTGTTTTGAGCTGGTTTGGTTAGTTAAGCTTGATATTGCATGCCTCTAGTGTAGTGCTTTTCATTAGTTTTAATGCTTTTGGCTCTTAACATGTTCTGCATGTGTTGCTTGTATGTTGTAACACTATTTTTCATGCCATTTCAACACTGAAAAGTCTGCAACCTCCCTCTATTCTTCACTTTTTAATTTTCTTTGAAAGTGGTCTTGAGCCCCTTGTTGGCTTGAGTGTGAACTTGAGGCTCTCATGCCTAATGGTTTTAACCCTCTCTTGAGGGTTCCTCCTAACCAACAGCATGAGGCCTCTTTCATGCTCAAGGCACTTGTGGCTTAGGCCATTTTTCCAATTGGAGGGCTTTCACATTGGACTTCACCGATTAAAGGATTAATTGGTAATGTAAAATGTGTAAACAAAATTGGACAAGTAAAACATGACCAAGATAAGCATGTTGTATTTGCATTGCATGTGTTCAATCGGACGTTATCTTGAACACAAGGTAGATTGGTCCATTTCATACTCAAAGTGATGAAATGAGCCAATCTGCTTAGTCACCGTCACCCTTGATCGTGTATGATAGGGTGGTGGTCCTTCGAGTCTTATTTTTGCATTCATTGACTTTGTACAAGCTTGGTCCTTTGGCCATCATGCATGAAAATACTTGGTTGATGGCTTGAGAGCCAAGAATTACACTCCTTTGAGCTTGAGAAATGATAAGGAGGGTAATAGTACATATATTGTTTGAGAATACACTGCTTTGCCTATGTTTGCTCTCCATTGCAGCAAAAAGGAGAATTCCAAGGAAACGGTGGCCGACCGGCCACCAGTGGTGGCCGACAGCCACAAACAGTGGCTGACAGCCACCTATGGTAGCCGACCGACCATCAGTGGAAAAGTTGCTCAAAGTGTTCTTAAGGTGGAGCAGAAGCAGTCTGTTATTTGGTGTATTGTTTAGAGATTAAAGCAAAGTGCAAATAAAGGCATCCAAAGGCAAGGCGATGGATTTTCAAAACGAGGCCAACCGAGCATGCATGTCTCCCTCGCCGCAAGGCCACTTTATTGCTTCATTAGCTAGTTGGAACTAATTAATACATGAATGGAGGGTGGCAAATCATGAAGGCTTGGTTGCTTGAATTGGAACAATTCGATGATTGTGAGCTTTTAGCCCACTTTACGAAGTGGCAAATCATGTTTTAAGCCCACTTGAGGATGGCAAATCCACGTTTTAGCCCACTTGAGAGTGGCACCTTCAAACCATTTTCGAAAACGAACATGAGTTGTTTTGTTCAAATTCTTGCGACTTAGTCTATCCTTGTATGTGTGTGTCACATAGTAAAGTTAGCTAATAACTGGAATAAGAACACATGAGGTTTATAAAACAACTTATCATGGTTAGTGGAGGCTGATCCTTTGATCGGGCGAGCGGGGGTGCTCATTTCATGACCTTCCCCTCTCGTACCCAAGTTCTCGAGCTGAGGCAACTTTGGTGATGATGGACACGTGGCCTTTGGCATGAGTCAGGGTTTCCCAAATTTTGCAAAAACAAAATATTTAGGTGGCGACTCTGTAATCTGGCAAAGTAGTCCAGTTTTGGCATTATGTGATCTAAAATCTAATTTTCCAAAATGATTTGCCGGATTGCACTCTTTGGTGTTTATCAATCTCACATTGCACTTTGTGAGATTAGATTCAGAACTTTGATAGGATTCCGAACTGTAGGAGACCAATTTGCGCATCTCCCAAAAGGGGGCGCACGAAGAAAGTTGAGTCTACAGTTTCTGGAGACTCTGCTCTGGATTTAGAGAACTTGACTCGAACTCATGATATGTTGTTTTATCTACATTTGTGTGTTTCTTTGCATTGCATTTGCATAGGTGCACCTAAGTCACAGTGTTTGCCATCTACTATTCTTGAACGGTTTGCCAGAGGCTCATTTGGAAAAGCTTGCCATAAGGCTGACCGGTTACGGGCTGAGGGTGGCAAATTCAAACCATTTTCGAAAACAAACATGAGTTGAATTCGTTCCAAGTCTTGCGATTTTAGTCTATACTTGCTTGTGTGCATCACGTAGTAAAGTTAGCTAATAACCGGAATAAGAACACATGAGATTTATAAAACAACATATCATGATTAGTAGAGGCTGATCTTTGATCAAGCGAGTGGGAGTGCTCATTTCAGGACCTTTCCCTCTCTTACCCAAGTTCCCGAGCCGAGGCAACTTTGGTGATGACAGAAACGTGGCCTTTGGCACGAGTCAGGGTTTCCTAAATTTTTCAAAAACAAAATATTTAGGTGGCGACTCTGTAATCTGACAAAGCAGTCTAGTTTTGGCAATATTTGATTTAAAATATGATTTTCCAAAATGACTTTTCAGATTGGACTCTTTGGTGTTTATCAGTCTCACATTGCACTTTGTGAGATTAGATTCAGAATCGTGATAGGAGTCCGAACTGTAGGACCGATTCAAGCTCTCCGAGAGGGGAATGCGAAGAAAGTCGAGTCTACACCTTTTTCCACACCCGCCTTTTAAAAAGGTTTGAAAAGAAGGCCTCACAGTTCGGATTCCCGCGGTTTTGAATCTAGTCTCACAAGTATAATATGAAACTGATAAACACCAAAGAGTTCAAATCTAGTAAACCTTTTGGAAAATCGATTTTAAATCAAATAATACCAAAATTGGACTGCTTTGCCAGATATAGAGTCACCACCTAAATATTTTATTTTTGGGAGAATTTAGGAAACTCTGACTCGTGTCGAAGGCCACGTGTCCGTCATCACCAAAGTTGCCTCGGCTCGGGAACTTAGGTACGAGAGGGGAAAGTCATGAATTGAGCACCCCTGCTCGCCCGATCAAAAGATTGGCCTATACTAATCATGATATGAGATTTGATAAACAGTATGTGTTCTTATTCCGATTATTAAACTAGCTTTACTATGTGATGTGCAGAAGCAAGAATAGACTAGTTTGCAAGACTTGGAACAATTCAACTCATGTTTGTTTTCAAAAATGGTTTGAATTTGCCACCTCAAGTGGGCTTAAAAGATTCGATTTTGCCACCAAACATAGTGAGCTTAAAACATGATTTGCCACTCAACAAAGTGGGCTTAAAACGTACATTTGTTGAATCATTCCTATTCAAACAACGAGCCTTCATCCACAGGCATTCATGCAATTTAGCATTTAAGCACATAGCCCCTTGGCAAGCATGCTAATCATTGCAACATGGCAATCACACTCGTGCAAGTATGCTAAAGCATAAAACTCACCGAGTACTCCAAGCCAAAATAGAAACTAGTTAGAAAGATGCATGATCCTAACTATACAATATGCCTAATGCAACGCATGCAAAGAATGCAATTAATAGGCTAGACTACTAATATGGCATATGAATCGATTTGAACAACATGCAGTTAAACACGTATCGAAAGATGTATTGAAATAGCAATGCAGTTTAAATGATGCGCCGAGCCTCGGTGCATGCAAAACAAGATGAATGGATGCAAGCATGCGATACGCTAATCAAAACATGACCCTAATCTAATTGTAGACACCCCATTTTTGGCCGACATTAAGACTCAGACGTCATCGATTGAGCGCTCGATGATCGCGCATGTTTGTGCTCGTTTCGAGTTTTTGGAGTTTTTAGCTGAGTACCTTGCCTCCGGGCCTCTGAACTCTTTGTGTTTTGGCTCGGTTTGTGGACCATGCCTTGTTGACCTTCCCTGGAGGGAGAGAAAGGTGTGTAGACCACTTTTTGTGGTCATAGACCACTTTTCCCTCTTGGAGACTAGTTTCCGGTTTCCAGTTTTCGGAGTCTTCGGTCGCGCGCCTTGTGTCAGGACCGTTTAACGTTCTCCTCTTGGCCTAGTTTTCGGACCATGCCTTGTTGCCTTGGTCTAGAGGAACACAAAGGTCTTGTAGACCACTTTTTGTGGCTGTAGACCACTTTTCCCTCCCGTAGACCACTTTTGGTGCCCGTAGACTAGTTTTTGAGGTTTTCGACTGCGTGCCTTGACCCGCAGACTTTCGTCTTTCATTTTTTTTGGTTTTTTTTTTTTGACACAAACCATGTTTTCCTTGCTTGGAGGGTGGAATAAGGGTTGGAGACCAGTTTCTCTCCCTGAAAACCACTTTTCCTGCCTGCCAGCCAGTTTTCTGGTCAGCCAACTGGCCTTGGTGGTCTTTGGACCACCAAAAGTGGTCGGCAGCCATGCCACCACCTTGCTTTCTTGGTGCAGACCACCTCTCCCCCTTTGCCGACCACTTGTCATGCTTGTAGACCACTTTCACTGGTCGGCCATTTCGACTAGTCGGCAGCTTTCCTGCATCTTTCTGAAGATATTCTCTTGCCAGCTGTGACAGCTGGTGAGCACAAAAACCATCCTCCATACACGTGTATAGAGGGATTGCATCTAGCTTCAAGCTTGAGGCTTAGTTTTCTATAAAGGGAGGCCCTCTCTCCCTTCTCCAAGTTCAGAAAATTGCTTAGGAAAATATACATACACTTTTATCTCTATATTGCTCCTTTGCTTCATATTTGTGCTCAAAAGTGTAGTTTCTTCACACTTTTTCACACAAACACATAGTGAAACACCATACTCTTGGAGCTGAGGCACCTAGAAGCTGGTTTTGGTGTTTTTGGATTGGTTTGAGCTCAGAAAAGTTGCTAGAGTTACAGCTTTGAAGTTGTTCTTCAATGGTGAGTCAACTAGCCCTTTAAAGCTTTATTTTGATTAAGCTTTTGGACCTGTTTGCATGCTTATTTTGGCTTGACTTTCTACTGCAAAAAGTTCTGATTTTTAGTGCTTAACATGTTGGTTTGAGACCTCTTTGGTGTTGGGGGTGGTCCACCCCCTCTTGTGCCTTGTTTGGCCTTGTTTTGTGTTATCTTTTTAAGCTATTGGGACCACCTCCTTTTGGCCTTCTCACCACTGAAACTCAGAGAAATTTTAGTGGTGAAAAGGGTGTTTTGAGGTCCCAAATAGGAGGGGGTCATCCCCTCTCCTTGTATCTTGGTTCCTTGCCTTGTATGCCTCATGTTTGAGCATGTCTTTCTAGCATGTTTTGGCCATATCTCAGCATGTTTTTGGTGTTGTTTTTCCATGCCTTAGCTCTGTTTTGGTTTGGTTTGATAGCCTCTTGTATGCTCCATGCCCTTGTAGTGCATTTCCATTCACTAGCCTAACATGTATCATACTTTTGGCCATCATTCTAGCATGTTTTTGGCTCAACTCCAGCAAGCTTTTGGCCATGTTTTAGCATGCTTAAGCTCTGATTTATGTTTTTTTGGTCATGCATGCCTTGCTTTGTATAGCCATAGTGCATTCTAGCTCACTAGCTTTGAGTTTCCAAGTCACTAGCATGCATTGCTTGGGCTATGTGCATGATTTGGCATCATTTGGTATGTGATTTTAGAGCATGTTTCATTGTCATGCCCTCACATCTGTCACTCTTTCAATGCATTAGAGGGTTCATGCTCTATGCTTTAAAAATGAGCCATTGTGCATGCCATCTTGCCTAGCCTTTTGGGTCACTATTTCAGTGTGTATTTGGTCCTATTTTGCCGTGATACAACTCTGATTTTTGTTGGTGAAGTCATTTCATGCTTGGTTTTGGTAGGTGTAGTGCAATCCTTCTTATTGCCCTTGCATACTCCATGTTTTGGCCCTTCATGCTAGCTTGTTTTGGCTTCACTCCATGCATGTTTTAGCATCATTTTGGCATGATATAGGACTTTTTTGGGTTGTCTTGGCCTTTTGGTTCATGTATTGCATAGCTGTAGTGCTACTGGCCTTGCTAGCCTTGAGTTTTGAGCACCATAGCATGCTTCATTTGCGACATGTACATGATTTGGCATCATTTACCATGTCATTTCAGAGCATATAGCATTCCCATGCTCCCACTTCCTTCACTCCTTGAGCACTTTTGAGAGTTGTGCTCTTATGCTTAGTTAATGGGCCAATGCATGTGCATGCATTGTCTTGCATATCATGCCATCATTTTAGTATTTTGGCCACTATTTTGGGCATGATTGAGGTCTGTCCATATTCGGTTTAAGTCCATATAGCATGTTGTTTTCATGTTATGGCATTGCATTGCATTGTGTTTGCATGCTCATGTTGCATTGTGTTTGCATGCCATTAGCATTGCTAGGTTGATCATGTTGCATTAGCATTGTTCGCATGCCATTAGCATAGATAAGTTGATCATGTTGCATTACATTGTGTTTGCATGCTCATATTGCATTAGCATTGTTTGCATGCCATTAGCTTTAATAAGTTGATCATGTTGCATTACATGAGTTTGGATAGGGTGTTAGTCCAAACATGACAAACGAGGGACGTTTTATACTTGAAGTGATGAAACGTGCCTCATTTCTCGGTCGCCGACCCTCTTGATCATGCATGATAGAGGTTAAGGTTCTTATTTGTCTTTTGTGCATTCATTGACATTGAAATGTGCAATCTTGGCTTCTCGGCCATCGTACATTGTGATGCTCAGTTGGTGGCCCGAGAGTCAAAAACTGCACTCCCTTGAGATCATGAAATGATAGGGAGAGTGGTTGTGCACACATATCTTACAAATACATTGCCATGCCCTTTCTTTTCTCTGTTGCAGCAAAATGGAAGTGTTCAGAATTTTCTGGTCGACGGACCAGTAAAAGTGGCTGGCCGACCACTTTTTCTGGTCTGCAGCAAATGTAAGTGGTCGGCAGGTGGTTGGCAACACCAATAAGTGGTCGGCAATGCTCCTAGAGGTTCCCATGATGGAGTAAAAGCTATCTGGAGCTTTGTGCAGTGTTCTGAGAACAATTGCAAACAGAGACAAGTTGGGGCATCGCGATGGATTTCCGAACGAGGCGACTGAGCATGCGTGCGCTTGTCGCTCCGAGGCCCCTTCTATTTGCTTTACTTAGTTGTTTTGCTTAAGCAAGCTAATGCATTGGTTTTTGTACTTAAGTAGTTAAGGCAATTAGCTATTCATTTGTATTTAATTAGCTAGTGTAGTTAGCTAATTAGCTTGTTTTGTAATAATTAGTTAACTTGTTAGTTAATTAGCTTTGTTTTGTAATAATTAGTTTAATTAGCTTAGATTAGCTAGTTAGTTTATTATTCGGACCCTCCGTCGAGAGGGCACAATTGTTGTAATAAGTGTGCGTGTGTGTGATGCATGTCTTACAACCCCCATTTCTTTCTCCTTTTTACTTATCAGCTTTCGATGGTTAGTTTTAGGGCATGTTTCAATTAGCATACTTATGCTTTGCATGTGTGCATCATTCATCTATTTTTCATGCACCGGGCTCGGCGCATCATACAAACTGCATTGTATTTCAATACTAATTTTAATACATGTTATCTAGTTACATTCACATGACATTTTAGAATAGCCGAGCCTATCTTAATTGCATTTTTGCATGTGTTGCATTAGGTATTCTTGACATAGCTAGGGTCATGTATTGATTTCTAACATGGCTTTTATTTTGGCTCGGAGTACACTGTGAGTGTTTATGCTTTAGCATCCTTGCATGTGTTTGAGTGTTGCCATGATAGCATGCTTGCCATGAGGCTATTTGCTTAACTGCTATAACTGCATGAATGCCTGTGGATGAAGGCTTGATTGCTTGGATTGGAACAACTCGATGATTGTGAGTTTTAAGCCCACTTGAGGGTGGCAAATCCGCACTTTAGCTTACTTGCGAGTAGCACTTTCAAACCATTTTCGAAAACAAACATGACTTGAAATGTTCCAATTCTCGTGATTGAGTCTATACTTGTGTGCTGTGCGCATCACGTAGTAATGATAGATTAATAATCGGAATAAGAACGCATGTGTTTTCAAAAACAACATATCATGTTAGTAGAGGCCGATCCTTTGATCGGGAGAGCGGGGTGCTCATTTCAAGACCTTCCTTTCTCATACCCAAGTTCCCGAGCCGAGGCAACTTTGGTGATGACGGACACGTGGCCTTAGGCATGAGTCAAGGTTTCCTAAATTTTTCAAAACAAAATATTTAGATGGCGACTCTGAAATCTGGCAAAGCAGTCCATGTTTGGCGCTTTTTGATTAAAATCGATTTTCCAAAACGATTTGTCGGATTTGGACTCTTTGGTGATTTATTAGTCTCACATTGCACTTTGTGAGATTAGATTCAGAATCGTGACATGAGTTCGAACTGTAGTAGCTACGAACGACAACTCGCGCCCTCGCGCGCGGAGCGGAGTTCTGGGCGGTCTACACTAACCATCAAAAGTGGTTATGTAAAAAGGAGAAAG
This sequence comes from Camellia sinensis, assembly GCF_004153795.1. Taxonomy (NCBI): domain Eukaryota; kingdom Viridiplantae; phylum Streptophyta; class Magnoliopsida; order Ericales; family Theaceae; genus Camellia; species Camellia sinensis. The sequence continues at coordinate 98,763 of NW_021025622.1, read as the reverse complement.
ACGTGGGGTTGGAAAACATATACACACGCACACACACTTATTACAACATTATGCCCTCGCGAAGGAGGGTCAGAATGAATAATTTACCAGCTAGCTACGCTAATTAAGCTAACTAATTATTACAAACCGAAAACTAATTAACTATTCTGGCTAACTAGTTAAATACTTACATCACATCTAATTAACTACTTAGCTAATTAATGGATTACAAGTCAACTATAAGTAAACTAAGTAATCAACTACTTAGCCCCGGGAAGTGAGGGATGCATGCATGCTCGATCCTTCACTCGAAAAGCCAATGCCTTGCTGCTACGAGCCTCTGTTTGCATATTTGATCACTGAAAATTCTGCCAACTTCCAGAACACCTCTGCTTCACCATACCACCATATTGTGCACAAATCACTAATGGCCAACAAAAGGAACAAAGGGCCGGTCGGCTACCAATGGTGGCTGGTCGGCCACTGGTTGTGGCTGTTGGCCACTGCTGGTTTACACTTGCATGCTGCAACAGAGAGCAAAACATAGCAAAATAGTGTATTCTCACAGGTTGTTTGTATTGTTTACCCTCCTTATCATCACACAAGCCCAAAGAAGAGAAACTCTTGGCCCTCTAACCATCAATCAAGCAATTTTCATGCATGATGGCTATGGGATAAAGTTTGTACAAGTTCAATAAATGCACAAACATGACCAAAATGTCCATCACCCTATCATGCATGATCAAGGGCAATGGAGACCTAGAAAAATGGCACATTTCATCACTATTGAGTATGAAATGTCCCATTTTTCTTATGTTCAAATTAACGTCCGATTTGAACAAATGCAATGCAACAATGCTTATCTTGCACACTTTTACTTACCAATTTTGTTTACTCATTTTAATTACCAAGCCATTCTTTAGTCCATTTGTCCATTGGAGAGTGTCTTCTAAAGTGAAAGAAGTGTCTACCAGGGGGTAGTTTAAGGCATGAGAGAAGCTTCATGCCACTGGTAATGAACCCTCAAAGGAGGATTAAACCATTAAGCATGAGCCTTAATCTCAAGCTTAAACAACCCTAAGGTTGAAAGAACCCTCAAAACAAATGAAAAAGTGAAGAATTAAGGGAGATTGCAGAGATTGTATGTGCTGGAATAAGTGATACAAGCACTAAAAAACATGCAACCAACTCACACCAATGATGGTTAAAGCCTTATAACACTTAACTAGTGAAGGAATTAACACTATAACTATGCAAAACAAGACTCAAACAAACTAACTAACCCAAAACAGAGCTAAAACGGGTTAAAATAGAGTGTAAAACATGCTGGACTCAAGCTAAGTTAGGCTAGAAAAACATGCTGACATGTGAAGCTAACTAGGCATGCAAACAAGACATGAGGAGGGGAGGCTAACCCCTCCAATTTTGGACTTCAAAATAAGTTTTGGCCACTAAAAATACTCTGAAATTCAGTGGTTAAGTTGCCCAAAAAATTTGGTTTGAAAGTGATGAATAAAGGCACAAAATCTCTACAAGCAAAGAAGCAAGAAGGGTGGACCACTCTTAACTAAACAAATGCTCAAACCACCACTTTTAAGTCACAAAAATAGAGCTTCTCATAGTTCAAAACCAGGCCCAAAATAATTGAAATAGACAAGAAAACAAGTATACTAAACAAGTGAACAAAGCAAGTAAACTACCTCTTGAAGCAAAGAGCAACTCTAGGCACAAATCCAAGCTAAAACCACTTGCTAAAGCTCAAAACAAGTCTCAAGGAACCTCAGCTCAAAGAGAAGTAACTTTGATCGAGGTAGTGTATGTAAAAGTGTAAAGAAAACTAGTTACAAAGCACAAAATTGTAAGAGAGAGAGAGAATTTTGTTCCAAAATTGCTAACCCTAAAAAATGCGGGAGGAACCCCCCTATATATAGAAAAACAAGCCTTGAGCTTAGAAACATCCTACCATACACGTGTAGGAAGATGCAGCTCACTGTGCTAATAGCTGGCACAACTGTCAACAAATATCTGGAAACAAGAATTTGTGGCCGTCGGCCACCACTGGTAGCCGACCGGCCACACCCCTAGCCGACAACCATCATCTATGGCCGACAACCTATGGTGGTGGCTGACAGGTCACCAAAAGCTCCAGGCAAGAGACAACAAGGTTTTGGTCCAAAACAAGGCACAAGACAGATAAGGTTTCAAGGCTCAAAGACAGGGCACTCCGCTAAGGACTTCAAGCACTCAAAATGAACACATGCAATCATCATCATCGAATGCACAAGCGATAACGTCCATATCTTGAGAATGGTCAAATATGGGGTGTCTACAGTGGTCTCAACAACTCTATTGGTTTGCAGCTGATATGTAGATGACTTACGAAAAGCCATGTTGGATTTCCCCAACAAGTCGATCACTTTTTTCTTGAAATGGGAGTCATTGCTTGAAATGATATCATTTGAGACTCCATAATGGCAAATGATATTGTTTCGGATGAACTTAGCCACATGCGCTACTTTCAAGACTGCATAAGACTAAGCTTCCACCCACTTAGTGAAATAATCAATTGCCGCCATAATATACTCATGCCCATTTGACCCTTTTGGTGTAACTGCCCCAATGACGTCAATTTCCCAGACTGAGAAAGGCCATGGTGAAGTCATGTTGTACAACTTCGACGGTGGGATATTCATACGATTTGTATGGTGTGGGAGCCGAATTTCATTAGATCAATAGGGGCGAACTGACTCGTCTGGTCCGCAACGTAACCTATATTCGGCATTGATCTTAGTCAATGAAAGGGCCGAATAAAATAACCAGCACTCCAGCCAGTAGAATAAAGGCTGAGTAGAAGTACATGTCAAAGGATCAAGAATGGGCCTGGAAAAAGGCCCAAAGAGAACACTATAAATGCGGGGTCGTCAGTCAGAGAAAGGTATGTGAGAACCATTACACCTAACTTAAAATACAAGTAATTCAGAGAGTAGAAACTGACTTGCCCGTTGGAGTGCTAATTCCGGCACCCCCGATCGGAGTGTTAATTCCTTTTCAGGTGGCTAGCTGAGGATCACGAGCGTCCCCCAAGATCAGAAGAGTATTTCCAAACCACTTCTCCACACATGGATTTGGCATTTGTGGCATCACTGAACAAAACCAATACATTGCTCCTCCATGGTAGACTAGTAGTAACCTTGCTTGAGAATCTTCTGGGCTAACATTACTCTGTTCATGTGTGCTCTACACTCTCCCCCATGGATGGCCTCCATTAGGCACTTTGATTCTTTTGTGTCGGCACATAACTTATGCATCCCCAGATGACCTCTCTTATACAGTTTACCCCTACAAATGATAAATTGAACGGCCATCCACCGTATTGCCCTTTTGTCTTTGGCATTTGCCCCTGGTGGATAAACCTCATTTTCCAATAAGTTCCAGATATCATAATATTAGGGGTTTTGATCTTGCACTTCATCTATTGCAGCGATAGTCTCATAGGTCGGCGTATATCTCTGTTCAATGATGATCGGACGCATCCGGACTCCCAACAGGATGTCTATCATAGAAGATAGAGTTGACAAAGCATCAACGAACCTGTTGTTCTCTCTTAGTAGATGCATGAAGGTCAGTTTCTCAAACCTAGGAATCAGAATGTCCAGGGTCTGGTGATAAATCTTCATCTTTTATTCTTTGACCTTCCAGTCTCTATTTGCTTGCAAAACAACTAGGTTCGAGTCCTCGATGACATTCAACCTTTTTGCCTTTAGTTCTAGGGCAGCTTCTAAACCAGTGATACACGCTTCATACTCTGCTTCATTATTGGACACCTTGAACCGGAGTTTGAAGGCTAAAGGTATATGGAGTCGTCGGGTACTATCATCAACATACCTATCCCATAACCATACTGATTGGACACTTCGTCAAGTTTCTCAAAGAGATATTAGATGGGATCTAATCTCGAAACCAAAATTACACAGTGAGCTAACAAGTAGTACCTCAACTTCCTAGTAACCCATACCAAGGCTAAGCAAGCCTTCTCCAACGGGGTGTAACGGGTCTCATAGTCCAGCATTTTCTTGCTCAAATAGTGGATGGCTTTCTCCACCCTATCCTTAGACTCCTGAGCAAGCATGCATCCCATTGTTGTGTCTGTTACTGACATATATAGATTCAATAGCTTCCTCGGCTCTGGCGGCAACAACATGGGTGGGTTTTTAAGGTACTGCTTGATCTACTCGAAAGTGAATTGACATCGGTCATCCCATGAGAATTTCTTTCCTTTCTTTAGGAGACCAAATAGTGGTTCACAAGTCAAGGTTAATTTGAAATAAACCATCTTACGAATTGCACTTTACCCAGAAAGCCTCGCACCACCTTTTTAATCCTTGGTGGTGGCATTTCAAAGATGGCCTTGATTTTGGAAGGATCTACCTCGATGCCCCTCTGTGTGATCAAGAAACCAAGCATTTTCTATGCTGTTATGCCAAAAGTGCATTTTTGTGGAATCAGCCTCAACTGATATTCTCTGATCCGTTGAAAGAATTTCTTCAAGGTGGTGTAGTGGCCCTCTCTTTCTTTAGACTTGACAATCATGTCGTCCACGTACACCTCAACCTCTTTATGGATCATTTCATGAAGAATTATGGTTGCAGCCCGTTGATAGGTATCTCTAGCATTCTTTAATCCAAATGGTATCACCCTGTAACAGTAGGTTCCCTACGACATGGTGAAAGCGGTTTTCTCTCTGTCTTCAGATGCCATCAGAATTTGGTTATACCTGGAAAATCCATCCATGAAGGAGAACAACACATGGCTTGCGATGAAGTCCACCAATTCGTCGATGTGCGGTAGAGGAAAGTCGTCTTTCAGATTGGCTCTGTTCGGATCTCTAAAGTTAACACGGACCTGAATTCTGCCATATTTCTTTGGCATTGGAACAATGTTGGCCAACCAAGTTGGATACTCAGATACTAGCAAGAACCCTGGGTCTATCTTCTTAGTGACCTCTTTCTTAATCTTCAAAGCCCAATTCGAGCGTATTCTCTGCAGCTTCTGCTTCATGGGTCAGGCCTCGGGGTCAACAGGGATCCGATGCTGTACAATCTCAAGATCGATTCCAGGCATGTCCTCGTAGGACCATGTGAAAACATCTTTGAAATCTTTTAATAAAGCGACTAAGCGCTCGCGTTCCTCTAAAGACAACGTGGACCCAATCTGGACCAAACACGGAAGATCCTTCTCAGTACCCACATTAATTGGAATGATTTCATCAACAAAGGGTTTTACAAACCTCTCCTCCTCTCGATTAATCAAATGTTTCAAAACCAAAGGAATTCCTTCCTCGTCGTTTTCATCAAAATTTTAAAAATCATGATCAATGCAATAAACAAGAGGCACAGAGAAGTACCCAGAATCTGCAGTAGCATTCTCATTCAAAAGATCCAGCTCATCTAATTCCTCGGTTACAACCGACTCAAAAGAAAAGGAAAAAGATGACCTGGACAAAACCTCGGCATCCGGGTTATCAACCCCAGGAATACCAAACCCAAACTCAGACGAACCGGAATCTAATTCCGACTCCACAGACTCTGTGGAATCAAATTCTGGTTCACTACCTGACTCAGAACTGCTAGACAGGTAGCCCTCCTACAGCTACCAAGCGAGGGATGGTGCATCAGATGCATCCAGAATTCCATTAGAAGGGTTCACACCTAGTTGGTCTCCGATCATGGAAACAGTTAGGTCATCTCCCAAGCGCTCTAAGTTAATTTGAGGATCTGAAAGGAGACATGCCAGTGTTACTCATACCTTAAGTTCACTGCTATCAGAATCACTTTCTGTGCCCTTTGTAGCCTTAGCAGTTGGTTCAGTCTGTTCCTCTATGTCGCTCTCTTGCAGCTATAAGTCAAAAAAAATCCCAAAGCCGGGAACTCGCTGCTTCTCAGAGTTGAACTAGGGTTCAGGGAAACCACAAAATGGGAAGTCTTCACCCTTCCGAACAAAATAGCCATTCAGGGTTCCCCAAATTGGTCAATGCATAAGCTCGTGATGCTTTCCAGTCTACTTAGCTCTAGCCCTTCCGGCCATTTTTTTCCCTTTCCTCACCCAGTCCTCTTTGGTGGGCATATAGCCAAGACCAAAGACAGGAGGGTTGTGTGGCACATTGGCCAATACAGCGACACCTTTTTGGCCACTTCTGCCTAATCCCATTCCGAGCATGTGCTGCAACTTGTTCGTGAAGTACATAGATTGGGCACTGATATAGAAGCCCTCATCAACAGCCAGGACACTCTGCACTACCCAGGCCTCAGCCAAGGTAAACTCTAAAAGGAAGACATCCTCTTCACCATGCACAATCTCCAACACAGGCGTAGTGACCTCTGGCGGAGGATGTATAGATGAATTTCTGAAGACTATGGCCACCCCTTTTCCATGGGGGTACTTCGGCATTTGGTAGAGAGTGGAAGAGACAGTTCTTACTTGGTGCAGCCAGGGTTGCCCAAGTAGTAAGTTGAAAGTGGCCGGAACATCCAGGACGTGGAATTCAATATCCTGTTGAGCGGGTCCAACCTATATTCTGATCTGCACTGTCGTTATCACCGTTCTGCTTGTATTGTCATATGCCCGGATTAGCTGGGTTGTAGGCACAAAATCGTCGGGTTTCAGGCCAATAGCATAAGTCGTGCGACATAGACAAACGTTGATTGCTGACCCGGTGTCGACTAACACGGCTGGCACCCACTTTTCCCAGCACTCTACGAATATGTATAGAGGCTTGTTGTGTGCAGAGCCTTCCGGTGACAATTCCTTATCCGAAAAGGTCAAAGTTGGCGCAGCACCTCTGGGGAAGAATAATCCCACCAGTTGTTCCAGGGTGGTCTCAATGGACAACTTGGCTTTATCCATCGCCGACAGTATAGCCTGTCTATGCACTCACGAAGCCATAAGCAACCCCTAGATAGATATGTCAGCTTGAATCTTTTTCAAATATTTCAGCACAACCTCTTCTTCCAACTGCTTTTCCTTCTGTTTCTCTACCTCTTTGTCCTTCCTTGATGCCTCGGGTTGGTCTCAATGCAGTGGTTTGAAATATCGGCCACTTCTTATCATGTGGTCGACTTCTTCCACATACCAGATATTGTCAGGAAGGCCTTCACCCCAATCCTCATCGATGTGGGCAAGATGCAGATCATCATCTCCCTACCACATACCCCCGGCAACCGACAAGCAATTGTCCAGTTCCGGTAAGCGTTCTCTCAACAGAAACATTCCCTACGGGGCGTTGAGCTATTTCAGCTTTCCGGCCGCTTTCACTTTTTTCTTGCCCAAACTGCTTCAGCGCGGCTTCTTGTTCTGTATGTGCAGTGCTAACAATGCCCAATTCCTGAGCCACTTGTTCTTCACTAGTACTTTTCAGTAGTTTGCGCTTTTCATCGGTCATTCCGGTCATAGCTGCGGTTCCCACTTTCTATTCTCCAAGCTTCGATTCAGTTCCCTCATCTATATCGGGTTCATCACTTAGGTACCCAGAATTGTTTGTTGACCTGTTCAGATCAAAGCAATCAATATGCATGTCTCTTTGATCTTGCTCATCAAAGAACTGCAAATTGTCTATATCGTCCTCCAGGTCGGCTAGATCATCTAATCCCTTACTTTATCCATCTTCTCAGACTACACTGACCTCCATCCCAGTCGGCAACACCACTTTCGGCTTAGCTTGATTGATTGGTACAATATAGTAGCTTGGGTTGTACACCCCATCAGATAAGTCCTCGAAACCCTCGGACAATGGATTGACATTCTCCACCAAAACTGACCTTCCTTTATCTTCTACTGTCACCACCACGGGTTCAGGTTGGACTGAAGATGCGCTCATTATGCACAAGTTTGTGCTCTCAGGGATGAACAATGCCGATTTAGGTAGGTGGGAGAGGTGATGTATATACTGTGGTCGTAAGGGATGGCTAGTGTATGGATGAGATTTATTTGTCGGGATGAAGGGGCTTGGTTATGTGGTGAGAGAGGATTTGTAGTGACGTTGGATTTTTTGGGAGGTGCTATCACCTTATTGACACAGTCAGAAGCACTGATTAGTATCATGACCATGCTGTTGGTGAAAAGCACAGTATTTGGCCGGGTTGTGTTTAGGTGGGGCGAGGATCGGGCAGTGGGCGTTGTTCTAATGGCTTAAGATGCCCTTTTCTGATCAGGACCCCTAAGGCTTTGGATAATGACATGTAAAGTAGGGTGAAGATCCTCTGGCCTCGAGCCTGATGACTTGAGGTTTGTGAGGTTGTATTGGAGGTACCGGCAAAGGGGTTGGCAGTTTTGGGTGTGGTGGTGACCATGCTCACATCCGAAGGTCGTGCAAAGGTGCCACCAGTCATGGCTGCATTGGAGCTGCGTGTAAAGGGCCTTTTGGACTGTTCCTTTTCATGGTCTATCAGACCCTGCTTCATCGCATCCTCAATTTGGACTCCTATTTCATTGAGCTCAGTAAATGTAAACAAAGGCAAGACTATCATCTTTTGTAATAATTTTCCTTGTAAGTTATGGACCACCATTCTGATTTGGTCCTTTTCAGATGGCCAGATAGTCATCATTGAGGCCTTGGCCCTCCATCGAGTCACAAAATCTGAGAAACCCTCCTTCGACTCCTGACGGGTTGCTTCGAGATCATGAGTTGTGACCTCGATCTGGGTATTGTAGGAGTACTGCGTGATGAAGGCCTCGACCATTTCCTTCAAATTTCTCTTCACAGAGTCCTCAAGTTTGGCATACCAAATGGCCGCTATACCTCGATAGGGTCCAGCCAAAAAGCGACAGCTTCTACAGTCTAGTGAGACCCATTGGTCGTAAGATGTTAGAGAATAACCGTAGATGGACCATAGGATCCCCAGAACCATCAAACCGGTCTATATGCGGCATCTTGAGCCTGTCTGGCAGAGTTACTGCGGAATCTGTGTAGCTATCCTTAATATCAGGGATTTGAATTCACGCTCTGCGCCCGTTTGAAGAGCTTTTCTAGCATGTTGACCTTCAATGCAGTGGGGTCAACCTCGAATTCAAACGGCATCTTCATTTGGTAAACTGGTGCCTTGGAGGTCTGAGGTGGGATCGGATCTATCGGAATGCCCATATTCTCTTGGACATTGACTGTGACCCCAGGTACCGGGATTCTCGCTGGGGGTGCATGGGATGCTGAGGCTACTACCGATTGTGGCTGTTATTGCTGAAGCCTTTCTATCACTTCTGCTTGGCGGGCTATGGTCTCAGCTTGGCGGGCTGCATCTAGCTGCATGGTCTCAATGGTCTGCTGGAGCTGACGAAGCATATCTTCCATGCTGACTGCCGAATGTTGAGCTATCAGAACTGGTGAATACTCTCTTTTCGGAGTAGAAGTAGAAGATTGGGCCTAATTGGGCATAGACGAAGCAAAAGGTGACTGCTGAATCGGTGAATTCTGCCTAATCCTCCTCCGTCTGGTAACCATCACGAGTGAAACAAACACTGGCTGTCCCCTAACTAGATCCCCAGATCTGCAAATCCTTCTCACACGGGTCCAGAGTGCTTGGGTGGTAACAGAATCGTTTGAAGCAAGGATGAAAAATTGCCTTGCAAAAGGAAAATAAAGCAAAAAAGAAACAAAAATAAAAAAACGGCACAACACCTCAGCTCAGACACAAATAACACCCAGTTGCAATCATAAGCTGGAGAACTGTACTTAACATTGATTTCTGCCGCAAAACTAATACCCAGACTTGCAACTGATACATATATTCCTACAGAGTTTTACTCTAAAGCACATATCAAGCAAGTGAGAGCCAAAACATCCTTATGATAGGATGGGGAGGGTTACCCTATCCTAATTTCGTCAAGAGCTAGAGATTTACTGCGCAAACAAGCGGTTTCATACAATTCCTGCATTCGGGTAAGCATCTTGTCCTAGTTTGGAACAGTCTCTACGGCTTTCGATATGCAACTAGGCCGATTGGTCAAAAAGGGGTACCTCAGCAAGACTACCTAATATGCCTCTCACACTTAATACTGAGAAGTGAAGGGAGGATCAAACGGTACATCGGTAGTCTAGATCCAAGGGTTGTGTTCCCATCGTGGCAGAGCCTGGAACCGGTCATCCTTTTGGCAAGCTTTTCCAAGCGCACCTCCGGCAAACTGTTCAGGAATAGCAGATGGCAAACACTCTGACTTAGGTGCACCAATGCAAATGCAAATGCAAAAAAACACATAAGTGTAGATAAAAAGTCATACCATGAGTTCAAGTCAAGTTCTCTAAATCCCCAGTAGAGTCGCCAGAAACTGTAGTTCGGCTTTTTCGCGCCCCCTTTCGGAAGCTTGAAAAGAAGCCGTACAGTTCGGACTCCCGCAGTTCTGAATCTAGTCTCACAAGTGCAATGTGAAACTGATAAACATCCAAGAGTCCAAATCCAGCAAGCAATATGCATGATGCAGGAACATAACTTATGATCATGCAATGAGGCTGTAATGAAAATTTTGAATTTAAATGCAATGCAAGCAAAGCGAAACAAGGTACAACAATCTCAATCATAAGAAGGAGTAAGCAAACACGCCACGTGTGGGAATTACGAATTGAACCACATTTCATGCAGAAAGGAAGAAAATTATGCAAGCTTAACTACGCGATGCGCAGGAAAGACGAAGAGCAACCAGTCAGGTGCACCTGAGGTCTCAACCAAGATCCTAATATGTTGCATACGGAAGGAAAAAAGGGGAGTGTGTATATCGGGGCGCACCCAGATGGTTTTTTGCCCGAAGGGTGGTGACCGAAAGAGATGATAAACATCAGGACGCACACAAATGTTTTTAACTAGAGAGTGGTGACCAAAAGAGGGTATAAATATCAGGATGCACACAAATGTTTTTAACCGAAGGACGGTGACCAAAGAGGGTATAAACATCAAGACGCACACAAATGTTTTTAACCAAAGGAGGTGATAAACATCAGGACGCAGACAAATGTTTTTAACCAAAGGAAGTGGTGTAAACACCGGGGCACATCCGAATGCTTTTAACCAAAAGGAGTGGCGTAAAATCGTTGCACATCCGAATGCTTTTAACCAAAAGGAGTGGCGTAAAATCGTTGCACATCCGAATGCTTTTAACCAAAAGGAGTGGCGTAAAATCGTTGCACATCCGAATGCTTTTAACCAAAAGGAGTGGCGTAAAATCGTTGCACATCCGAATGCTTTTAACCAAAAGGAGTGGCGTAAAATCGTTGCACATCCGAATGTTTTTAACCAAAAGGTGTGGTGTAAACATCGGGGCACACCCGAATGCTTTTAACCAAAAGGAGTGGCGTAAAATCGTTGCACATCCGAATGTTTTTAACCAAAAGGTGTGGTGTAAACATCGGGGCACACCCGAATGCTTTTAACCAAAAGGAGTGGCGTAAAATCGTTGCACATCCGAATGTTTTTAACCAAAAGGTGTGGTGTAAACATCGGGGCACACCCGAATGCTTTTAACCAAAAGGAGTGGCGTAAAATCGTTGCACATCCGAATGTTTTTAACCAAAAGGTGTGGTGTAAACATCGGGGCACACCCGAATGCTTTTAACCAAAAGGAGTGGTGTAAACACCGGGGCACACTCGAATGCTTTTAACCAAAAGAAGTGGTGTAAACACCGGGACGCACCCAAAT
>NW_021025622.1:57700-84137 GCF_004153795.1 Camellia sinensis | reverse complement strand
CACTACTTTTTTTTTTCGGTTGTCCCAACCACCCAAATTTTTTTTTTTCTTTTTTTTTTTTTAAAAAAAAAAGCCCCAACACCAAAACACAAATAAATAAATAAAAAAATTCAAAATACATTTAACTCTTTGGCTACTTCTAATCAAAAGGAATGTAGAAGGCTAGGGCTCATCACAAGGCACATGAGAGAGAGAGAGAGAGATGGCACTACAACAAAACTAACTGTTTACGGTTTTATATTTACGGCATGCTTCGAATGCATGTCGTAGTTAGTACATTCTATGACCTTTCTTTTTTTTGCAAGTCGCTAATACTTTTTCAATAACAGCATACACATCATGTAAGTCGTTGATTCATATATTTATGACATGCAAAAGTATGCCAAAGAAATGTATATTTTCACGGCTTACAAAAATATGTCGTAAAATAATTACACTTAAGACGACATATATTTCATGTCTTAAACTATTTTAACTTTATACGGCATGCATTAGTATTTACTAAAAAAAATTTTAATTCGATTTTTTTATGACATACAAAAGTATGTCGTAAAAAAATATATATTTTCACGGCGTACAAATAATTTCATTTAAGACGACATACATTTTATGTTGTAAAATATTATACCCTTACACAACATACATTAGCATGTCGTGAAAACATCAACTAAAAAAATTTCAATTTGATATATTTTCAAAAAAAAAAAAAAAAAAAAAAACTAGCAATTTCCAACCCCTAGGTGGGTTCAGTGTTATGTTTTCGTCACTGTATTCAAAGCGGATTACGGACTCGCCAATAAAACCCAACCTTTTCTCTTCTTCACTCCTCCCCTAAAACCCTCGAGAACAAATCAGACCTTCAAATCCCCTGATAGATCTTCATACATTCTTTGCATTTGAGATTAAAGTCACACAAATTTTGCATTCATACATCTCTCTCTCTCTATCTCCATCGGCGTCTCACACAAACGCACGAGCACCACCACCGACCACCACCAGCGGCTGTCACTCCGAGCTTGGAGTCCGATTCCGAGCTTGGAGATCAATTCTGATTCTAAGCCCCTTCCACGGATTCGATTAATTCTGTGTTTGCATATCTATTCGATTAATTCGATTCTAAGCCTTGAATTTATGTGTTCCAATTCTTCTCTCTCATCTCTCTTTGATTTTGATTTCTAGGGTTTTCACACCCTTATTGAATGTGTTTTCACTTCCGTGATTGCTCGTTTTGGGATTGAACAAAAAGGTCCTCTTCGCGATTGCTTCAGTCGAAGTCTACTTCGAAGAACGTTTTCACGGTACTTTCTCTTTCTCTAGCTCTTGTTTTCTGGTTCTTACATGCTGATTTTCGCTTGCATTTTGAGATTCCTATGATTTTCCGGTGGTTTAGTGGAATGAATTGATGTTGAATTTGATATTCCTTGCTGAAGATTGACATTATGATTATGCTTGTGTTGTCAATCTGATGATCTAATGATTTTGCGATGGTCTCAACCATGTTTTTTGGTCCATGGACTTTGGTCAAAAGAAAACAATCATTTAAAGCTATTGAATCATTAGAACATTCAAGTCTATTCACTGATTAATATATCAGAGTTTTCTGAGAGCCCTTAGCCTAATGTCTATTTATAGTTTGTTTAGAAAAGACATTGCATGAATTATAAAAACTTGTGCATGTTACCGAGCTCAAGCACACTACTATCCCTGTTCTCTTTCATGTAATGTTGTCACCCATGTGACCGCTCTTTGAGCAGGCTACGAGAAGGAGCCTCTTGGAATTTTTACATTTTTTTTAGAAACCACTGAGTGCTCTGCTCAATCTCTTTTCAAGCAGGCTTTGAGTGAGGACCTAGTTTCTGCCCCTTAATCTTGTTTTCATAATTTTTAGTTCCAAAATATCAAGGTTAATGTTAAGTCAAATAGGCCAATTTTAGGTAACTAAAACTAGTGACCCAAAACTAATGCAACATTTTTTTTTCCTGTGCTAAGATAAGCTCAAAACACAACCACAATGGGACTTCGCGACCACTGCTTTGTTTCAAACTGCCACACGAAAGTTAGTCTCCAAACTGTCACAATAAAGAAGAGTAAAAAATATCATTTTGGCTGGCCCAAGCTTATTTAGGAAGCTCCTGAAAGTTGGTTATTTCCAAGAATGATTTTATGAATCCTAAGTTTGTTTTTAGTGTTGATGTGTCAATTTTGTATTAAAGTAAAAGAACTATTGGACTACTTAGTTATTTGGGGTTGAAGGAGTACCAATATTTTCAAAAATTATTTTCTTGGGAAAAATAATTTCATTTTATGCCTATTTCAGTTATTTTGGTATTGTTTGAATGTTATGTGTCTGCATGTGTGATACTGATCTCGCCACCATCACCATGTGTAATGATCTTCTGGTTTTATTGATATGGAATGGACATGTTTGATAGTGGTATACTAGGATTTTGGCCAATGTAAATATCCCTTGTGCAACTGTCAATGTTATGGGTATGCATGTGGTATGTGCAGTGGCTTGCAGCTGTGGAACTTGGACTTTTAAAAGGCCGCCATCCTCTTTTGAAAGATGTCAATGTTATGAGTATGCATGTGATTTGTGCAGTGGTTTAAGTATATCCAAGCATCTGCATGTGTGCATGTTTGCGTTTTTTCCATGCCAAGACTAAAGTTTTCTCTAATTGTAGAATCATGTTGCTATAAATTATACTAGAGGCTGGTGTTATACAGAGGTTTAATCACATTAGCAATGAGTCCTGTTTTAACATTCCTACCTGCAGTGTTTAACCATTCCGATGTGTGGCACGATCCAACATATCGCTTCTCTAGCCAAACCTAGCAAATTAATTCATAGTTTGTTGTTTCAATTTAAACAAGCAGCAATAATGGTAAAGAAACAAAAAGATAATTCACGCTAGTTTGGAGTTTCAAATAGTTGTTAATGATTCTATGTGGAAGTGGCAGTCTCAAATTATTATTCATGTAAAGGTCATATAGTGGGTGTTTGGGAAATGGCTTTTTTTTAGGCTTTTTAGCTTTTTGGCTATTTTAGTAGGCTATTTTAGTTTTTGTGTTTAGGAAGTTGGGTTAAATTTTTGGGTTGATTGTTGTATTGAAAAGTGTGTTTGAAATGAAATTTAAAGTTGAAATGACAAATTTGCCCATAACCTTATTTTTTCCAAAATTGATCTATAGGGGTAAAAGCGTCATTTCACTGTCTGAAGCCTACACTGTTGGTGACAGTGTAGGCTGTTGTGCTGCTAGGCAGTTGCTGCTTTTCCTTCCTTTTTTTTTTTTTTTAAATCAATGAGTTAGGTGGGATAATTTGAGGCTAAAAGGTTTTTTTTTGTCTTGTTGCTTGCTATGAGAGGCATGTCTTGGATGGCACTAATGCTTTCAGTGGTCACTCTCTTGGCTTTAAATTATATATATATATATATATGTATATATGGCATGTCAGTTATATATGCTTTGGGGTTCTAATGCTTTATTTCCAGAATGTTGTTCTGGCTTTGGATTCTTTAGCCCTGGACATTGATCAAGTAGAAAATCTCATTAAATTTTGTCCTACAAAAGAAGAAACGACAATGCTGAAGGTACACTTCCATACCCTCTCTCTCTCTCTCTCTCTCTCTCTCAATTTGTTGGGTTTGAGTTGTAATTATGTGATATTTTGATGTCATAGTATGTATTTGACTTAGACATATGTTGAAAAACGAAAAGGTTTTGTATTTACTTCAAAATTACTCATTAGTTGGTTTCTTGAGCTGTGGTACACTTTTATCTGGTGTACTCCCTTCTTTTTATCCCTTAAGATGATTTCAAAATTATATTTAACTATTTTATTTGTTTCTTACTGATTTTTCTTTCTTTCAGAACTACAATGGGACCAACAATATGCTTGGAAAATATGAACAGGTTTTTGTTTTGGTTTGATGATGGAGGGAAGGGAAGTGCAAAAATCCTGTATAGGTATTGATAACAAATTTTGTGCTTGATGAACATCTCAATTTTTCCAGGACTTGATGAATGTCTCGCGAGTGGAGTCCAAATTATGAGTATTTGCGTTCAGAATTACTTTTCCAGTTAGGTATATCTGAGAATAAATGCTATTATTATTTCTAGCCGTTTGTGCTTATATTATAGCTTCGAACTTGTTTAGGTGAATGACTTAAGATGTAACTTGAACACAATTAATGCTGCTGCTAGAGAGGTACTTCCTTTTATTTAGGGTTTGTGAAGTTAGAACTAGTGAGAAATCATTTTCAGCACCTTAATATCATACCCGTTATTATAGGCAAAAGAATCTGCAAAATTGCGTCAAGTAATGCAGACGATTCTCACTATAGGAAATGCATCGAACCAAGGCACTGTTTGAGGTATTATTTTGTATCAAAGCTGAAGGACTTCACTAGAAGGGAGAAGCCTACAGTTATCACATAAATCTGAGTGTCTGAGGTTAATCTCACACAATGAGGCTTCATTAGTAACAATGCGAAAGCAGTTTGGGCATCCCATCTTTTCTCCTGCATGTTTCTCATATTTATATATATTTTCGTTTGGTGTTGATTGCACAATATGCAGTCGCTCACAAGATGACATTTGAATATTTGTTTTCTTGGCAGGTGGATCCCCAAGATATTGTTATGGTATGTGGATATATTTAGATACTCTGAACCTGCAACAAATCATAAAACACAAAATGATTTATATAATTACACTGTTCTGAAAATTTTGTCATGTAGGATTAAATTTTTTATCCCTGCACTGGAAACCCATGTCAAAGTTCATTTGGCATGGGTGGTGGGTTTGAATTACCCAAGATTTATGTGTTCATTCCTGGCTAAAAGACTCCTGTTTGAGCTCTGCACTTTCATCTATTTATTATTATTTTTACTCTAGTTTTTATTTTACCTTTATTAGCATGCTTTATTAGTTCACAAGTACTAATAACATTGACAGGTTGTGGCCCTATTGAAAATGTCAGGACTGTGTTAAATGACTAATATTTCATGTTTTTCTCTTGTTTGTTTTGTTCTTACTTTTGGCTGGTATAGGCACCGATCTTGGAGCTGCCTTGGTAAATCTGGAAACTGGTGTGCAATCATGGGTGTTTTGTTGTAAAAGTAATGTTTTGTCACTACAACTTGATCATTCGGTAATTATCCACATTTAAGATTCCATACAAATGTTTCTAAATTGTCTATTTTCACATCTGCTTCCTTATTTTTTTGGATTACTAAGTGGATCACTCTTTTCTGTTTTTGGTTCTGTCTAGTTAAGAATTCTGAGAGTACACAAACTTTATATTAAAATATTTGCAACACATTAACCTAGAAAACTTGACATAAAACTTACTTGACTAAAATCTTAATTCCATTAGGTTCCACGTGGCACCAATATATAATTCAGAATTTGCACATCAACAGTTAACAGGCTTTGCATAATCAAGTCAACAACTTTTTTCTTGGTAGATATTGACCTCATCTCAAGATTTATAAATGGCATTATTGTACTTTTATATATTATCATTACATTTTTTATTTGATAATTTTTTATCTATTATTATTACATGACCTTTGTCTATGGTTACCAGACTATCACTATATGATTTCAATGTAACAAAACTCATCTCTTGTTGCAGGGACGGATTGTTTTATGTGGTTTAAGAAATGGAGCAATTTGTTTTCTGCATATTCATGTCTTGGAATAATTATCAATTTTTAAATGGATATGACAACTCTCTTCTGGATATTAATTTGTTTTCTGCATGTTCATGTCTGATGATGAGTTAACTGCTGAAATCTTTTAACACGTGAGTTTTCCTATATTCAAGGGCATGGAAAAAATCTTTGCATAACCCTGTTCCTTCTCTTGATCATTGTTGCCCTGTAGTCATAGTTCATATTCAGCTATCTTAAGATATTTGGTCCACTTTTCCCATAAGAATTGATTATTCAATCAAAGTTGTTATTCTTTTTCTATTGAAGTAGGAGATGAAGAGTCAGTGTAATGAGAAAAAGTCTGACTGTATCTTTTGTAAGACTAGAATAGTCTCTATAAATAGTTAGTTTATTGATATGTTCTTGTGGTTTCTAAATTAATCTGTGTTTTCATTTTTCATGTCAGAAATTTTTTGCAGAGATGCAAAATATGGTCAAAGAATTAAAGAACTTAGTTTTTTAAGTTTTTTCATTTTTTAATATATGTAAGCACAGTTAAATTTTTTTTATTTAATTCCTTTGTATATACTTTTGAACATTTAATTTTCATTTATGAAATATATGATGTTATTCCATTCAATATGTGGTTATGATTCAAAGTATAGTATATAATGTGTATTACATTTTTAAATGTGCATACAAAAATAATATTGATTATTTTTCAAATATGTCAAACCCTTTTTTTATCATAGATTTTATTAGTTATTAATCACACTTAAAACATGTGATCTAATTGTTAATAATCACACTTAAAATATGTGATCTAAATATTTTAAATCACACTTAAAAGGTGTGATTTATATGTTATTAATTACACTTAAAAGATGTGATCTAAATATTTTTAATCACACTTAAAAGGTGTGATCTAAATGTTATTAAGCACACTTAAAAAGTGTGATTAAAAATGACCCATTTTAATCACACTTCCAAAGATCACACTTTAATAAAGCTTAAAAGGTGTGATTAAATAACATATATCACAAAAAAAAGTGTGATCTTTATTTGTTTTTGTAGCAGTGAGCATAGTTTCGATGAAGAAAGTTGAAGCTATTTGTACTATTCCAATTTCGGAAGAGGATATGAAGGATTCTTTGGTTTGGCATTTCGAGTCTAAGGGCTTTTTTGGTGAAGTCGGGTTATCATGTTGCTTTAAAAAAGGAAGAAAAGGAGCTCATTTACAGACCGCCTTCATCTTTCCAGCTCCCTAAGAACTTTTGGAAATTCATTTGGTCTCTAATGTCCCTCTGAAAATCCGTCATTTCTGGTGGAGAGTAAGTGAGAACTTGCTAGCTACAAAGGAAAATCTGTTCAACAGGAAATGTGCTGAGTCTCGTTATTGTCCTATTTGCAACAAGCAGCTGGAATCGGTAGAGCACCTTCTATTTGAGTGTGATTGGGTTAGACCGGTGTGGTTCGGGTGTGAGTTTGGTTATAAAGTTTCTTGGTCAAAGACTCATTCAATTTTGAAGTGGTCTTGCAAGATGATGAAGTATTTCAATGACAAGGAGTGTAATAACTTCTTCAGCTCAATTGCCTGGATCTGTTGGTTTGTTTGGAAAGACGACAATGATTTTGTTTTCTCTCAAAATCCAGTTGATCTGATCTTCACGTTGCATCGAGTAGGGAAGGCAAAAAAAGAATTTGATACGAGGAACAACTCCCATGGGGCTGATCAAAGTCACAGTTTTAGAAGCAACCATCAACGTGAAGCTAATTGGAAACGTCCAGCTGCTGGAAAATTTAAGATAAATTGTGATGTGGCTATTTAAAAAGGCTTAGATCATGTATCAATTACTGTCATTCTTAAGGATTCGAATGGTAGGCTGTTGGATGGTTTGGTCAAAAATACTATGTGTTCTTCTCTCCAAGTTGAGGCCCTCGCATGTCGGTTAGCTTGTCAGTTGGCTCTAGCTCGTCAGTTGGCTCTAGCTCGTAACCTTTCGGGGGCGGTATTACAGTGTCAACACAGATTACAAATAAAATATAATGAAAAAGGAACACAATAAAAAGAATATTTTAATGAAATAGAATTTTAAATTAGAAAGTTTGATGGAGTGTGCAAATAAAAAAGAGATTATCTAAAATACGAAAGTAAATTTTGTGTTATAATTTAATTCAAATTTTACTGAGTTTGAAGCGGATCCTTATAGACCATTTGGGACAAAGTAGGACCATCGAATCAACATACAAATCTATCCCTATTTTAAGAGTTATTTATACCAAAATTTTTAACGCCACCAAATTTTTGTTAGAGAATTACATTTTTAAACTTGCGAATTTATCTACATTGATATGGTAAAAGAATTAAGCTCCATATGATTGGATGTGTAAAATAATCATAAGTTAACACCTATCATATTTCATTATTATGGGTTGAATTGTAAAATTTTTTGAGAATCTTAAGCTCCGTTTGGTTAGAGTTTCGAATTATAGTTCTACCCATTGATTTAAGTGTGTTGTTTGTTTTGAGCTTTCAAATCATAATTCTACACCCATTTCTCAAAACTCAATTCAAAACATAATCATTACTTTTCAAAATTCATAACTAAACACATAATTCAAAACTCTTTTCAAAACTCAATTCAAATAAATATTTTAATTTTTTAAATATTTTAAATATTTAAATATTTTAAAAATATTTTAATTTTGTTAAGGTTTTAAATATTTTAATATTTAAATATCTTACGATTTTTTTAATTTTTTAATTTTTTAAATATTTTAATTTCAAAATATTACGATTTTAATTTTTTAAAATTTAAAATATTTTATAAAAATATTTTTAAATATCTTAATTTTTTTGTTATGTATTTGGTTACGATTTGAGTATAGAGTTGTGAAAGTAGTATGGAGTTTCGAGTTATGTGTTTGGTTATGAGTTTTAAAAATAATTTCTTAATTGAGTTTTGTTTTATATGTTTGGTTACGATTTGAGTGTAGAGTTATTTTTAAATTTAAAATATTAACATTTTAAATTATTTAAATTTTTACGATTTAAATTTTTTGAATATTTATTTTAATTTTTTATTTATTAAATTTTTTAGATTATTTAAATTATTTCAATATTTATGATTTAAATTTTTTGAATATTTATTTTCAAAAAAAAAATTATTTCCTTTGTAGTATTTTCAATTTAAAAATTGATTAATGTTATTTTCTGTTAATAATAATTTTTTTTAATTGAATTTTAAAAAGAGTTTGGTTATGAGTGTTGATCAGAATTTTCGATAGTGTGAAAGAAGTGTGTTTTGTTATGAATTATAACAGTTTGAATTATGTTTTGAAAACTCTTTCCAAAACTCATAACCAAACAAATTTTCTTACTTTCTTATTATACTTTGACCACTTTCTCTCTCTAGTTTGAGAGCTTCTCACTCTACACTTCTCTTCTCCTAGGGTTTTTGAGGGCTGTTGCAGTCGGGGTGGGGGAGGGGATTCCGGCGGCCTTTGGCCTCCTCCTCCATTTTCTTTTTGCTTTTCTTGTTTAGCTTCCAATAACATGTAAGCTTTGTCCTTCCATCATCTCCCTCCTTTGTGGGGTGTTTCCTCCCTCTGCTTCAACTCCAACCACGGCCTCGCCAGATCTGCCACCTTCATCCTTGCCGGATCTGCTGCAATCGCCGATTTTGGAAGTTAGTTGCTGTGTGGATTTATGTTTTTTCTGTATTGTGTTTTTGATTTACTTTGTTTTGCTCTGGTTGTTTGTTTGGTTTATGGGGAGTCCATCAGTGAGTGCTTATTAGGCTTACCCACTCTGTGGTTGAGATTTATGATTTATTTCAGACATGCTCTATTACTGACTCTTATGATCGGTTCTACTTCGCAGTACGAATACATGCACAAGAGATGCGTCTGAATATTTTCTTAGTTTCTCTCCTTTGTATTTCGTGCAAAATTTTTACTTTGTTTTGCGTAAGTGTTGGTTTGGATGGACTCCTGTAATTGCCGCTTTTGGCTTTCATTAATGAAATCTTCTATTGATAAAAAAATAAAATAAAATAAATTTTCTTACTTCACATGTCAAATCAAACTTTCAAAACTCAATTCAACACTTTATTCAAAAACCATAACCAAACAAATTTTCTACACTCAAATCATAATTCCACAACTCACAAATTCAAAATGCAACTCATACTCTCAAATCATATTTACAAAACTCTTTCAAACGCAACCTTAAACATTTTTTTTAAAAAAAATTATATTATAAATTGTGGGATATGAGTTATTGTTATTGTTATTTTTAACTTGAAGGACTGTTAAATGAATTGAGAGAAATTATTTAATAATTTCAAAACACCACGTGATCATACTCCAAGTGAATTATCAATTACTTAGTCTCATGTTATTCTCTCATTTTCACATAAATCACAAGCTCTTACTCCTCTCTACCAATCAAAACCTTATGGAACACCACATATTCATACTACGAAAATACTGAATAATCACCCATGAATTGAACATTTTTAATAATTTTATAAATTAGGTCGTCAACAAAATTTAATAGCACAATAAATTTAGGTCTTTTATTAAGGTCTCACTTGGCAAGTGATTTTTTTAGTCAAAAAGTCAAAAGGTTACTAAAAAAATAAAAAAAGTCAATAACCTATACTAAAAAGTCAAAGATTTTTTTTTCTCTATTTTTTACACATCTTTTCATAAAAAGCCAAAAAGTCATCTCAAACATATTAATTTTTTTAACATCATATTTTAGTTACAAAGTCAAAAAATTACTAAAAAAGTCTATTCTTAAACGAGGCCTAAATGTTTGAATTTAACCCATAAAAAGAAAGTAGATAGTTATATTGTGTAATTAAATAATATAAAAATAAAACTAATCAGTGTGTTTGGTTTGAATTTTGTGGATTAAGTTTTTTGAAAATTAAATTTTTTGGTTTTCGTATTCTTTTGTTTTTTGTGAATATTTTATAAATTTTAAACATTTTTTTTACTTTTTTAGATGCACCTTAGTTAGATGTATCTAAAAAGTAAAAAATTTGTGAAAAAATATTTTAAAAAATTAATAAATACATAAAAATACTAAAAATGTACTGAATTCTTGTATTTTTTTTTGTATTTTTGGTATTTAGTGAATTTTTCTGTTCAATCGTCTTTGTTGTTTGATTAATTAATCCTGTTTTCAGATCATCTTAATCACCCACAAGATCAGTCTGTTCTATCCACCTAGTTTAAGTCACCCGCTTCTTCCCAGTCTTCTGTAAGTCCTTTGTTTTAGGCAGAGTCAGACTTTGGGGTTTAAAGATAGGGTATGTATGTACACTAGGTCTGTGATAAAATTGACAAGAATAGGGTATGTATTAAGAAAAAATAAAAAAATTACTTAAAATATTAAAAAAATTCAGTAAAAATAAAAAAATACAAAAAATAAGAAAATAGAATTTTTTGAAAAATATTTTCTGAAAAATAAAAACAAGCAAGCTGAATATACTTTTAAATAGTTGCACCAGATCGTGCTTGGCTACAATTTTTTTTATTTATTTATTTCAAATTTAACTCAAAATTTTAAAAAAATTTAAAATCTCAATCAAATCCGATTTTATGAGTTAAATATTTTTTTTCCAAATCGTTCAGTTCTTATTAATAAATTCATATTAAGATATAATATGAATTAAAACTTATAAATTTAAATTTAGACATATTTTACGTTTAAATATAATTCCCCCCATACACTCTCTCTCTCTCTCTTACGGCAATTGGAGTAGCCGACTGGGCTTGTTGATTCTTGATTGGATACACCTACTACCCTTTTAAAATATCATGGTTTAATTTGAAAAAAAATATATAAATATAATTCAATATTTAAATTTATAAAGTAAACTATCAATAAGTCTTAATAATTGGACTTAATTCCCATCAAGTCTTATTGAAAATAAGTCTCAGTAAAATTGTCGTTAAAAATAATTTTTTGTAATAATTTTTTATATATGTCGTTAAAAATTGATAATTAATGACCTTTTGTCATAATTTTTTATAAATTATCGCTAAAACTTATAATTAGTGACTTTTTTATGATAATTTTTTTTTTATAAAACCTATTATAGAATAAATCTATTTATTAAGATGCATACGTAAATATTTCTAATTTATATACCTGGTACATGGCAGGCCTACCAGGCTTTGGGCATGGCTGGTTGGTATTTGACTTTTTTTTTTTGTTTTTTTTCCTCCGATTGTGGACTGGCAGGTTTTATTTGTTTATTTCCTAATGTGTTTATTTATTTATTTTTAAAAAAATTGGTTAAGATAATGAAGAGATATCATGATCCTTTTGGGCTAAATTAGACGAAAAAAGAAAAGAAAAGAAAAGAAAAGAAAAGAAAAAGAGAGCCATAATTGCATGATTGAACACATACTCAACTTCCACGTGCTGCTAGTAATGTTGTTGAAATAATATAATTTTAAAAAATAGAAAACCAGCCATTTAATTTAATAAAATAAAAGATCGTATCTCATTATTAATGGCGACGTTAGGGAGTTGAATTTTTTTGGTATGTCTAACAACGGAAGGGGCATATATATGATCTCTTAGAGAAATGATGAAGAATCATGTTGGAATCACTACAAAAAAATTTGTTTTTTGCGACGGTAAACGGCCGTCGCAAATGCCCCGAAAGCCGTCGCTAATGTCTTTTGCGACGGTAATGTGACTTTTTGCGACGGTAAGGGGGGGTTGCGACAGACGGGGTTGCAAAAGACCTTTGGCGACGGTATGTACCGTCGCCATTAGTTTCTGCGACGGTATGCCAAGTTTTTTGCGACGGTATTTTTCCCGTCGCAAATAATGGTGGAAAAATCACTTTTCGCGACACCGTCTTATTGCCACAGTCGGTACACCGTCTCGCCTCCCATCGATTTTGATTCAGGGGTCTCTCTCTCTCTCTCTCTATTTCCCCATTTCACTCTAGCTCTAGGGTTTTTACTTTGTTTTTGATGCTATAGAATCTTGATTTCTGTGAAATGAATAAATGTGTTTTGATTTTTGTTCTAGATTTAGGGGTTTTTTTCTATGCAGAGGCTTGATCTGTTCTGTATGTTGTATGATTCGTACTGTATGCTGTATGATTCTTGTAATATTGATTAGAGGAATTCATCTACTTCTAATTTGAGTTTCTTAAGGTGGTCCAATGCGTTCTCACCATTCCAATGTTATGGTTTCTTGTGATATAAAGGTAATTGCCCTGGTTGATATAATTAGATTTGAATCAAATAATATACATGAATGTAAGGCAAGTATATGGGATGAAATATAACACATTAATACATACAAGCATGGTAAGGCAAGTAAACCACATTTGGCATGCTTTTAAGCACTCAGGAACACTTGACACAAAAAAGTAACATATTTTTAGATTAGTATAGGAGCCAAAGGATTGGGTCGGTAAAAATACTTTTGACCTTTTTAGGTTCTGAAAATTAACAGAAATATAGAATAATAAGTTTACTTTCATTTCCAATTTCAGAATTTGCATAACCTAACTAGAATTTTTATCAATAGGCCACACACCATATTCTGTCCAGATTTAACACACTATTAGGAAAATGAGCGTTTCTCTCAATCTACCCAATAACTTTTACTCAAATAAATTTTGTTGGAAAGAGGACTAAAAATGCTAAGTTTTGACATAAGAACCAACCTAAGATGATTTTTCTAGATTTCTTTTTTTTTTTTTAAATACACGAAGTGGACTGTTTTCTGGAAACACAGGGCTAGATTGTTTAAAAAAATTGTTTAGACTATAAAAACGTCTAATTAGGGGCTACAAAAAATGTCACATGCTCTAAATACCTCAAAGATCATCCCCTACATTCAGTTTTGAAAAAGAAGTAAGTTTGATATTTTTCCAAGAGTGATAGTCATGAAATCAGCAGAAAATACAAGGTAGCATCACTTATTCATACTAACACCTAAACTTACACCCCATTTCCAAGCACACCAACATTTCATACATACATAGGACATGTAAATTAACATAGCACTCGGGAAAATTTTATGAAGTTGAAAGAAGAATATTAATTCTCTTTTAGCCTACTGCTCCCTAAATCTTGGAACCCCACACCTCCAAAACACTTATGCTCTTTTATTTCACTTTCTACTTTTGTTTGATGAGAAGTTCTTCACAATAAACTTGTATGTATAGTGTTGGAAAAATCTTCTGTGTAAAATAAATAAATTGAAATAAATCAAACAAATAAATAAATTACGTACCGAATTTATTTTGTCAAACCGAATAAATATTTAAAGATCAAGTCGAGTGTGTGATACTCTGTCCTTAAGACAGATTCGCTACGCTACGGTGCTTACGGAAAAATGATGTCTATCTTCCAAGATACAATGATCTTCACAAATTGTAGTAGCACTTCAAACAATTTGTTTGGCGAATAAAAATCTTATGTTCTATACTCTCTTTAATTTTTTCTTAAAAACTAATATGAAGAGTTTTTAAGCAAATGAGCAAAACTGGATAGCAAAGTGAAACTTTCAGATTATTTTTGGATGTCCAAACAGCTGGAATAATGCTGGTATTTTGAACCGAAAGGTGCAGTCCAAAATTCAACAGATCTGTCCAAACTATGCAGTTTCTATCTGTGTAACTGCAGCAATTATGAGCAGTTAACCTGTTGGAAATTCGAACTGAAGGAGATAAAAATGGACAGAAAATTAATTCAATTTTTGGAACAAAATTTGAATTTGATTTCATTAAAAATTCATATAAATTTTGTCCAAAAAATTAATATTAGAACCGACCCGACCCACATTCGCGCCTAATTCCGGTCGGACGGCGCACGGTGTGGTGGTTTGGGTAAGGTTCACTTTGTCCATAACTCTTCCCTTCTACAAACTTGAGGTGCCCTTTGGGGCCCATGCCCAAGTTAGTACACTAAGAGCTTATATACTCATAAAAGCTCTCTTAACGTTTCAATGTAGGATAATCGATTTCAAGAAAACCACATTTAATTCTTAAAATGTCCATTCCATGAACCTGAAACACGTCAAGTTCTCATTCACTATAAATGGTTTTGATGAACCGTCTTCACTGTGTGACTTGCTATGAGGAAGGAACACGTCATCTCTCTTGGATCCACCCAAAAACCGTGTGACCCCTCAATTTTGGGCCAGTTGGCCAAAATAAGCCTATAAAACCAAATTTTCCAATAATCCCCTCACATGAATGGAATTTGATGAAGAGAAAATGCAACAAATGGTCTAATTACAGAGAGTACAAAAATTGGAAAATATTATGCAAAAGGATTGGTAGCTTTTGGCTTTGAAACCTTTCATTGTGAGGCACTATCGATTTACTGCTAATTAGTGAACATGATGTCTTAACTATTCAACTTGTTTGTGTAACAAGACAATGAACTCACACAGTATATTACCAAGACATAGTTTAGTTTTCCCTATTGTGTCATTTTGGGCCCTGAACAACTTGGTTTTTCATGAGTGTTCTACAGAATTTAACCTTTCACAAATCTCATAGAACCGGCTCAGTTTTATACCATATAGGTGATTCTTATGAAGAGTATCTTGTTCATACTCCACTAGGTATACCTAGATAAAAAAATCATTAAAAGCATACTTAACTAAAATGCTACAGGACATCACTAATTCATCATAGAAATGGGTAGGAGTTGGACTCCTCTCTCTCTTTTCTGAGTCAATCACAACTCGGTTGTCCCTTTGAACCTAGATCTTGGGATCTCCAGTCAACTAGGTTGGGTTGCCGTTGTGGTAACTCTTTATTTAATAGGCTTTAGTCCCATTCCCCTCGATGAATTCTCAACTAATTCTCTTGCTAACCCTTTGGTTAGTGGATTCGCTATGTTGTCTTTAGACTTTACATATTTAATGAAAATAATTCCATTAGAGAGTAGTTTTCTTACGGTGTTATGTCGACGACGAATGTGTGGTGATTTACTATTATACATATGACTCTGTGCTCTACCTATTGCTGATTGACTATCACAATGTATGCATATAGCAGGCACCGGTTTTGGCCACATTGGAATATCTTCAAGGAAGTGGCGAAGTCATTCTGCCTCTTCTCAAGCTTTATCTAAAGTTATGAATTCTGATTCCATAGTAGACCTAGCAATGCAAGTCAATTTGGAAGATTTCCAAGATACAGCCGCACCACCAAGACCAAAGACATACCCACTGGTGGATTTTGAGTCTTTAGTATCCGATATCCAGTTTGCATCACAGTACCCTTCAAGTACTGCTGGATATCTAGTATAATTCAGCCCAATGTTACGAGTAAATCTAAGGTATTTTAAAACCCTTATAATTGTTTTCCAATGTTTTACTCCTGGATTACTCATATATCTACTTAATTTACTTACTGCATAAGCTATATCTGGGTGAGTGCAGTTCATCAAGTACATTAAGCTTCCAATAATTTGGGCATACTCTAATTGAGAAATACTCTCTTGTACATTCTTAGAAAGAAACAAATTAACATCCACAGGTGTTCTAGCAAGATGATCATCATCTTTGCTGAATTTGTCAAGTATTTTCTCAATGTAATGAGATTATGATTAAGTATAACCTTCTGATGTTTTGGTAATTTTCATACCAATAATTTCATCAGCAATCCCCATGCCCTTCATGTCAAAATGTTTATTCAACATTTTCTTGGTAGTTTTAATCATGTCATTATTACTACCTATGATGAGCATATCATTCACATAAAGACATACAATGACATAACTTTTGTCTATGTTTTTAATATAAATACATTTGTCACACTTATTAATTTGAATCTATTTGACATCATTGTTTTGTCAAATTTCTCATGCCATTACTTTGGCGCTTGTTTTAAACTATATAATGATTTAACTAATTTACACATTTTTTTTTCTTTTCCTGGAACAGAAAATCCTTCTGGTTGTTCCATGCAAATTTCTTCATCTAACTCACCATTTAAGAAAGCGGTTTTCACATTCATTTGATGAATGTAAATTTCTTCATCTAACTCACCATTTAAGAAAGTGGTTTTCGCATCCATTTGATAAATTTCTAGATTGTACAACGATGCAATAACAATTAATATTCTAATGGATGTTATTCTAGTAACCGGTGAGTATGTGTCAAAATAATCAAGACCTTCTTTTTATCTAAAACCTTTGACCACAAGTCTTGCCGTGTACTTGTCAATTGATCCATCCGCTTTCATTTTTCTTTTGAAAATCCAATTGTACCCAAGAGGTTTACAATCTAGTGGCAAATCCACCAATTTCCAAGTGTGATTTTGCCAGATGGATTCAACTTTGCTGTTTACAGCTTCTCTCCATAAAGAAGCCGTGAGACTGGACATAGCCTCTTTAAAAGTTAAGGGCTTATTTTCTAACAAAAATGTTAGAAAATCTGGACCAAAATATTTTGAGGTTCTAGCACGTTTACTACACCTAAGTTCCTCTTCCTCATTTTGATCTATCTCATGCTCTTGTTCTTGATCATGTTCTTGATCCTGGCTAGTAATAGCATCAAAAGATATTTTCTTAGTCTCTTGTCCAATCTTATTCGGAAATACATGTTCAAAGAAAGATGCATTCTGAGATTCAATAATAGTATTTACATACATTTCAAAATGTTCTAATTTATGAATAAAAAATCGATATGCACTACTGTTCATGGCATAACCAATGAAAATGCAATCAATTGTTTTAGGACCTATCTTAGCCTTTTTAGGACTGGGAATAGCCACTTTAGCCAAATACTCCCACACTTTTAAGTATTTTTAGGATAGTACTCTCCCATACCACAATTCATAAGGTGTTTGATCTACTTTCTTTCGGAATACTTTATTAAGTATATAATTAGCAGAAAATATTGTTTCCCCCCATAAGTTCTGAGGTAATCCAGAATTGATTAACATGGCATTCATCATTTCTTTTAAAGTCCTATTTTTCATTTTAGCAATTCCATTTTGCTGAGGTGAGTAAGGAGCAATGGTTTGATAAATTATTCCATGTTCTTTACAAAATTCACCAAAAGGTGATTCATATTCACCACCTCTATCACTTCTAAGTTTCTTAATTTTTTTACTAAGTTGATTTTCAACATCATTCTTATATTGAATGAAAGTTTCCAAAGTTTCATCATTGGTTCGAATTAAATAAACATAACTATATCTAGTATAGTCATCTATAAAAGTGATAAAATACTTTTTCCCACCTCTAGTTTGAATTGATTTAAAATCACAATTGTCACTATGAATTAATTCAAGTGGTTCTGTACTTCTTTCAAATGAGTTTTGGATAATTTTGGCTCAACGCATATTTCACATTTATGATTTGAATCAATGTCAAATTTAGGTAAACATTCCATATTAATTAATATACACAAAGATCCATAATTAACATGTCCAAGTTTACCATGCCATAAATTTGAAGACTCAAGCAAGAAAGAAGAAGATGTATTATTATTAATAACAGAGGGTAGAACAGTCATTACATCCATTTTGAAAAGGCCATCAGACATGCAACATTTTCTTACATATATCTCGTTTTTGGTAAGTACAAACTTGTCACTTTAAAAAACTAGCCTAAACCTATTTTTACTCAATAAAGATCCGGAAACAAGATTCTTGCAAATGTCCGGTACATGCAACACATTGTTGATAGTGAGTTCCTTTCTAGATGTCATCTTCAGAATAATCTTTCCTTGTCCTTCAACTTTAGAAGTTTGGGAGTTGCCTATAAAAAGTTGTTCACCGTTGTCCACTGTAGAATAAGATGTGAACATCTTTTTGTTGACACAGATATGGCGAGTAGCACCAGTGTCCACCCACCATTCTTTAGGATTTTTGACAAGGTTTGCCTCGGAAACTACTGCAAAAATTTTATGTCATCAACACCATTGGAAATTTTGTCCACTTCATTATATTGGATTGAGTAGGCTTCTTGCTTGTTCTTCTTTTACTTTTGCCTTTGCTACAACAATCTTTGGCCCGATGTTCCTTTTTGTCACAAATGTAACATTTGCCATTAAAATTGTACTTTTCAGTTTCCCCCCTTTAGAGCCTGTGATGAACTTTCTCCAGAAAATTTATGTTTCTTTTTGGAGCATGTTTCACCACATTTGCCTTAGACTCCATTGGATGCTTACCAGCCCGCTTTTCAGAATTGCGGTTGTCCTCTTCAATCCTCAAATGCATAATCAATTCTTCTAAAGATATTTCTTTGTGCTTGTGTTTGAGGTAGTTCTTGAATTCCTTCCAGCCTTGTGGTAATTTTTTAATTAAGGCTGCAACTTGGAAGGATTCACTTAGAGACATGCCTTTTGCGCGAATGTTATGCAGAATGAGTTGGAGATCTTGAACTTGGCTGATCACAGTCTTAGAATCAACCATCACAAAGTCCAGGAATTTGCCAACCACAAATTTCTTTGAGTCAGCATCTTCTGTTTGGTACTTTTTCTCCAAAGACTCCCAAAGTTCCTTTGCTGTCTTGATAGGATTGTAGACGATGTATAATGTGTTGTCAAGTCCGTTTAAAATGTAGTTCTGGCAAAGGAAATCAGCATGTTTCCAGGCATCAACCGCAGCAACCACTTGCCAGTCAGTTTCATTCTCTTTCAAAATAGGAGCATCCTCTCGGAGAAAACGAACCAGGTTAAGAGTTGTAAGATAAAACAACATTTTCTGTTGCCATCTTTTAAAATCAGTTCCTGAGAAAATCTCTGGCTTCTCACCGTGATTGACTAGCACAGTCATAACAGGAGGAGGGGTTGGAGCAATTGCAGCCACCACACTAGTACTTGTTTGAGCATTAGTTTGACCAGTTTTAGTAGCTATGAATTCTAAATTATAAAACAAAGTTATAATTAGAATTATATATTACACAGGAAATTTAAACCAAAACCACAGAATTAAATTCTGTAAAATAAAAGAAACAATAATTGTAACTTATATTTTCAATTAATTTGGAAATAAAATAAAATTTTATTTAACCAAATTAATTCCACATAGAAAATTAAATTTTTGTAACACTTCAATAATTAAAATACTGAAACAAAATTTTAATTAACGAACACTCAGAAATAATTTCAGAAAATCAAAATTAATTTCTGCCAAAATTCTACAAATAAATATTTTGAATTGTTAATGACACTAGTATATTACTACTAATTGTCAAAGAAAATAGACAGTATATTACTACTATCTGTCAAACAATATATTACTACTATTTATTTTTCTAACCAAAATATTATTTTGTAAAATCACAGAAATGACATCTATCTTCCAGGATACAATGATCTTTACAAATTGTAGTAGCACTTCAAACAATTTGTACGGCGAACAAAAACCTTGTGTTCTATACTCTCTTTAATTTTTTCCTAAAAACTAATATGAAGAGTATTTATGCAAAGGAACAAAACTAGACAGCAAAATAAAACTTTCAGATTGTTTTCGGATGTCCAAACTATTGGAATAATGCTGGTATTTATAGGCAAAATAATCTACCCGAACAGGTTTAATTGAACCGAACAGGTGTAGATTTTGAATGAACGGATGCAGTCCAAAATTCAACAGATCTGTCTGAACTGTGTAGTTTATATCTATGTAACTGCAACAGTTATGAGCAGATTCCAATAGTTAACCAGTTGGAAATTTCGGACTGAAGGATATAAAAATGGACAGAAAATTAATTCAATTTTTGGCACAAAATTTGAATTTGATTTCATTAAAAATTTAAATAAATTTTCTCAAAAAAATTAATATTAGAACCGACTCGACCCACAACCTCGCCCGGCCGGTCGGACGACGCGCGTGTGGTGGTTTGGGTTAAGGTTCACTTTGTCCATAATTTTTTCCTTCTACAAACTTGGGATGCTCCTTGGAGCCCAACCCAAGTTAGTACACTAAGAACTTATATACTCACAAAAGCTCTCTTAAAGTTTCAACGTAGGACAACACATTTCAAGGAAATCTACATTTTAATTTTTTAAATGTCAATTACACGAACCTGAAAACGACGTCAAGTTCCCATTTACTCATAAATGGTTTTGACGAACCGTCTTCACCGTGTGACTTGTTATGAGATAAGGAACACGTCACCTCTCTAGACTTACCTCAAAAGACATGTGGACTCCACTCAATTTTGGGTTCAAAATTGACCCAAAACAAGCATATAAAAACTAAATTTTCCAACATATAGTTATACACCTCTAGTCAATAGACTAACATCAGAAATATGATCTTGCATATGCTTATTAAATCTAGTGGCACTTGTAAATGTATATATATATATACACACACGATATTAATATCCATTTGTGTGATTTTATTAACTTAACAATCTATTTAAAAAAATATTTATGCCAATTATCCATCATAAAAGTCCGTGAAAACATATATTCCCAACATTATTACCACCACCCTTTCTATTTTTGCTAGCTGCGTGGATCATGGCAATTAGAAATAATTTGAAGTAATCAATGATTATAACTTAATGATGGATTCACAAAATCCAGTCACATACACATTTGATGATTTAAATGTATCTCTTTAAGGATAGGACAAGTTTGGTGATTATTACGGTGGAAAATGTTATACAAATAAAAAAAATTATAAATTTTTCTTATAAATTAATATGGCATGGAGTGATATAACCTTGGAATGCCAAATAAGCTCCAATTCATTAATATTCTAGGTGATACATCAATTTATAAGAAAAGTTTGTTTGTATTACACTACCCCCATTGCGTTAGAGTGGCTTAATATCTTTTTGACGGAAACGAGATATTTGTACCTATAAGTCACGTTTGGTAATTGTTGCACTAGAATGACTTTATATCTCTTTAAAAAAAAGTGAGATATTTGTGCCTCTCATATCTCATTTTTTAAAAGATAATTTTATTAATAAGATATCTTTTATGATATTTTCACCAAAATTCTGTTTGTAAAAATTTGTAAAAATACAACTACTCTTTAGCAGTAAAATTGATGCAATTATTTAAAAATATATTAAAATAGTCACTAAAACTATGATTTGTATTGGAAAATATATATTAAAATTATAAATATTTTGATATTTTTTGAAAAAGTTTTTAAAAAAAATTAGAATTCTAAATACTCCTCACCTCTTTACTTTTTTATACGTTTTTTTCGTAAAAAGTCCAAAAATATATTTAGGCTCCGTTTGGGAAGAGTTAGATTGAGTTTTTTTTGGTTATTTTAGCCACAAAAGACAAAATATGCTATTTTAATCACAAAAAACAAAACAATACATCCAATCCATAATCATTACACTCTTCTCTCACAAAAAAAGTTAAAAAAGCCAAAAAGTCAAAAAGTCCTTCCCAAACCAAGCTTTTTAGCTCAGACTAAAATAACCAAAAAGCCAAAAAACCAACCCACTTCCCAAACCAACCCTTAGCTTAGTTCAGAAAGTGGGTTGACTTTTTAGTTTTTTAGCTATTTATTCGTTTGTCAAGTGACTTTTTTAGCTAAAAAGTCAAAAAGTCACTAAAAAAAATTAAAAAGCCAAAAATTTATAGCAAAAAGTCAAAGATTTCTTTTTTCCTTTACTTTTTATACATCTTTTCGTAAAAATCTAAAAAGTTATCCCAAACATACTAGTTTTTTACATCATAATTTAGCCAAAAAGTAAAAAAGTTACTAAAAAAATTTGTTCCCAAACGAGGCTTAGTCTGGGGTTAAAAAACCTTGTTTGGGTTGAGCTTTTTAGATTTTTGTGAGATATGGTGTATATTTGCCATTTCTCATGCATTAGGGTTTAAACACTCGAACACTTATTCCGACGATCTAGCATGATGGCAGATATGTAATTGTGTTGTTTACTTGCCATTTTCCATGCATTACGGCTTGACCACTCGGACACTTATTTGGACCCTCTTGCATGATGGCAGATTTGTAATTATGGTGTATATTTGCCATTTCTCATGCATTAGATTTAAACACTCGGACACTTATTCCGACCCCCTTGCATGATGGCAGACATGTAATTATGGTGTTTGCTTGCCATTTCTCATCCATTAGGGCTTAAACACTCGGACACTCATTCGGACCCTCTTGCATGATAGCAGATATGTAATTATGGTGTTTATTTGCCATTTCTCAAGCATTAGGGTTTAAACACTCGGACACTGATTCGGACCCTCTTGCGTGATGGCAGATATGTAATTATGGTTTTTACTTGCCATTTCTCATGCATTAGGGTTTAAACATACGGACACTTATTTGGACCCTCTTGCATGATGGCAGATATGTAATTATGTTGTTTACTTGCCATTTCTCATGCATTAGGGCTTAAACACTCGTACACTTATTCGGACCCTCTTGCATGATGGCAGATATGTAATTACGGTGTTTATTTGCCATTTCTCACGCATTAGGGTTTAAACACTCGGACATTTATTCGGACCCTCTTGCAGGGTGGCAGATATGTAATTATGGTGTTTATTTGCCATTTCCCATGCATTACAGTTTAAACACACGGACACTTATTCGGACCCTCTTGCATGATGGCAGATATGTAATTATGGTGGTTACTTGCCATTTTCCATGCATTAGGGCTAAAACCCTCGTACACTTATTCGGACCCTCTTGCATGATGGCAGATATGTAATTACGGTGTTTATTTGCCATTTCTCTTACATTAGGGTTTAAACACTCGGACATTTATTTGGACCCTCTTGCAGGATGGCAGATATGTAAATATGGTGTTTATTGGCCATTTCCCATGCATTACGGTTTAAACACTCGGACACTTATTCGGTCCCTCTTCATGATGGCAGATATGTAGTTATGGTGTTTACTTGCCATTTCCCATGCATTATGGCTTAAACACTCGGACACTTATTTGGACCCTCGTGCAAGATGGCAGATATGTAATTATGTTGTTTACTTGTCATTTCTCATGCATTAGGGCAGAAACACTTGGACACTTATTCGGACACTTATTCCGACCCTCTAGCATCATGGCAGATATGCAATTATGGTGTTTACTTACCATTTCTCATGCAGTAGGGCTTAAACACTCGGACACTTATTTGGACCCTCTTGCATGATGGCAGATATGTAATTATGTTGTTTGCTTGCCATTTCCCATGCATTAGGGCTTAAACACTCGGACAGGACACTCATTCGGACCCTCTCGCATGATGGCAGATATGTAATTATGGTGGTTATTTGCCATTTCTCATGCATTAGGGTTTTAACACTCGGACACTTATTCGGACCTTCTTGCGTGATGGCAGATATGTAATTATGGTTTTTACTTGCCATTCCTCATGCATTACGGTTCAAAAACTCGGACACTTATTTGGACCCTCTTGCATGATGGCAGATATGTAATTATGTTGTTAAGTTGCCATTTCTCATGCATTAGGTTTTAAACACTCGGACATTTATTCAGACCCTCTTGCATGATGGCAGATATGTAATTATGGTGTTTATTTGCCATTTCTCGTGCATTACGGTTTAAACACTCGGACACTTATTCGGACCCTCTTGCATGATGCCAGATATGTAATTAAGGTGTTTACTTGCCATTTCCCATGCATTAGGTCTTAAACACTCGTACACTTATTCGGACCCTCTTGCATGATGGTAGATAGGTAATTACGGTGTTTATTTTCCATTTCTCACGCATTAGGGTTTAAACACTCGAACATTTATTCGGACCCTCTTGCATGATGGCAGATATGTAATTATGGTGTTTATTTGCCATTTCGCATGCATTACGGTTTAAACACTCAGACACTTAGTCGGACCCTCTTGTATGCTGGCAGATATGTAGTTATGGCGTTTACTTGCCATTTCCCATGCATTAGGGCTTAAACACTTGGACACTTATTTGGACTCTCTTGCATGATGGCAGACATGTAATTATGTTGTTTACTTGGCATTTCTCATGCATTAGGGCTTAAACACTCGGACACTTACTCGGACACTTACTCGGCCACTTATTCGGACACTTATTCCGAACCTCTAGCATGATGGCAGATATTCAATTATGGTGTTTACTTACCATATCTCATGCAGTATGGCTTAAACACTCAGACACTTATTTAGACCCTCTTGCATGATGGCAGATTTGTAATTATGTTATTTGCTTGCCATTTCTCATGCATTAGGGCTTAAACACTCGGACACTTGCTCGAACCCTCTTGCACGATGGCAGATATGTAATTATGTTGTTTGCTTGCCATTTCTAATGCATTAGGGCTTAAACACTCGGACACTTATTCGGACCCTCTTGCAAGCCGACAGATATGCAATTATGGTGTTTCCTTGCCATTTCTCATGCATTAGGGCTTGAACACTCGGACACTTATTCGGACCCTCTTGCGTGACGGCAGATATGTAATTATGGTTTTTACTTGCCATTTCTCATGCATTAGGGTTTAAACACTCGGACACTTATTTGGACCCTCTTGCATGATGGCAGATATGTAATTACGTTGTTTCCTTGCCATTTCTAATGCCTTAGGGCTTAAACACTCATACACTTATTCGGACCCTCTTGCATGATGGCATATATGTAATTACGGTGTTTGTTTGCCATTTCTCAAGCATTAGGGTTTAAACACTCAGACACTTATTTGGACCCTCTTGCATGATGGCAGATATGTAATTATGTTGTTTGCTTGCCATTTCCCATGCATTAGGGCTTAAACACTCGGACACTTATTCGGACCCTCTTGCATGATGGTAGATATGTAATTATGGTGTTTATTTGCCATTTCTCATGCATTAGGGTTTAAACACTAGGACACTTATTCCGACCTGCTTGCATGAT
This sequence comes from Camellia sinensis, assembly GCF_004153795.1. Classification (NCBI taxonomy): domain Eukaryota; kingdom Viridiplantae; phylum Streptophyta; class Magnoliopsida; order Ericales; family Theaceae; genus Camellia; species Camellia sinensis. The sequence continues at coordinate 58,635 of NW_021025622.1, read as the reverse complement.
GGCAGATAGGTAATTATGTTGTCTACAAGCCATTTCTCACGCATTAGGGTTTAAACACTTAGACACTTATTCGGACCCTCTTGCGTGTTGGGAGATATGTAATTATGGTGTTTATTTTCCATTTCTCATGCATTAGGGTTTAAACACTCGGACACTTATTCAGACCCTATTGCATGATGGCATATATGTAATTATGGTGTTTACTTTCCATTTCTGATGCATTAGGGTTTAAACACTCGGACACTTATTCCGTCCCTCTAGAATGATGGCAGATATGTAATTATGGTGTTTACTTGCCATTTCCCATGCATTAGGGTTTAACACTCGGACAATTATTCGGACCCTCTTGCATGATAACAGATATATAATTATGGGGTTTACTTGCTATTTCTCATGCATAAGGGTTTAAACACTCGGATAATTATTCGGACCCTCTTGCATGATGGCAGATATGTAAATATGGTGTTTACTTGCCATTTCTCATCATTAGCGTTTAAACACTCGAACATTTATTCGGACCCTTTTGCATGATGGCAGATATGTAATTATGGTCTTTACTTGCCATTTCTCATGCATTAGAGTTAAAACAATCGTACACTTATTCGGACCCTCTTGCATGATGGTAGATATGTAATTATGGTGTTTATTTGCCATTTATCATGCATTAGGGTTTAAACACTCAGACACTTTTTTGGACCCTCTTGCATGATGGCAGATATGTAATTATGGTGTTTACTTGCCATTTCTCATCATTAGCGTTTAAACACTCGAACATTTATTCGGACCCTTTTGCATGATGGCAGATATGTAATTATGGTCTTTACTTGCCATTTCTCATGCATTAGGGTTTAAACACTCGGACACTTATTCAGAACAGTCGGACACTTATTCAGACCATCTTGCATGATGGCAGATATGTAATTATGGCGTTTATT
>NW_021025622.1:20860-57650 GCF_004153795.1 Camellia sinensis | reverse complement strand
CCTACCGGACAACAATGGATTCATCGAACTGTCAACCCTATTGGGTGTAGGCAACACAAGGAATTCCATCATCCATTTAATGTATTCTCGACATCTATTTGGCAAATCAATCCAACTTACCATCATCTGTAACTATCCAAAGAATATCTCACCAAAGTACTCTAAAATATAATACCTACACATAATATTCACTCGACTCCTATTGGCAATTACACGAAATGTCTAAATTCTATTTAAGAGCATCAATTGATTGGAAAAAATAAAAAAATAAAAAACTTGAAGGATTGAATGGTAAAATTGATAATCTATGGATGAAATAGAAAAAAAAAATTGATAATTTTAAACTTAAAGGATTAGAGCAATATGATTAGAGCATATGATTTGTCGAAACTATTTTAATTAAGAGCATATGATTTTGACAAACTATTTCTAATTAGACAAAATATATATATATGCATATAATTTTTACTGATTTTGGAACAAACTATTTTCAATTAAGCATATGATTTGGAAAAATAAAAAAATAAAAAACTTGAAGGATTGAATGGTAAAATTGATAATCTTATGGATGAAATAGAAAAAAAAAATTGATAATTTAAACTTAAAGGATTAAGGCATATGATTAGAGCATATGATTTTGACAAACTATTAATTTAGACAAACATATATATACTTGCATAAAATTTTTACTGATTTTTGACAAACTATTTTCTAATTTAAGAGCATATGATTTGGAAAAAATAAAAAATAAAAAACTTGAAAGGACTTGAATGGTAAAATTGATAATTATGGATGAAATAGAAAAAAAATTGATATATTTAAACTTAAGAATTGAAGCATATGATATAGAGCAATATGATTTGACAAACTATTTCTAATTTAGAGCATTATAGATTTGACAACTATTTCTAATTAGACAACCTATATATATAAATGCATATAATTTTACTGAATTTGACAAACTATTTCAATTAGAGCATATGATTTGGAAAAAAATAAAAAATAAAAAACTATGAAGGATTGAATGGTAAAATTTGATAATTTATGGAGAAATAGAAAAAAAAATTGATAATTTAAACTTAAAGGATTAGAGCATATTAGAGCATATGATTTTGACAAACTATTTCTAATTAGAGCATATGATTTTTGACAAACTATTCTAATTAGAACAAACTATATATAATAATAGCAAGTTAATTTTTAACTGATTTTGACAACACTATTCTAATTAGAGCATTATGATTTGGAAAAATAAAAAAATAAAAAACGTTGAAGGATTGAATGGTAAAATTGATAATTTTGGATGAAATAGAAAAAAAAATTGATAATTTAAACTTAAAGGATTATAGCATATGAATTAGAGCATATGATTTTGAAAAACTATTTCTAATAAAGCATATGATTTTGACAAACTATTTCTAATTAGACAAACATTCTATATATTATATGCATATAAGTTTTTACTGATTTTGACAACTATTTCTAATTAGAGCATATGATTTGGAAAAATAAAAAAATAAAAAACTTGAAGGATGAATGGTAAATTGATTAATTTATGATGAAATAGAAAAAAAAAAAATGATAATTTAAACTTAAAGGATTAGAGCATATGATTAGAGCATATGATTTTGCACAAACTATTTCTAATTAGAGCATATGATTTTGACAAACTATTTCAATTAGACAAACTATATAATATATGCATATAATTTTTACTGAATTTTGACAAACTATTTCTAATTAGAGCATGTGATTTGAAAAAATAAAAAAATAAAAAAACTTGAAGGATTGAATGGTAAAATTGATAATTTATGGTGAAATAGAAAAAAAAAAATGATAATGTTGAAGAGATATAAATTGAAAACAACCATAAAATAATTAAAAAAACTTAAAAACACTAATTAGATTAATAATTGTAATTAATTGATAAATGTTTATAATAATTAAAAAATAAACAGTTTTATTATATATATATATATATAATATATATAGTCAGATATTATTAATAACCATAACAGACAGTATTTCAGATTTAGATATATATACATATAGATTTATATACATTGCATATATATATAGACAGATTTATATATATAGATTTCGGATAAACAGATTTATATATACATATATATAGAGATTTTTCAGATTTATATATATATATAGACAGATTTATATATATAGATTTCGGATAAACAGATTTATATATACATATATATAGAGATTTTTCATTTATATATATATATATATATAGATTTATACACATTGCATATATATATATATACATAGATTTATATATATATACACAGACCGAGAGAGAGAGAGAGAGAGAGAGAGAGAGCATACGCAGAGGGAGAGAGAGTCGTCGCCGGAGCACCACTCTTGTCGCCGGAGCCGTCGCCGCCGCACCACCGATGTCTTCCTCGTAGGCCGTTTGGGGAATTTGGGGGTGAAGTTAGGGATTTGGGGAGGAGGATCGAGCGGCAGCCAAGAGGAAAAAGGAGGGGTTTTTTTTTTTGGACTTTTTGCGACGGTATGATTTTTCCCGTCGCAAAAATAAGGCAAAACGGCGCCGTTTGCATTAATCCTTTTTTGCGACGGCAAATTTCCGTCGCAAATGATATATGCCGTCTAAAAAAAAAGGTGTTTTGCGACGGTTTTATTTACCGTCGCTAATACGTCCGCATTTCCGACCCCTCCGCTTGGTTTCATTACCGACGGGTCATTACCGTCGCTAAAGGGTATTATTTGCGACAGGTGCAGTTACCGTCGCAAAAAACCGTTTTTTGCGACGGGGGGCGTGGCGTCGCTAAAACTCCGTGTTTTTTGCTATGTTTTCTTGTAGTGAATCTTTTGCAAGAGGGAAACAATTATTTATTTTACGTGCAAATTGATAAGGTCTAAAATGAAATTACTCACAATATTTTATAATTCATTGATTTTTACTTTTTTATTTTTATTTTTTAGATTTGATTGATTTTTAATACTTGAATCACTATATATTGGAGTCAAATTTAAAATGCATTTAAAGTTTAGAAATGAGTTTTAAGTGATTTTTGAAATTATATTGACTTCGCCTATTAAATTTTTTTTTATTAATGATTATTATTGATTTTATATTTTCATCTTTTAAGTTTTACTTATAATCAAATAATCTTAATTTAAAAGAGGCAGATTGTAGCTAAACACCTCCTTTCCTTTTTTTGCCCTTTTCATTACACCCTCCGTCCCATATTATTGGTCCATTTTTCATTTTTTGAATGTTTCAAAATATTTGTCCATTTTAAACAGTCAAAATATAAAATTTTAGAAAATTCCAAAACTACCCTTAAAAATAATTATAAATATATTTAATGATGAGAATAAAAGGGGCAATATGGTAAATTAATATATTTTGATTTGGCTTCAAAACAATAATTACATGTTCCACTAAAAAGTTAGAATTCCTAAAAGAGACTATTATTGTCGGACGAAGGGAGTATTTTATTTATTTATTTTTTTATAACTCGATATCTACTCTATTGGACCGACTAATTCAGAAGACTAATCTAACTATCCACTTGGAGGGTCCCAATTGCCTTATTTGGACTGACCCAAGAATTTATTTATACCTAAAAGATTTCGAATTAAGACGTTAGAGAGAGCACACCCCCAAACCCTACACCTTGACCATCAAGCCAACAACCCCTTCAAGTTTCCCCCATCATTTTTTATCTAAAAAGTGCTGCTATTAGCACCTGTCAAAATTCTTTGGGCCCCCCATTTTATAATTTTTTTATTACAATTATACCCTAAAGTAAAATTACATTAAAAGACATTATTAAATGAAATACCCACCTATCAATAAGAACTAATACTCTATAATATTGGACACCCACCCCCACCCCACCCCTACCTCCAACTCTAACTATACGTATTTCATGTTTGTAAACCCTAAACCTATTATTTTTCATAACCAACTAATATAAACCCTAAATTTATTATTTTCTATAATCATCTTAAATCCTGAATGTGTCATCTTCATCACCATCATCAATGCTATTGAACTTGAAAGTTTTGCTTCAAGTATAACGTATACTTCATCACTTATTTTACTGTGTAAAGCAATGGAGGACGAGGACAAGTATTCTAGTGAGACCGGCATTCCATTAATAAGTTTATCTGTCTTGTATTAACATTCTTGGTCGTTTTCGGTCGTTCTTGTTTCGTTCGAGCTGTTCAGTACTGGTTTGCTGATTGTTAGAATTATGTTCGGTAATACAGTACTGAACAAAATCCTTTCGTTCAATACATAGGTTCCGAACATTAATGCAGATAGTCAGTTATGTAATTTTCTTTGTTAAACTAACTTAGAATGGAAAAGAGTGAATTGGAATGGATTTAATGCAGATAATTAGTTATGTAATTTTCTTTGTTAAACTAACTTAGAATGGAAAAGAGTGAATTGGAATGGATTTAAGTTATGTATTTTGAATGGATTTAATTCATGCTATTTTAAGTTGTGAATTGGAATGGATTCAAGTTACACAGAGATGAACAAATTTTGTTCGGACATACAGCGCTGACAGGATCATTATTGTTCGACAAAACAGTCCTGAACAAAATACATTTTTTCGGCTACACAGTGGTGCACAAATTCAAAATCATCACTCGAATCTGCTGATCTCCTATCGAGATTCTTGAATTCAGGGTATTTAGATGAAAGCTTTAATCTAGTTCTTCTGGCTTGTCTCCAAAAACCCAGATGCAGAAACTGAGATTCTCAAAGAAATCAATGAGAAATCCGAACCTCCGATCTACGAAGAAGTGAAAGACATGGTTTACACACACGCGTCGCTGAACGAGACCATGAGACTCTACCCACCCATCCCCATTGAAGGAAAGCAAGCTTTAAAGAACGACGTGTTGCCAGATGAGACAGTAGTGAAGAAGGGTATGAGAGTGAATTACCATCCTTACGCAATGGGGATGTCGGAGGAACTGTACTGGACCAAAGCTCCAAACTCTGAAGATTGAGTGAGTCAGGGAAGGAGAGTGATGAAAAATTAGGTGGGTGTGCATTTCATTGTGAAAATATTATGAATATGGGTAGATTTGATAATAAATGGGGGTGTCTAAAAAAATATTATTAAAATTTAAGATTTAGGGTTGGGATCCAAAGAAATGGGGGGTCTAAAGAATTTTAGTAGGTGCTAACAGCAGCACTCTTATCTAAAACTATCCTCACAATCATCATCTCTTTGATCAAAACTCGAGAGAATTTAAATCTTATTTTTATATGGGCATCTTCTTGCATTTTAAATTAACAATTAATAAAAAAAATTAAATGTAATAAAATTAAAAAAAGAAATATCATTTGATAAACTAATTAAAAAAGTGATTCCTTAGAGTGGAGAATCCATTGCTGGAGATGTTATAATACCATATGAAAAAATAGATTCAACTTAAAAAATGATTCTTTAAAATGGATAACCTATTTTTTAACTATTTTTTTCTATTAAAAAAAATGTATTATTGGAGTTTCTCTAATAAACCACATGATGAAGTAGAACAAATTCAACCAAGGATTGCATCATTCATGGAGCATTAATTATATAATTTAGGAAAATGCCTCGTAGCTTACACCCCCAAACCCTACACCTTGACCATCAAGCCAACAACCCCTTCAAGTTTCCCTTGTCGTTATGTATCTAAAATTATCCTCACAATAATCATTTCTTTGATCATAACTTGAGAGAATCTAAATCTTATTTTTATATGGGCATCTTCTTGCATTTTAAATTCACAATTAATAAAAAAAATTAAACGTAATAAAATTAAAAAAAGAAATATCATTTGATAAACTAATTAAAAAAGTGATTCCTTAGAGTGGAGAATCCACTCTTTAACTAAAACTTAAAGAAAAAATACAGAGTGTTGCTGGAGATGTTATAACACCATATGAAAAAATAGATTCAACTTAAAAAATGATTCTTTAAAGTAGATAACCTATTTCTTAACTATTTTTTTTTCTATTAAAAAAAATTTATTATTGGAGTTTCTCTAACAAACCACATGATGAAGTAGAACAAATTCAACCAAGGATTGCATCATTCATGGAGCATTAATTATATAATTTATAGATGAGATATTTTATGATCTCAACCAACTTGTCACGTGAACTTCAATCCGCCCAAAATAAAATAAAATAATTTAAGTTTACTACAATTTTTTATTGAGCACATGAGTCCACCTTCCTGGTATTTTTTAATGCAATTCACATCTCACCAAGGCATTGCAAGCAAACTCTCCACTTCCAACAATGGACTTCTTGACCTCTACACTCTATCTTCTATTAGCGTTGACTTCAATTCGAGCCCTCTTTTCCTTTCTAAGAGGAACCAAAAAATGTCCAAAGCTGCCTCCGGGACCGGTCCCATTACCGGTGATCGGAAACCTCCTGAAACTCGGAGACAAGTCCCACCAGTCCCTAGCCGAGCTAGCGAAAACTCACGGACCCATCATGAGACTGAAACTCGGCCGAGTAACCGTAGTGGTGATATCTTCATCAGCCATGGCCAAAGAAGTCCTCCAAAAGCAAGATCTCGCCTTCTCCAACCGGTCCATCCCCAACGCCCTCCACGCCCACGAGCAGTACAAGTACTCGGTGGTTTGGTTACCGGTCTCGAATCGATGGCGGAGCCTCCGGAAAATCCTGAATTCGAACATATTTTCGGGCAACAGGCTCGACGCCACCCAAGAGTTGCGGCGGCGGAAGGTGGCGGAGCTGGCGGAGTACGCCCAAAAATGTAGCGAAGAGGGTGTTGCGATGAATATTGGGAGAGCTGGTTTTAGGACGTCGATGAATGTGTTGTCGAATACTATTTTTTCGGAGGATTTGGCAGACCCGAGGGAGGATACGGGGAAGGAGTTTAAGGAGTTGGTATGGAATATAATGGTGGAGGCTGGGAAGCCCAACTTGGTGGATTTTTTTCCCCGGGTGGCCAAGATGGATCCGCAAGGGATAAGACGGCGGATGACGGACTACTTTGGGAGTGTGCTTGAGCTTTTTGGGGGATTGATTGATCGGAGGTTGGAGGTGAGGAGATTTAGGAAGAGTCTGGAGGAAAATGATGTCATCGATATTTTGCTCAATATTAGTGAAGAGAATGGTGATGAGATCGACAGAGTTCACATTGAGCGCTTGTGCTTGGTATGCCCCTTTTCACCATTTTACTTTTTTACCCTTTCATTTATTTATTTGTTTATTTATTTTTTGTGAATTGAGAAATGGTATATAGCTGTCATTTATCTAGTTTTGTTTTGTTTTTTTTTGAATTTATTTATATTAGTTTATTTTGAAATATGATGTGAAAAATATAAATATTTTTTAAAAAATATTTATATAATAATAAATTTATCATTTAAAATTAGAGCATTGTTACTAGTAAATATGTCCACTACACCAGTCTAAAAATAGTAAGTTACGTATAAAAATCAAAATGAGACAAATATTTCACAAAGAATTAGGGATTATTTAAGATTTGTTTATTTAATATATTTTTCGATTTTTTATAAAAAAGTGTGTAGAAAAATAAAAAAATGATGTGACCGAAATAAATTAAATCATTCCTAAACAATCTCTTAGTCTTATATATAGATCCCATCTCTTATTAAACATTTGTATTTAATTTTGTGTTTGACCTCTATACACTGAAATTTATTATTTTAAAAAATGAGTTCAATAATGACTAACAACAATGTTATATGCATAAAATGTACAAAAATTATCACATGAAAATAGGATGAACCCACACATGTGAAACTCACATGGGACAAAAAAAATAATTGGTTGGTTTTTTTGAATTTATTTATATTAGTTTATTTTGAAATATGATGTGAAAAATATAAATATTTTTTAAAAAATATTTATATAATAATAAATTTATCATTTAAAATTAGAGCATTGTTACTAGTAAATATGTCCAACTAGTAAATATGTCCAATCCGTAAGGCTCATAATTGCACCTTCCCTTTTTACGCGAACCCATTAATTGAGAGGACTACCTGGCGCCGGTTTAGTGTTTGAGATATTCTAAATAAGTATATGTTTTATTTTTTTGAATTAAAAAGTTGAGAAAAAATATATAGATATTTGTGTTAATTTTTTAATTTTTTATGAAAAAATGTGTATTAAAAAATTGTATAAATAAATGTGTAGGAGAAGATAGGGTAATAGGCCGTACGGATTGGCAGTGGAGTCTGGCGGGTGAGTAGATGAGAAAATATTGTCTCCTTCTCGGGCTTTGATTGAATGGTGTTATTTGGCCCATGGGGACTCATCACGGGTCCCGTTTTTCTAATCGGAATCGTTCAATGTGTAGAACTCGTCGAGTACTATATGTTTGTAAAAAATTACATTGATTGGATATCGATAGCTATCTGATCGTGTTAGTTTTTTTGTGTTAATTGTTAACTGTAACACCATCCATTTTTATACAAAACTGATTTGATCATATAGTTAGCGATATCCGATAGACGTGATTTCTTACAGCCATACTAGACGAGTTCTACATATTGCACGGTTCAGATTATCAAAAATGGACGCATGGTGGGCCCCCACGGGCCCAACTTTACCATCCAATTTAGTGAATATACACATAATTTTTTTCTTTTGTCTACTAGTTCATCACGTTAGTACCAATCTTGGGCCATCTACTTTATATGTATTAATATTTGAATATTAATTTTTTTAATATTTTTTTTTGGTGAATAGTGATAATTTTTTAACTTTTTGAGTAACTTTTTGACTTTTTCTAAGGTTGTCAAACCAGCCCTAAGTTAAAAAATCACAAAAGGATTTAAAAAAAAAATTAAAAAGTCAAAAATTACAAAAGGATAAAAAAATATTTGTCATTTTTAAGATAAAAAGTCAAAAAAGTCAAATAAGAAAACCAAACAAACAAATTAGTCTAAAAAAGTGAAAAAGTAAAAAAATCAACTAAAAAAGTCATTGCCAAACGACCCCTTAGATAGCGTTGGTAAAGTTGAAAGTTGAAAATTGAAAATTAAATACTAAAAGTTAAGTATTAAATATTGAATATTGAATTTTTTAAATGAAAAATTTGTTTTGATAAAAATTTAAGTACTGAGGTTTCGTTTGACAATATCATTTTTTAGCCCAAAAGTTAAAAAATTACTAAAAAATTAAAAAGTCAATAGCCTATATCAAAAAGTCAAAAAATTCATTTTTTTTCTATTTTTTGCACATCTTTTTGTAAAAAATCAAAAAACCATCCCAAATATATTAGTTTTTTTTACATCATACTTTAGCTAAAAAGTCAAAAAATTTCTAAAAAAGTATGTTTTCAAACGAGGCCTCAGATAACTTGTTTGATATGTATAAGAGTCAATTTAAATTTATTATTTTCAAATTATATATTTTAATTTTTATATTGTAATGGTGGTAGTGATGGTATGATAGTGATAGTGATAGTGATAGTGATGGTGATGGTGATGGTGATTGTAGCGGTAGTAACAGTAGCGTTAATAATGGTGACAGTAGTGGTAGTGGTAGTGATAATAATGATAGTAAAAAAATAGTGATACTCATGGAAACAATGGTGATGAATGTGGTAGCATAGTGGTGGTGGTGGGGTGGTGACGGTGGTGATAGCAATGGTGATGGTGACATTGGCTGTGTGATGGTGACATTGGCTGTAGTGACGGTGGTTTGGTGGTGATGGTGAGAGTAACGGTGTTAGTGTGATGACATTGATTCTAAAAAAAGTTTTTGGCCTTTTGAAAGTAAAAAACATTTATTATCAATCTAGACATATTTTTTTGTTAATTATGAAAAATATGTTTTCTTATTTTACATTTTTTATTATATCAAACTCGAAAAAAATATAAAAAATATATACATGTGTTAGACTCGCATCGGCTTATTCTGTTATCAAGATGAGTCATCCGCTTCACCGAGAGTGAGGCTTTCCCACGGTAATTGAATGGTCAGCTGAATGCGTAAAGGCCCCTCAATTCCGTTTCATACTGGAGGAAAGAGCTCTATATTAGCGAATTGCCTCTGACTACTCCTCCAAGGCTGGAACAATGGTCTAACCCCACGGACTAGTTGTTTAGCCCTACTAGCGGGAGCCAAGAATTCATCGTAATTGTTGACGGCACACAGAATAAGTATCATATTACACCTAACTAAAAGAGCGGTACACATTTCACCAAAGCATTTATGTTGTGTTTGGTTGGAGGATTTGAGGAGGAATTTGAAAAGGGAAAGGGAAAATGTGTGTGACACTAGGTGAAACTTAGGCATGTTTTATTCATATTTCACCTACCTTTTCCATTTTTCTTTCCAAATTCCTTCTCAAATCTCCCAACCAAACACAGCATTAAGGATGACATGACTACGCTAAAAGCGTCTTATCATGCCAAATAATTTTAAGGTGTACTTGGGCTCTTTTGCAAAATCGTTCCATTAATTAGTTGACTTTTGAAAGTTTTGAACTGTAATTTAATTCATATACAAATTCTATTATAGGATCTATTTGCAGCGGGAACAGAAACGACTTCAAGTACATTGGAATGGGCAATGGCAGAACTATTACGCAATCCAAAGACTCTAAAAAAAGCCAAAGTCGAACTTGAACAAATAGTTGGCAAAGGCAAACCAATATCAGAATCTGATATTCCACACCTACCATACTTGAGTGCTATTGTGAAGGAAACCTTGAGGATGCATCCAGCAGTTCCCTTCTTAATTCCTCGTAAAGTTGACTCAGAAGAGCAAGTTTGCGGCTACACAATCCCAAAGGGGACGCAAGTGCTAGTAAACACTTGGGCTATTGGCCGCGATCAAAGCATATGGCCAAACCCCACCTCATTCATGCCAGAGAGGTTCATGGACTCGAAGATTGATGTTCGAGGCTGTGATTTTGAGCTAATTCCATTTGGTGCAGGTCGAAGAATATGTCCTGGGCTGCCATTGGCGATAAGGATAATTCCGATGATGTTGGGTTCGCTCATAAACTTGTTTGATTGGAAGCTTCAAGGTGGGATTGAACCAAAGGACTTGGACATGAAGGAAAAGTTTGGCATCACATTACAGAAGGCTCAACCTCTTCTCACTGTTCCAATCAGTGGTTGACAACGTGTTTCTCTCCTTTTTAGTAGTAATAATATTATGGTGATCACATTTTCTTATTATCTTTCGTTTATTATCTCACGTGTCATTATTATTTAGGTTAATAAATTTTATGACTTACATATCTTATTAATACAATGATTACATATCATGTAATAAAAAAATAAAAAAATAAAATATGATAAAAAATTGATACTTCAATTCGCGAGTGGCAAAATGATTTCCTTTTGTGCTTGGGTAAATGCCAGAACACCTTTGTGACAACCAGTCAAGTCCTAAATAAAAGCTTTGCTCATTTATGTATAAGCTAGATTTAAAGTGCATCCCACTCAACTTTTATTTCAACTTCATTTGATTTGTTATGTTGGACTTGGATGTATCCATTTTTTAAGGATGATTTATAAAAGAAAAAATATAAAAAGGAGAAAGAATATGGGATATATGTATTTTATCAATTTTAAAACACTTTAAATTAATTTTACATTTTTTTAAAACTTTGCCCATGTTTAAAACACTTTTTTTAATAGGAGGATATCCTCTAGTCCAAAATCTAAATTAGAGGGTATTGTTTGGACCCGTGGAGTCTACTACGGGCCTTATTTCGATTGCCTGAAACCGTTCATTTTGTCAGACACTTTGTGTGATTCATTCACACAAAATGTGATTTATTTTTAAAAATACAATTATCGTCCATTTTTTGGGTATAAAATGTTGTAAATTGAATAAGTTACAGTTTTCCGATCGATCTAATTTTTTTTATGTAGATAAAATATACGAATTTTTCAGCAAAATAAATGATTTGAATTATCAAAATAGGGCCCAAAGAGCACCCCAATCCAAATTGTCGATTAGAGGGCATCTGCCTCCTTTCTTTTTGAAATGAACCCAGCTCCTGTCACTACCCTAGTGACAGGAGGGTGGTGTTCGGCACTACTCGTCCCGGGATTCATATCAATAATCCAAATCATTTAATGTATAAAACTCATCAAATATGTCTTCGTTTCGCATGCTAACGTTTTTGGTTTTTTGGTTATTTTACCCACAAAAAGACAAAATAGATTTTTTAACCCAATAAGACAAAATATCACATTAAAACCATAATTATTTTATTTTTTCTCTCACAAAAGTCAAAAAAGTCAAAAAACCTATCCCAAACGAGGTTTTTTAGCCCAGGCTAAAATAGTCAAAAAGTCAAAAAGCCAACCTACTTCCCAAATGAACCCATATCATCTTTGCCTTCATTTGGCAACTCGGGTTGAGTTGGGTTGGGTTTGGGGCTATTTGAGCCACAAAAAGACAAAATAGGCTTTTTAGCTTAATAAGACAAAATGTCACATCAAACCCATAATCATTACATTCTTTCTCTCGCAAAAAGTCAAAAAAGCTAAAAAGCTTATCCCAAACTAGACTTTTTAGTTCCAGGCTAAAAAAGCCAAAAAGCCAAAAAACCAACCCACTTCCCAAACAAACTCTTTGTAAAAAATTACCTTTATTGGATATTAATAACTACTTGATTAGATTACATTTTAAAATAATTTTCAAATATAATTTTCAAAATAAATTGTGACTGAAATGTGATTTGATCAAATAGTTATTGATATTTGATTAATGTGATTTTTTTATAAGAATTATACACTCGACAGGTTTTATATATTCAACGATTTAAATTATCGACATGGACTCGAATCATGGCCTAGCAATGCAAAACAACCCCCTCCAATTACTAGAGAGGAGCTGGGTCGTTTTGAAATATAAATGGCATGTGTATGGAAAAATTATTTGGTGGTCCAGGAAGTACCACGTGGCTATGTCTTTAGCTGACCATAAATCATTATGTTTCTTATTATTCTCTAATCACTCAATACAATATCGTTAGCTCCATCCTCTCCATAAATCACAACACACTTGAGGCATCACATGGCCGTGCCCCAGAATCACCAAATAACACTACAAAAAATTAAAGTTGTAGAGACCAAAATTTAAGAATAAAATTATATTTTAGGGACCAAATTTGGCAATATTTTCTTCGTTCAGTGACACTCGAAAGTGTTACAAAATTATTTCTCTAGTGACATTTTTTTAGCCTTGTGGTGTTTTAAACAAGTATCATTTATACCCATGTCACCATAGATACTAGTGGCACTTTAGTGACGCTTGCAAGTGCCATTACACCATCAAGGTTAAAGACTTTCAATGACACTTCGATGTCATGATAGACATTATTCGTGACTCAAGTAATGCTATGTATCATGAAAAAAATATCATGAAATTGATCATAAAAGATTTTCCACCGTTAGATTACACATGCAAAAAAACAACACACACTAATGAAGGGATGAAAATTTTTTATAAAGCATTTCATGATATTTTTTTCATGATCCCTAATATTATTCTTCGTGACTCTCTCAAACGCCATTAAAGAAGTCTTATAATTTTAAAATTCCCACTACATACTTTTTTAATGACACTTCTTATACCATAATTAATATTTTTAGTAACTCTTATAAATGTCACTAGATCCAACTTTTAGTGACAGCTCAAAGTGTCAGTGTTTCACCATTCATTTATGCCATAAATGGAGATAAATTGAAAGACAATAAATAAATAAATAATTAATTAATTATTTTACAACATTGACTCCATTGATATTTTGGTTTGCAAGATAAACAAATAAAATTTCATTTATTAAATATAATACAACAATATTGTTCTTAACTAATAAAATAAAATCAGAACATTGTTCCTATTTTGACAAAGTCAATATCATTATCATAATATCATAAACAAAAATTAAACAAATACAATATTTACATGTCCAAAAAAAAAAAAGAGAGGTAATATTCATATCCATAAAAAATGTGTATCGCTATAGTACTTTAATAATATTTGTGAAAGTCAATGCCCAAATCGAATTCTCATAAGCTACTTGTAATTGCTAGATGCAGCCTCATAGAAGTGTCTATACAAATTAGAATGGGGCCTCATAAATATGTTCTTCAAATGCTTTGATGATGACACACTGAAATACAAGCAAAACTTAACAAGTAAGAAGAAAATACACTAAGAGAAATTAGAAACAAATAGAAAAAATATACTAGCCAATGTTTGATTTCAATCAAATGAAATCTCAAATTGACCCATTAGAAGCTCCAAAATTCCAGTAAAGGAACTCAAATCAATGCCCTTTCATTGGGGCATTTTATCAAACAAGTAATATGCGCGCACACACAAAAAAAAAAGATTCATCAAACCTCCTATTTAGGCTTCACAGTCAGAGAGACTTGGCTTTATTCACAAGTTGAGTAGCAAATTGTTCCAAATTAAACAAAGACATCGCGCTAATAGAAAACATTGTGAGAAGAGAAGGGTAGATAGAAATATGAGAAATTGAACCTGCATTGTATTGCTCACAGTGCTAGAAAAGATGGTGACTGTTCGTCAGTCCAGAAGATGGTCGTAATGGCCAGTGTACGGCGGTCGTCGTGGGCAGTGCGATGGCTAACTTCAGTGATTTTTATCAATGACGAACAAGATATAGAAACATAAACTAGGGATTTTAAAAAGACGGGTGTTTTTTTTTTTTTTTTTTCACTTCTTTGATTTTAAATCCAAATCATATTGTCACAACTCACAGCAATGGAGGACTCCACTAAGGGGCAAGATTGGTGCAATGACACTTTTAATGACATTTTAAAAAAAATGCCAAACTACTAAAGTTTAGTGGTATTTTTTGATAAATGTCATTAAAATAATTTTTTATGTCATTCTTTTATAAATGTCATAAAATTGATACTATTAAATCACATTCTTATTGTAGTGATATGACACTTTTTCATTAAAATGTTACTAGAGTTTTTTATGTTTGTGGTTCTGAGATATTTTTTAAAACATGTCCCAAATATTATTTTTGTGGCATTTTCTAAAAATATGCCAATAGTGTAGTACCACTAAAGTATATTTTTGTTGTAGTGAAATATTTTTGTTGCCAAAAGTGTCGTCATTATATTTTTAGCAACGAAAATTGGCCATTAGTGATAAATTATTATCCTTTTGGGACCAAATTTTTTGTTTCAAAAAATAAACCATTTTCAGACTAAATTATTTTATCCCTAAAAGTCTGTTTATTAGTGACATTTTCAAATTTTTGTCGTTAAAAGCCTTATTTTTGGCTTTTTAGGACGATCTTTTAACGACTATTTTCACGACGATAAAATTGATCCTTAAATATCTTTTGTAGCAAAATTTTTACTTTTAGATATCAAAAAACTTGATTTCTAAAACTTTTATATATTGTAAAAACTTCTCATGTCCATGTTCATTTTGAATGTAATAATGTTAAAATAATTATATTTTTTCACTAAAATGATTTTTAATTTTTATAATTTTTGGACTACTCATTTTTTAGAAGTTTGGCTCAGGCACTCGTATGATTGAAAGTATGTGATGATACAGCGGGTTCCAGATGGAACGAGTCGGACTGATCCATGCTTCCCAAACCAGTGGCCGAGGTGCCAAGCCCACAGAGGAACCTGCACAAGAGTTCAACGGAGAACGGGGAGTCTCCCAGCGAACCTTCCGACGATTAAGTTAGAAAGAGAGATGGAATGTAGGGATAGATTAGAGATAGAAAGCTTAACCTTCTTCTTGTCTTCAACGTCTGCTTATATCCTCTGGCAATCATTTCGTTTCCCTTCCGACCTGTCATCTTGGCCGAAAGTCTATGCTCTAGCTTGCCTTGTTCATGGTGAGGCCGTTTTGTCTCGACGGGGAGGGGTTATCGCAATAAATGCTGTAAGGGGCTTCATTAATGGCTGATGTGCAGTGCAATAACTTTGCAGAATCTTTGTCTGCTTATGTGGCTTATCATTCTCTTGCCACGTGTTTAGATGTCATTGGTTCTTAATGCCATGTTGAGCTTCAGCAACGTTGGGCTTTAGTATTTGAATTATGTATTGGGCCCTAAGTGGTGGGTTATAACCTTTATGGGCTTACCCATGTCAGTAGTTCCCCATTCCCGAGTGCAGCTTTAGTCCAACGAAGGGAATAATGAAGAAAATGATGGTTGCTAGAGATCGACGGGGCGAAGACCGACTGAGAGGTGGGCCGACGGCGATGGGTGGCCGAGTAGAGGGACCGACCATGACGAAGGCCGACCGCGAAAGATAGCCGAGTGGAGGGACCGACCATGAGGAAGGCCGACCGCGAAGGGTGGCTGAGTGGAGGGGTAAGTGGCGGTGCGCGGGGCTCGAGAAGTGGCAGGGCCCGTGGTGATGTGAAGTGGAAAGGACAAGGTAGGGGAAAGGGGGCAGTGGATCGTGGTCGTACACGTGGCGGAATCTTGTGATGGGGGAGGTTAGGCGTTGGGCAAGAAACGAAAGGGTAGGTTAACATAGGGTGTTGAAAAGACGGTTTTGGCCAATTTTTTTTGAAAATTTTCAAGTTGGCAAAATTTAATTGTGACCCTTAGAATACAAGCAAGCCTTGGGCTTTTGTTATTATCCGCTTTACCTACCTTTTTGCAAAAAACCAAAACATTCCAAGAGTAAACTCCTTTGTGTCGAGTGATACACCTTTGCAACATTTTGTGAACTACCTTGTACCAGCATCTGAAGCTATAAGTAGGCATACCAAAGAGATGGCTCGAGAGGAAGTGCCCACCGTGAGACTAGATGCCTTGGGAGATGACGACGCGGTGGACCTGGCGGAGCAATACAGGACGGAGAAGCGAGTAAGGAGTGAGGGGGGACCGGCAGGGCGACCCTGCTCGTCCACGCTGATAGCAGCTGCGAAGCCAATTAGTCAGGTTGAGCCAGATCACTGGCACACGAAGGCCGATAAGTCGACCTTTACCGCGGAAGAGTTGGAGGGTATGCGCGAGAAATATCAGATTCCTGCAGAAATAGAGTTAAAGTTGCCGACACCGAAAGAGAGGCCATCTGACGCCCGACCGGGGGAGTTTGCCCTCTACAAGGAGGCATTGAAGGAGGGGTTGAGGTTGCCGCTTCCGCAGGTGGTAGTGGATGTGCTAAACCGGTTGGAGGTGGCGCCGGGTCAACTAATGCCCAATGCGTGGAAGATTTTACTGGCTTGTGCAAGCGCATGGCCGCGGGCGAACGAGGGGGCTGCGATGACGGTGGACGAGTTTTTTGCATGCTACAAGGCTTCGGGCCAGCAAGAGACTTGGGTCACTTTACAAGTGGCGGCAGGGAAGGGTCTGGTGGCTGGATTACCGTCGTCAATTAAGGGGTGGAGGCCGCAGGGGTTCTATGTGTCCGCAAACGGAGGAGTACGAGTACGTACAGTGTGGAGAGTGCCAACCAAGTTGGTGGAGCCAAGGTTGGGGCAGCAGCAGAGGAGAGGGTGAAGAAGGTGAAGGCATGAAGGGAGAATGAGGGCGCCAAGTGGGACGACCTCATTCAGCCCTCAGCCTTGTTTGCCTCAAGGCTGGGCCCTCAGCCGACCGGTGGAGATCTTGCGCTGGCAGAGCTAGAGATGAGGAGGAAGGCGCAAGAGGCGGAGGATAGGACAATCTTTGCCAAGGCCAATAAATACAAAGAAGCACAGTTAGGCCGTCTGCCAAAACCGATTGCGAGGGAAAGAATCCGACCGCGCCCCAAGCTGCTGAGGGAAAAAGACTTGAGCGATTTTGAGCCACAACCGCCCCCAGTTGATCCGTTGAAGGAGAGAGGCAACAAGGAGGTGGATGCTGTGTTGAAGAAGAAGAAGAAGAGAGTAATGGAGAGTGAAGAGGGGCCAGCCTTGAAGAGGATGAAGGAGGTGATGGTGGAGGAGACCCCCGAAGTGGGTTGGAAGAAGCAGCGAAGGGGATGGAGAGTGGGGCAACTGGCCCTGAAAAACAAGTAGAAAGTGGGGCGACTGGCCTTGAGGAGGGGGGAGAGCAACAACCCAAGGGAGGTCCTGCGCCCCAAGGAGAAGGGGGGAGGGCCATGTTGAAGACCGCCATTTACCAAGCTCCAGCAGTGTTCGGGTGACTAGAAGGAGAAGGAGGTGAAGCCAAGACTGCTGCCGATCGGCTCATGGGAGTAGTGGAGGACGCGGCCATGCGTTCTATGGCCAGTTTCACTGAGGCCGAACTGCTAAGGGGGTCGTGCTCTGTCCAGATGGAGGCGACTGCCTTAGCAGGAGCCCTACTGAACAAAGCGGTGCGCACAAAAGGCGAAGTTCAGCCACTGAAGGCAAAGCTGAAGGAGGTGAAGGCCCAGCTTGAAAGTTTAAGGAGGGAGATAGGGGCTGGAGTATGCCCAAAACGCCAAAAAAATAGAGGTGTTGACGATAGGGCAGGGCTATTCGGCCGACCGTGCCAATGCTAAACTGCTCGCGACCAAGTTAGAGCTGGAGACGGAATGCCGCAAGATGGTGTCGCTCGAGTTCCAACTGGCTGGCGAGCAGAAGAAGTTAGAAGAGGCCCAGAAAGCCTGCATCGTCGCCAACGAAAGGTGGAATGAGGCCATGGTCTGCAATGAAGACCTATGCGCTCAGTCGATCAAAGAAAAAGAAGAAGCAGATTAGAAGATCGCTCAGCTAGAGAGGGGGCTGGCGGACGAGCGAGCCAAGTTAGTGGCTGAGAAGGCAGGGTTAAAGAAGGCCTTGGAGAAGGAAAGGGCCAAGCTGGCATCTGAGAGGGTGGCATACCTCGACCTATGTGTGGCGGGGGTAGAGCAGTTCAAGGGGTCCGCCGACTTCCAGATGGCCATTGATGTCGCTATCGCTAACAGCCTGGCGAGAGAGAGAGATAGGGGGGCTGGCCCATTGGGAGCGACCGCTGGAAAGAAGAGTGAAGAAGAAATGATCCAGACCTTCCAGCGGTCAGACTTCTACAAGCATGAGATGGCTGAGTTTTGGGACAGCGGCTAGAAGACTTTTAAGCGTAAAGCAGAAGAGCTGTTCCCAGACTTGGACTTCAACACTGTGAGGATAGATGAAAACGATGTGGCCCAGACCCCCCTAGACGAAGGTGTTGACGAAGAAGACCTTGCTTCGAGCGAGGATGAATGATTGATATAAATAAGATGTGTAAATAAATTTTTTGTTGTTTTTGTTTTTTTGTTTGTTTGTTTTTTTTTTTTTTTGGCGTGTAATTTCTGTAGTGAATTGATGTATAAGTTTGTAAATAAAATTATGAATTGTGTTTTTTATACTGTTGTCTTTATTTCTTGTAGATCTGTGAAAAAACTATGACGCAAAGAATGTTAACAATAAAAATGTTGAAATGTAAAGGCCTTAAAATGTGAGAGTGTTGAAATGTTAAATCATGTGGTCAGAGTGTTGAAAAATGGAGGATTGGGTTGGGAAATGAAAGTTAAAAAATGTAAAGAATGTTAAGAGACGTAAAAGTATGGACCTGAAATTTGACTAAGTAGGGCAACTATGCCACAATCATGAAGTTACAAGAATGGCCTTGGCCGATCTCTTCATTTGTGTTCAGTTTGGACTGAGCCATAATTAACTCAGTCTGGCTTAGGCTTCAAGCAACTCGATCTGGCTGAGCCCTTCACGCTCAGTCTGGCTGAGGCTTTAAGTAACTCAGTCTGACTGAGCCCTTCGTGCTCAGTTTGGCTGAGGCTTTAAATAACTCAGTCTGGCTGAGCCCTTCGTGCTCAGTCTAGCTGAGGCTGCAAGCAAGGTGTTATTGAAATTCTATGCAGATAACTGAGATATAAGATTGTTGTCATTTAAAGCGTAGCCTATTCATCACAAATTTACACTATGTGAGAAAATGACAAAAACATCTAAGTGTGTAGATTGTTAAAAAGAAAATACAGCAACGGATCAATACAAAAAGAGGGCTTTTATTGAAAATAACGCTTCAAGTGCTCAGTGTTCCATGAATGGGGGAGGTCTTGACCTTCCATATCCTGAAGTCGGTAAGTACCCGGACGGGATCTGGCCTTAACAACGTAAGGTCCCTCTCACTTGGCTGCCAGCTTGTCCTCGGCCGAATTTTTGGTGGCAAGAGTTGCTTCCCGCAAAACAAGGTCCTCCACGGCGAACTCCCTCGGTCAAACTTTGCAGTTGTAGTGTGTTCTCATTTTCTGTTGGTATGAGGCCCGCCTGACAATAGTGGTCTCTCGGAGCTTTTCAATCAGGTTTAGGTCTGCCCGACGCAGCTCTTCAGTTAGTTTCGGATTCGGGTGTAGAACCCTTGGGGTGGGCAGACCGATTTCCACTGGGATGACCGCCTCAGCGCCGTATATTAAGCGGAAAAGGGGTCTCCCTAATGGGGGTTCGAGCGGTAGTGCGGTAGGCCCAGAGTACGTTTGGTAATTCCTCAGCCCAGAGTCCCTTAGCAACTTCCAACTTAGTCCATTAGTGCCGGCATTTTCTGTGCATTTGATAGATGAGTTATGCACATGCATTAAGATGAAAGTTTAATTGTGTCCTCTTTAATATGCTAGACCAAAATTACCAAGTTCAGATCATCCTGATAATTGAAATTAAATCATTCCTGATTTATCTTGCAAGTGTCCTTAAGAATTGGACTAGTTCGACGAACACCATTTATGTTATTGCAAGTGTCAACTATTATGGTTTGATGCAAATATTTGTCAATCTATTGAGTGATCAGTAGTTATTTATTTGGTTTAGACATGTATTTGGAATAGAGTAGTACTAGTAGAGTCAAAATCTGCTTTGTGGAACTAGAGATTGCAAATGGTTCTAGCTAATTTTTAGGAGTTAAGTTTGTGAATCTTTTGGTTCATCAACACAACTTGATGGTCTCTGAATAATGAATTTTCTGGATTCAAACATTAGGATTCAAATTGATTGTTTACAAGCTCTGTCAAATCATATGGTTTGGACCATGAATTGGAAAACACGTGTCCATGTTCCCACATATTTTTCTACTAACAGATGTGTTTGATAATTGAGGAATACTAGTTTCTTTTTGGTTTTTAGATCCTTTCAGATTTTAGACTATTACAAAGAGGTTTCTAATTGTTGCTACCAACAGCTAATGAGTAAAGCTTAAGTTTGTTTTGTTTACTAGTCACTTGGTATCTAAGACCAGTGAAGATTACAGATTCTGATTTGTGAAGTCACAATTATTATAAACTTATTACTATCTGATAGATGCATAAAAATTGTGCTCATCACTTTTATGCAGGACATCTCATACAATTTAATGACCCTAGACACATACCCAATATAAATAAATAAATAAAATGGATCATGAGCCACTTGCATGAACCTTATTGAAAACCCGAGGTATGTCATGAAAAATAGCCACGGCATATCATATAGTGATTAGCCTCACAATCATTTCTTTAAATTCCATGATGTATATTTAATTGGCTCTCCTCAATTACAGGATCCGTTATCTTCTTCTTGCTAGAATGTTATGATTAATTAGGCTCTTCATGCAAGTCCAGCGGTACCGTGCCTTTGTTGCCACGTTTTTTACCCTCATACCAAGTTGGATGCCATTTATGGGCATCATATTTTGCATTCTATGCATTTATTGCTCTCTTGGTTTACAGGTAAAACAGGTTCTCTCTTCACCTACTTCCGTTTTGTTCTCTTGGCTTTTGTGTGTAGAGACAGTTTTTCATGTGGCCTTTGTCGTCCTAAATTTCTGTTTAGTTATGCTTAACATTTCTGACATCTTTCACTTTCAGAACAAAACATGGAACTCCTTATTCACCTAATTTGAATTCCAAGTCATGTCAAAAGCTTTCATGTGGTCTTCAATTTTATTTCTTTTCAGTTGACTGATTGTCTTTGTCTGTAGTATAAAATATAACATAATTTGTCTTTCATGTGTCTTCTTTTGCTTGCAGATATTTGGTGGTCTAGTCAATGCTGGAAACCCAAAATTAGAAGGAACAGATCTTTCTGATAATGAGTATCCCATGCCATTAAGTTAAGAGTATTTTAATACACCTTCTGGGACATGCGTTATTCAATCCATAGTTGTTTTTCATAGAATATTAATGATTTACCTACATTTACCAGAGACCTACATCTCCAAGAGCTGACATTGTTATTTTCCTATTCATTGCACTTTCTAAGGTGTTGTGTATGAGTTAAATTTTAGTTTTGTGACTCAGTTTTCTTGACAAAGGAAGCTACCTACTTTTCAATTTCAATGACTACCCAAATGGAATGGTGACACTTTTCAATTTACTAATAATGGGAAACTGGCAAGCCTTGATGCAGGTAACACTAATCTGTCACGATCATCTATATCTTCTCTTCATTCATACTGCTCTGTGCATGACTGAAGAATATGTCAACTTGTCTTTGCAGTTCACTTGTCTTTGACTAAAAATTGAGTAGACTCCTTTTGACAGCTTGACTTGGTTTGACTGTGTTGGGCTGGAAATCCTACCCATCTCATCATAAGAAAGGTGTGGTAAAAATCTTTTCTGCTCATCTCATCAGGTGGTTCTTTAGATGGATTTGAATGGAACTTCTTTATTCCGTGTTAACAATTATATTATAATTCATTTTCTGTAGCTTTGAATGAAGATGTGCAATTATTTGATACCTTTAACAAGTTATCATGATGTATCAGCAGATATCTTACAATATTTCAGATATGCCAACAAATGATATTACAAAAATCCGAAGCTCTCAGTTTTATTTGGATACAAGATTGGCCAAAAAATTGTTATGGATTCATTTGATGCTGTTTAATTCATGTGATGCCTAATGGAATGCATGGTATATTTTGATTTTGAGATGCACAACTTTCACCACCTATGGCCTTTCTCTTCAAAATATTGCCCACTGCAGTCTGTAAATGTGCCACTTGAATATATGGAAAACATTGTTTTGTTCTGCTGGTATGTGCAGAGAGATCTGAGCAGCTGGACTGGGATACACGGCTAAATAGCATCATGGGAGCTGCAAAAGGGCTGGCATACTTGCACCATGATTGTTCCCCACGAATTATATATCGTGACATAAAGTCAAGTAACATTTTGCTTGATGGGAATTTTGAGGCTTGAGTATCTGACTTTGGATTAGCCAAATTATTAGAAGATGAGGAATCTCGCATTACGACTATTGTAGCTGGAACATTTGGGTATCTAGCTCCAGGTAAGGCAATTTAAATTACAGCTGACACTCAAATGCTCAAAACTTTATTATTGAGATTGTTAGTGGGGAATACTACTCTTGATGTTGGTTTCACTAAGACTGATGTGCGGCAGTCTGATAGGTGGGTTTGAGGTTACCCTGCCTAATTACATAATAAAATTGGGAAAGCAAACTAGATGACATGAGGATAAAATAGGACTCAAATAAAACCAAAATTCAACCATACGAGGTCCTAACTGGATATCCTGACTTGATATCAATAAATTTTCAAATTTTGCTGCTTCTTTAAATTCACCTTTTTTTTTAATGGTATGCATCAAAGTTGTCAGGAAGATGCATTAGTTATGATTTTGAGAAAGAAAAGAATAATGTGGGTGCCTTCTGGGTTTAAGATATTGAACAATGTCACACCGTATGATAAAATCTGTTGTTTCAGTTTTTGACTTTCAATTGAACTTGAGAAGCAGCAGGCATGTGGAGCACTGGCCCAAGTTTTTTCTATTTTGTAACGCTGTAGTATAGCTACTGTGATTTTGGTATAAGCATTCAAAGTAGTCTATTCTGAATTGAGTGTATTACTTCACTGGCAGAATAAATGCAAAGCGGTAGAGCAACAGAAAAGACTGATGTTTATAGTTTTGAGGTTCTGGTTCTTGAAGTAGTGAGTGGAAAGTGACCCACTGATGCAGCATTTATTGAGAAGGGCTTCAACATTGTTGGCTGGGTACTTCTCTTCCCTACCCGTGTTTACACTGCTTTCATTCAAATATGTATGACATGATTGTGGAGCTCACAAGGCGAATTAAGCCTTCCTCAAAATGTCAGGACAATCACCAAAGATCATCTTCAAAAGTATATATCGACACACACATCCAGAATGGTAGGTGGTGTCATAAAGTTATGAGCATCTTGTCTGTTCATAATTTATTGCTAGTTCTATTTAGTTGTTAACATGTTCGCTTCACCTTCATTCATCTATCAATTATTCAATGCCGTCAATTTACTTTCTTGAAGTCCTGAACATTGGGTGTTCTACCTGGAGCTACTATTCTAGGTAATTGTTGCTTCTATAGCTGTGAAGCATGAGGACCTTGTTGAGCAAGTGAAGAAGTTGTTCACCAAATTTTCATCGGATCCAACCACAACTTCTGAATTAGTTGCCAAAGGGTCAGCAATTTTTTCAGGATTTTTTGTGTTAAAATCCTTCGATTTTTTATTTATCTTATTTTTTCTTTTTTTCCTCGGATCTGACAGTGGGTGTTTTGGTTCATTTCTTATTTTTTGTATTAAATGGGGGAGTGGTGAGAGAGAGAGGAGGGTAATGTTATTTTGTGGCTTTGTATATAAGGTAGTAATTTTTTGATTGAGAATTGTGAATTCAATTTTTGAATATGTTATTTTGTGGGAAAATTAATGCTATATTTGTTATTTTGTGGGAAAATTAATGTTATATTAAATTGAATGGGAAAGTGAATTAATGCTATATTTGTTATTTGAATGGGAATTATTATTTCATATTAGTGTTATTTAGTTTTATTATTGGTGTTCTTTTAGTTAAATCACATAAAATTAGCACAATTTCAAAACCAAAAAAAAAAAGAAAGATAAGATGGAGTTTTTAAAATGTCACTATAACGGTTGGAATTTTTAAAATTAAAAAAACCTACGAAGGCGTTTTAAAAGCATCGCTACAATCATAGTGACGTCACAGTATTGTTAGGGCAGGACATTTGGCGGTGTTTTTAAAAACGCCGCCTATACTAATACAGCGACGTTTTCCAAACGCCATAAAGTTATAGCAACGGGCGCGTCGTCGACGTTTGGTACTAAACGTCACAAAAAGAATTAGCGACGTTTTTTATACTTATAGCGGCGTATTTTAAACGCCGCTAAAAGCCTAATTTCCAGCAGTGCTTAGGCCTTAAACACTCGTACACTTATTCGGAACCTCTTGCATGATGGCATATATGTAATTACGGTATTTGTTTGCCATTTCTCATCCATTAGGGTTTAAACACTCGGACACTTATTTCGACCCTCTAGCATGTTGGCAGATATGTAATTATGGTGTTTACTTGCCATTTCTCATGCATTAGGGTTTAAACACTCGGACACTTATTTGGACCCTCTTGCATGATGGCAGATATGTAATTATGTTGTTTGCTTGCCATTTCTCATGCATTAGGGCTTAAACACTCGAACACTTATTCGGACCCTCTTGCATGATGGTAGATATGTAATTATGGTGTTTATTTGCCATTTCTCATGCATTAGGGTTTAAACATTCGGACACTTATTCCGACCCTCTTGCATGATGGCAGATATGTAATTATGTTGTTTACTAGCCATTTCTCATGCATTAGGGTTAAAACACTTGGACACTTATTCGAACCCTCTTGCATGACGGCAGATATGTAATTATGGTATTTATTTTCCATTTCTCAAGCATTAGGGTTTAAACACTCGGACACTTATTCAGACCCTCTTGCTTGATGGAAGATATGTAATTATGATGTTTACTTCCATTTCTCATGCATTAGGGCCTAAACACTCGGACACTTATTCGGACCCTCTTACATGACGGCAGATATATAATTATGGTGTTTATTTGCAGTTTCTCATGCATTAGGGTTTAAACACTCGGACACTAATTCGGACCCTCTTGCATGATGACATATATGTAATTATGGTGTTTACTTGCCATTTCTCATGCATTAGGGTTTAAACACTCGGACACTCATTCGGACCCTCTTGCATGATGGCAGATATGTAATTATGGTGTTTATTAGCCATTTCTCATGCATTAGGGTTTAAACACTCGGATACTTATTCGGACCCTCTTGCGTGATGGCAGATATGTAATTATGGTTTTTACTTGCCATTTCTCATGCATTAGGGTTTAATCACTCGGACACTTATTTGGACCCTCTTGCACGATGGCAAATATGTAATTATGTTGTTTACTTGCCATTTCTAATCCCTAGGGCTTAAACACTCGTACACTTATTCCGACCCTCTAGCGTGATGACAGATATGTAATTATGGTGTTTACTTGCCATTTCTCTTGCATTAGGGTTTAAACACTCGGACACTTATTTGGACCCTCTTGCGTGATGGCTTATATGTAATTAAGTTGCTCACTTGCCATTTCTCATGCATTAGGGCTTAAACACTCGGACACTTATTCGGACCCTCTTGCATGATGGTAGCTATGTAATTATGGTGTTTATAAGCCATTTCTCATGCATTAGGGTTTAAACACTCGGACACTTATTCCGACCCTCTTGCGTGATGGCAGATATGTAATTATGTTGTTTGCTTGCCATTTCTCATGCATTAGGGCTTAAACACTCGAACACTTATTCGAAACCTCTTGCATGGTGGTAGATATCTAATTATGGTGTTTATTTGCCATTTCTCATGCATTAGGGTTTAAACACTCAGACACTTTTTCGAACCCTCTTGCTTGATGGCAGATATGTAATTATGGTGTTCATTTGCCATTTCTCATGCATTAGGGATTAAATACTCGGACACTTATTCGGACCCTCTTGCATGATGGCAGATGTGTAATACGGTGTTTACTTGCCATTTCTCATGCATTACGGCTTAAACACTCGGACACTTATTCGGACCCACTTGCATGATGGCAGATATGTAATTATGGTGTTTATTTGCCATTCCTCATGCATTAGGGCTTGAATACTCGGACACTTATTTGGACCCACTTGCATTATGGCAGATATGTAATTATGTTGTTTGCTTTCCATTTCTCATGCATTAGGGCTTAAACACACGGACACTCATTCGGACCCTCTTGCATGATGGTAGATGTGTAATTATGGGGTTTACTTGCCATTTCTCATGCATTACGGTTTAAACACTCGGACACTTATTCCAACCCTCTTGCATGATGGCAGATATGTAATTATGGTGTTTACTTGCCATTTCCCATGCACTTGGGTTTAAACACTCGGACACTTATTTGGACCCTCTTGCATGATGACAGATATGTAATTATGGTGTTTATATTCCATTCCTCAAGCATTAGGGTTTGAATACTCGGACACTTACTTGGATCCTCTTGCATTATGGCAGATATGTAATTATGTTGTTTGCTTTCCATTTCTCATGCGTTAGGGCTTAAACACTCGGACACTCATTCGGACCCCCTTGCATGATGGTAGATATGTAATTATGGTGTTTACTTGCCATTTCTCATGCATTAGGGTTTAAACACTCAGACTCTTATTCCAACCCACCAGCATGATGGTAGATATGTAATTATGGTGTTTACTTGCCATTTCCCATGCATTAGGGTTTAAACACTCGGACACTTATTTAGACCCTCTTGCGTGATGGCAGATATGTAATTACGGTGTTTGTTTGCCATTTCTCAAGCATTAGGTTTTAAACACTCGAACACTTATTCCGACCCTCCAGCATGATGGCAGATATGTAATTATGGTGTCTCCTTGCCATTTCTCATGCATTAGGGTTTAAACACTCGGACACTTATGCAGACCCTCTTGCATCATGGCAGATATGTAATTATGTTGTTCATTAGCCATTTCTCATGCATTAGGGTTTAAACACTCGGACACTTATTCGGGCCCTCTTGCGTGATGGCCGATATGTAATTATGGTTTTTACTTGCCATTTCTCATGCATAAGGGTTTAAACACCCGGACATTTATTTGGACCCGCTTGCATGATGGCAGATATGTAATTATGTTGTTTATTTGCCATTTCTCATGCATTAGGGCTTAAACACTCGGACACTTATTCGGACACTCTTGCATGATCGCAGATATGTAATTATGGTGTTTATTTGCCATTTCTCATGCATTAGGGTTTAAACACTCGGGCACTTATTTAGATCCTCTTGCTTGATGGCAGATATGTAATTATGATATTTGTTTTCCATTTCTCAGGCATTAGGGCCTAAACACTCAGACACTTATTCGGACCCTCTTGCATGATGGCAGATATGTAATTATGGTGTTTATTTGCCATTTCTCACGCAATAGGGTTTAAACACTTGGACACTTATTCGGACCGTCTTGCATGATGGCATATATGTAATTATGGTGTTTTCTTGCCATTTCTCATGCATTAGGGTTTAAACACTCGGAGACTTATTTGGACCCTCTTGCATGATGGCAGATATGTAATTATGTTGTTTGCTTGCCATTTCTCATGCATTAGGGCACAAACACTTGGACACTTATTCGAACCCTCTTGCATGATGGTAGATATGTAATTATGGTGTTTATTTGCCATTTCTCATGCATTAGCGTTTAAACACTAAGACACTTTTTCGGACCCTCTTGCATGATGGCAGATATGTAATTATGGTGTTCATTTGCCATTTCTCATGCATTAGGGATTAAATACTCGGTCACCTATTCGGACCCTCTTGCAAGATGGCAGATATGTAATTACGGTGTTTATTTGCCATTTCTCATGCATTAGGGCTTAAACACTCGGACACTGATTCGGACCCACTTGCATGATGGCAGATATGTAATTACGGTGTTTATTTGCCATTCCTCAAGCATTAGGGTTTGAATACTCGGACACTTATTTGGACCCTCTTGCGTTGTGGCAGATATGTAATTATGTTGGTTGCTTGCCATTTCTTATGCATTAGGGCTTAAACACTCGGACACTCATTCAGACCCTCTTGCATGATGGTAGATATGTAATTATGGTGTTTATTTGCCATTTCTCATGCATTAGGGTTTAAACACTAAGACGCTATTTCGGACCCTCTTGCATGATGGCAGATTTGTAATTATGGTGTTCATTTGCCATTTCTCATGCATTAGGGATTAAATACTCGGTCACCTATTCGGACCCTCTTGCATGATGGCAGATATGTAATTACCGTGTTTATTTGCCATTTCTCATGCATTAGGGCTTAAACACTCGGACACTGATTCGGACCCACTTGCATGATCGTAGATATGTAATTATGGTGTTTATTTGCCATTCCTCAAGCATTAGGGTTTGAATACTCGGACACTTATTTGGACCCTCTTGCGTTGTGGCAAATATGTAATTATGTTGTTTGCTTGCCATTTCTTATGCATTAGGGCTTAAACACTCGGACACTCATTCAGACCCTCTTGCATGATGGTAGATATGTAATTATGGTGTTTACTTGCCATTTCTCATGCATTAGGGTTTCAACACTCGGACACTTATTTGGACCATCTTGCATGATGGCAGATATGTAATTATGTTGTTTGCATGCCATTTCTCAGGCATTACGGCTTAAACACTCAGACACTTATTCGGACACTCTTGCATGATGGCAGATATGTAATTATGTTATTTGCTTGCCATTTCTCATGCATTAGGGCTTAAACACTCGGACACTTATTCGGACCCTCTTGCATGCTGGCAGATATGTAATTGTAGTGTTTACTTGCCATTTCTCATGCATTAGGGCTTAAACACTCGGACACTTATTCGGACCCTCTTGCGTGATGGCAGATATGTAATTATGTTGTTTACTTGCCATTTCTCATGCATTAGGGTTTAAACACTCGTACACTTATTTGGACCCTCTTGCATGATGGCTGATATGTAATTACGGTGTTTGTTTGCCATTTCTCATGCATTAGGATTTAAACACTCGAACACTTATTCCGACCCACTAGCATGATAGCTGATATGTAATTATGGTGTTTACTTGTCATTTCTCATCCATTAGGGTTTAAACACTCGGACACTTATTCGGACCCTCTTGCATGATGGCAGATATGTAATTATGTTGTTTACTTGCCATTTCTCATGCATTAGGGCTTAAACACTCAGACACTTATTCGGACCCTTTTGCATGATCGCAGATATGTAATTATGGTGTTTATTTGCCATTTCTCATGCATTAGGGTTTAAACACCCGGACACTTATTCAGATCCTCTTGCTTGGTGGCAGATATGTAATTATGATGTTTGTTTGCCATTTCTCAAACATTAGGGCCTAAACACTCGGACACTTATTCGGACCCTCTTGCATGATGGCAGATATGTAATTATGGTGTTTATTTTCCATTTCTCATGCAATAGGGTTTAAACACTCGGACACCTATTCGGACCCTCTTACATGATATCATATATGTAATTGTGGTGTTTACTTGCCATTTCTCATGCATTAGGGTTTAAACACACGGACACTTATTCCGACCCACTAGCATGATGGCAGATATGTAATTATGGTGTTTACTTGCCATTTCCCATGCAATAGGGTTTCAACACTCGGACACTTATTTGGACCCTCTTGCATGATGGTAGATATGTAATTATGTTGTTTGCTTGCCATTTCTCATGCATTAGGGCTGAAACACTCGGACACTTATTCGAACCCTCTTGCATGATGGTAGATATGTAACTATGGTGTTTACTTGCCATTTCTCGTGCATTAGGGTTTAAACACTCGGACACTTATTCCAACCCTCTAGCATGATGACAGATATGTAATTATGGTGTTTACTTAGCATTTCCCATGCATTAGGGTTTAAACACTCGGACACTTATTTGGACCCTCTTGCCTGATGGCAGATATTTAATTATGTTTTTTGCTTGCCATTTCTCAGGCTTTAGGGTTTAAACACTCGAACACTTATTCGGACACTATTGCATGATGGCAGATATGTAATTATGTTGTTTGCTTGCCATTTCTCATGCATTAGGGCTTAAACACTCGGACACTTATCGGACCCTCTTGCACGCTGGCAGATATGTAATTATGGTGTTTACTTGCCATTTCTCATGCATTAGGGCTTAAACACTCGGACACTTATTCGGACCCTCTTGCATGATCGCAGATATGTAATTATGGTGTTTATTTGCCATTTCTCATGCATTAGGGCCTAAACACTCGGACACTTGTTCAGATCCTCCTGCTTGATGGCAGATATGTAATTATGATGTTTGTTTGCCATTTCGCAGGCATTAGGGCCTAAACACTCGGACACTTATTCGGACCCTCTTGCATGATGGCAGATATATAATTATGGTGTTTATTAGCCATTTCTCATGCAATAGGGTTTAAACACTCGGACACTTATTCGGACCCTCTTGCATGATGGCATATATGTAATTATGGTGTTTACTTGCCATTTCTCATGCATTAGGGTTTAAACACTCGGACACTTATTCCGACCCACTAGCATGACGGAAGATATGTAATTATGGTGTTTACTTGCCATTTCCCATGCATTAGGGCTTGAACACTCGGACACTTATTTGGACCCTCTTGCATGATGGCAGATATGTAATTATGTTGTTTGCTTGCCATTTCTCATGCATTAGGGCTGAAACACTCGGACACTTATTTGAACCCTCTTGCATGATGGTAGATATGTAATTATGGTGTTTATTTGCCATTTCTCATGCATTAGGGTTTAAACACTCAGACACTTTTTCGGACCCCCTTGCCTTATGGCAGATATGTAATTATGTTGTTTGCTTGCCATTTCTCATGCATTAGGGCTTAAACACTCGGACACTCATTCGGACCCTCTTGCATGATGGTAGATATGTAACTATGGTGTTTACTTGCCATTTCTCGTGCATTAGGGTTTAAACACTCGGACACTTATTCCGACCCTCTAGCATGATGGTAGATATGTAACTATAGTGTTTATTTGCCATTTCCCATGCATTAGGGTTTAAACACTCGGACACTTATTTGGACCCTCTTGCCTGATGGCAGATATGTAATTATGTTGTTTGCTTGCCATTTCTCAGGCATTAGGGCTTAAACACTCGGACACTTATTCGGATACTATTGCATGATGGCATATTTGTAATTATGTTGTTTGCTTGCCATTTCTCATGCATTAGGGCTTAAACACTCGGACACTTATTCGGACCCTCTTGCATGATGGTAGATATGTAATAACGGTGTTTGTTTGCCATTTCTCATGCATTAGGGTTTAAACACTCGAACACTTATTCCGACCCTCTAGCATGACGGCTGATATGCAATTATGGTGTTTACTTGCCATTTCTCATGCATTAGGGTTTAAACACTCGGACACTTATGCAGACCCTCTTGCATGATGGCAGATATGTAATTATGTTGTTTATTTGCCATTTCTGATGCATTAGGGTTTAATTACTCGGACACTTATTTGGACCCTCTTGCATGATGGCAGATATGTAATTATGGTGTTTACTTGCCATTTCTCATGCATAAGGGTTTAAACACTCGGACACTTGTTTGCACCCTCTTGTAGGATGGCAGATATGTAATTATGTTGTTTACTTGCCATTTCTCATGCAATAGGGCTTAAACACTCGGACACTTATTCGGACCCTCTTGCATGATCGCAGATATGTAATTATGGTGTTTGTTTGCCATTTCTCATGCATTAGGGTTTAAACACTCAGACAATTTTTCGGACCCTCTTGCATGGTGGCGGATATGTAATTATGGTGTTTTCTTGCCATTTCTCATGCATTAGGGTTTAGACACTCGGACACTTATTCCGACCCTCTAGCATGATTGCAGATATGTAATTATGGTGTTTACATGCCATTTCCCATGCATTAGGGTTTAAACACTCGGAGACTTATTTGGACCCTCTTGCATGATGGCAGAAATGTAATTATGTTGTTTGCTTGCCATTTCTCATGCATTAGGGCTTAAACATTCGGACACTTAGTCGAACCCTCTTGCATGATGGTAGATATGTAATTGTGGTGTTTATTTGCCATTTCTCATGCATTAGGGTTTAAACACTCAGACACTTTTTCGGACCCTGTTGCATGATGGCAGATATGTAATGATGGTGTTCATTTGCCATTTCTCATGCATTAGGGATTAAATACTCGGACACCTATTCGGACCCTCTTGCATGATGGCAGATATGTAATTACGGTGTTTATTTGCCATTTCTCATGCATTAGGGCTTAAACACTCGGGCACTGATTCGGACCCATTTGCACGATGGCAGATATGTAATTATGGTGTTTATTTGCCATTCCTCAAGCATTAGGGTTTGAATAATCGGACACTTATTTGGACCCTCTTGCGTTATGGCAGATATGTAATTATGTTGTTTGCTTGCCATTTCTCATGCGTTAGGGCTTAAACACTCGGACACTCATTCAGACCCTCACGCATGATGGTAGATATGTAATTATGGTGTTTACTTGCCATTTCTCATGCATTAGGGTTCAAAAACTCGGACACTTATTCCAACCCTCTAGCATGATGGCAGATATGTAATTATGGTGTTTACGTGCCATTTCCCATGCATTAGGGTTTCAACACTCGGACACTTATTTGGACCCTCTTGCATGATGGCAGATATGTAATTACGGTCTTTGTTTGCCATTTCTCATGCATTAGGAATTAAACACTCGAACACTTGTTCCGACCCTCTAGCATGATGGCTGATATGTAATTATGGTGTTTACTTGCCATTTCTCATGCATTAGAGTTTGAACACTCGGACACTTATTCGGACCTTCCTGCGTGATGGCAGATATGTAATTATGGTTTTTACTTGCCATTTCTCATGCATTAGGGTTTAAACACTCGGACACTTGTTTGGACCCTCTTGCATGATGGCCGAAATGTAATTATGTTCTTTGCTTGCCATTTCTCATGCATTAGGGCTGAAACACTCGGATACGTATTCGAACCCTCTTGCATGATGGCAGATATGTAATTATGGTGTTTGTTTGCCATTTCTCATGCATTACGGTTTAAACACTCAGTCAATTTTTCGGACCCTCTTGCATGGTGGCGGATATGTAATTACGGTGTTCATTTGCCATTTCTCATGCATTAGGGATTAAATACTCGGACACCTATTCAGACCCTCTTGCATGATGGCAGATATGTAATTACGGTGTTTATTTGCCATTTCTCATGCATTAGGGCTTAAACACTCGGACACGGATTCAGACCCGCTTGCACGGTGGCAGATATGTAATTATGGTGTTTATTTGCCATTCCTGAAGCATTAGGGTTTGAATACTCGGACACTTATTTGGACCCTCTTGCATTATGGTGGATTTGTAATTATGTTGTTTGCTTGCCATTTCTCATGCATTAGGGCTTAAACACTCGGACACTCATTCGGACACTCTTGCATGATGGTAGATATGTAATTATGGTGTTTACTTGCCATTTCTCGTGCATTAGGGTTTAAACACTCGGACACTTATTCCAACCCTCTAGCATGATGGCAGATATGTAATTATGGTGTTTACTTGCCATTTCCCATGCATTAGGGTTTAAACACTCGGACACTTATTTGGACCCTCTTGCCTGATGGCAGACATGTAATTATGTTGTTTGCTTGCCATTTCACAGGCATTAGGGCTTAAACACTCGGACACGTATTCGGACACTATTGCATGATGGCAGATATGTAATTATGTTGTTTGTTTGCCATTTCTCATGCATTAGGGCTTAAACACTCGGACACTTATTCGGACCCTCTTGCATGCTGGCAGATATGTAATTATCGTGTTTACTTGCCATTTCTCATGCATTAGGGCCTAAACACTCGGACACTTATTCGGACCCTCTTGCGTGATGGCAGATATGTAATTATGGTTTTTACTTGCCATTTCACAAGCATTAGGGTTTAAACACTCGGACACTTATTTGGACCCCCTTGCATGATGGCAGATATGTAATTATGGTGTTTACTTGCCATTTCTCGTGCATTTGGATTTGAACACTTGGACACTGATTCGGACGCTCTTGCATGATGCCAGATATGTAATTATGTTGTTTATTTGCCATTTGTCATGCATTAGGGTTTAAACACTCGGACACTTATTCGGACCCTCTTGCGTGATGGCAGATATGTAATTAGGGTTTTTACTTGCCATTTCTCACGCATTAGGGTTTAAACACTCGGACACTTATTTGGACCCTCTAGCATGATGGCAGATATGTAATTATGTTGTTTACTTGCCATTTCTCATGCATTAGGGCTTAAACACTCGGACACTTATTCGGACGCCCTTGCATGATCGCAGATATGTAATTATGTTTTTTACTTGCCATTTCCCACGCATTAGGGTTTAAACACTTGGACACTTATTCAGATCCTCTTGCTTGATGGCAGATATGTAATTATGATGTTTACTTGCCATTTCTCAGGCATTAGGGCCTAAACACTTGGACACTTATTCGGACCCTCTTGCATGATGGCAGATATGTAATTATGGTGTTTATTTTCCATTTCACATGCATTAGGGTTTAAACACAGGGACACTTATTCGGACCCTCTTCCATGATGGCATATATGTAATTATGGTGTTTACTTGCCATTTCCCATGCATTAGGGTTTAAACACTCGGACACTTATTTGGACATTCTTGCATGATGGCAGATATGTAATTATGTTGTTTGCTTGCCATTTCTAATGCATAAGGGGTTTAAACACTCAGACACTTATTCGAACCCTTTGGCATGATGGTAGATATGTAATTATGGTGTTTATTTGCCATTTCTCAAGCATTAGGGTTTAAGCACTCAGACACTATTTCGGACCCTCTTGTATGACGGCAGATATGTAATTATGGTGTTCATTTGCCATTTCTCATGCATTAGGGATTAAATACTCGGACACTTATTTGGACCCTCTTGCATGATGGCAGATATGTAGTTACGGCGTTTACTTGCCATTTCTCATGCATTAGGGTTTAAACACTCGGACACTTATTCGGACCCACTTGCCTGATGGCAGACATGTAATTATGGTGTTTATTTGCCATTCCTCAAGCATTAGGGTTTGAATACTCGGACACTTATTTAGATCCTCTTGCATTATGGAAGATATGTAATTATGTTATTTGCTTGCCATTTCTCATGCATTAGGGCTTAAACACTCGGGCACTCATTCGGACCCTCTTGCATGATGATAGATATGTAATTATGGTGTTTACTTGCCATTTCTCATGCATTAGGGTTTAAACAATCGGACAGTTATTCCAACCCTCTAGCATGATGGCAGATATGTAATGATGGTGTTTACCTGCCATTTCCCATGCATTAGGGTTTAAACACTCGGACACTTATTTGGACCCTCTTGCATGATGGCAGATATGTAATTATGTTATTTGCTTGCCATTTCTCAGGCATTAGGGCTTAAACACTCGGACACTTATTCGGACACTCTTGCATGATGGCAGATATGTAATTATGTTGTTTGCTTGCCATTTCTCAGGCATTAGGGCTTAAACACTCGGGCACTTATTCGGACACTCTTGCATGATGGCAGATATGTAATTATGTTGTTTGCTTGCCATTTCTCAGGCATTAGGGCTTAAACACTCGGACAATTATTCGGACACTCTTGTATGATGGCAGATATGTAATTTTGTTGTTTTCTTGCCATTTCGCATGCAATAGGGGTTAAACACTCGGACACTTATTCGGACCCACTTGCTTGATGGCAGACATGTAATTATGGTGTTTATTTGCCATTCCTCAAGCATTAGGGTTTGAATACTCGGACACTTATTTGGACCCTCTAGCATGATGGCAGATATGTAATTACGATGTTTACTTGCCATTTCCCATGCATTAGGGTTTAAACACTCGGACAC
>NW_021025621.1:680169-708593 GCF_004153795.1 Camellia sinensis | reverse complement strand
ACATTTTTTTTTTACTTGTTGGGCATTTTTTTTAAACATTAATATTTAATGTTTTTGTATTTTTTGTTAAGTAAAAAACGTAGTTTTATTTGTTTTATTATTTTATATTGATTTTATATAAAAATAATTTAACAAGCCCCACACTAACAACTATCATCAAAACAATACAATTTTACTAATATCCTCACTATCAATCCACTCACTAACAATCACATCACTATTGATCCCCTCAGTATCAATCATCTCCATTCTACCTCTGAAAATAAACGGGGCTTATAATTTTAAAAAGGAAAGATAAAAAAATATTCCATATTTTTCCAACCTAATCCTCTCCCATTAATTTTTATTTCCTTCAAAAAAAATTAAAACTTGCTTGTTACAATATTACTATATTATTCATACCATATATACCTACTCTCAAATCTTTAAAATTCATGATAAAAATTAGGAACCTTCAAAATATTTTGATTTAATTACACACATTTAATTTCTTTTGTACACTTTTTTTTTTCTTTTTTGATTTGTTCTGTACATTCATATGTATTAATATTTACGCCTAAATAACAAATTTTTTTAATACATGTGATGGGTATGAAAAGAAATTAAGTGTATGATTATAAACACCCTTCATAATAGCCTCATTCATTGATTTTGTTTTCAAAAAAAAACAAAATTCTATATCTCATCAATTTAATTATTTAGTTAATGGATTTTCACACTACTAAAAGACAATGTTTTTTTTTTTTTTATAATAGTAATTTCATTTCACAAATAATTAATTTATTTTTAAAATATTAAAACATTTTACGAGAAAATTTTTATTAAATAAAAATTTAATAAAATTTAAGTTGAAAATTATGATTTGTTTTGAGACTTCACTTCTTTGATCAAGTTCTATACTAAAAATAAAATCTATGAACTAGTTTAATCTGATCTTAAATAATTATTTTACACATCGGCCACATGTTGTCATTCAAAATTTATGTCCCCACAACTGCTCTCTAGGTTCTATTACCTTGGTATCCTGAGGTGATAGAACCTATATCATTCCTTCCTTTAATCATGACCCCGGTTTAACTTCAACTTGTAAATTTTTCTTAAAATTTCAACAAACCAAATCCAATTTCTACACTACTTTTAGTATTTGATCCAATATTAGCTCATTCCTATCATAACTTAACAAATTATTAAACATAAGCTTCAGTTGATTATTATTAATTGTTTTTACTAATTGAGCGATCAATTTTTAAATCAAACCCAGTGTAGAACTAAAACAAGCTCCATATTTTAGGTTGATCCAATATTATATAAATTTTCATACATAAATATACCTAATCATTTGTGTAAGAATTTTTAATATAAATATATAATTTTTTTACAATAAATAAATAAATATGCCAAAAAATATACATTCATTTTCTTATTTTGGTTATAAAAAATAATCATAATATATTTACCAATTTAAAAAAAAAAAGTGAGTTAAATGGTCATGAATTGGGTATGAATGAAAATAATTCTCCAAGAATTTAATTGTTGGCATAAAAATTGATCTTAATTTAACTTCTAAACTACTTTTAATGTTTAATGCAAGTATTATCCCTCAAATTAGTTCCTTTTAGTCAAAACCTGAGAAATTATAATAGAATTTAAACATAAAATTTAAATTGATTATTACCAAATCTTTCTATTGATTGACCCATCAAAATTTTAAATTAGGTCCAAAGTATGGTTAGAACAATGCCTATATTTTAGGTTAATCTTTGATAGTTTTTTTCACACATAAATATACTTAGCTATTCATGTAATAATTTTAAATATAAATATAACATTTCATCAAAGTTTGAATTTTTTTAATAACTATGCATAAACATGTAAATATTTTTTATTTTATTATAAAAAATATTAACATCTATTTATTCATCAATTAAATAAATAAATGAGTTAAGTGGTTCATACTTAGGCATATACTAAGACAGTTCTCTAATGATTAGGTAATGGTAAAATTGAGATAAATGTTGACTTAATTAGATTATATCACTTTTAGTATCTAGCACAACTATAAATCCTCAAACCAACTCTTATTCTTTTGTATTTGTGAATTATGGTATGGGAGAAATTATAGTTTCATACCTAAGTAGACATATTTTTAAACTTTTACAAAATAGATGTAACGCCCCCAAAATTATACCATAAATACAACCCATAAGCGGAAAGATAATAGAAATAATATGCTTTCATTCATTAAAGTTCGTATACAAAAGATAACACATGCGATATACATTCACAAATCGTTCATCCTAAATCTACAGTATATGTTACAATGATAAGAGAACTAAGAACCAAACAGGTAATCAAATGCCATATAGGCTTATATCTTTTCAAGCCGTTGCTCGGTTACAACAAAAGTAAGCCTAGTTGAATACAGTTTAAGCCCTTGGCTATACAAAAGAATAAAACAAAATAAAGAAGCTCTTGCTTTCCAAAAGTCCCTCCAAGCTATTGCCTTGGCAGAGGCATGTCACTAGCACCTGAAAATGATTTTCCCAAATAGGGTGAGCCAAAACCCAGTAGGAACAACCTAACACAGTATATGAGATTTAGCAGAGATATAAGTACAATGTGCATACACAATACGTGTGACAAAACATTCACATTTTTATAAGATTGTAAAGTACCTAAGTTCATATTTCAATTCATTTTCCATCAATTCTTTTCAAGTTAATTTACCCTTTTCAATTCATGAGCCAATTCCATTTTCTTTCAATAGCCCAACTGAAACTACAATTCAGTGGTTTTATAGATTTATAGATCATAACGAAACAAAACGACCTCGGGTCCAATACATCACATTTATATGCAAAATGACCTCAGGTCCATTGCATACAAAACGACCTTGAGTCCAATACTCATTCATAGACCAACTTCAAGTCTAATGGATTCACATACCAATAACCATCATCCTTCATATCAAAATACTAAACGACCTTGGGCCCAACATTCTCATATTCACAGTTATGCGCATATAATTATGGTCACGTCCGTATTCATACTGAAAACGACCTTTGGTCCAATCAATTCTTTATTCAAAACAACCTTTGGTCCATTCAATTCTTTATTCAAAACGACCTTTGGTCCATTCAATTCTTTATTCAAAATGACCTTTAGTTGATTCATCAATCATACAAAACGGCATTCGGCCCAATTCATGCATAAGATGACTTTTAGTTCATCTTGTTAAACATTCCAAACGGCCTTAGACCCAATCTATGTCCTTGTCAAATATACCAAACAGCCTTAGGCCCATTTTTCATTTTCACAACATTCACTTTACAGATTCTTTCACAAAACGGGCGGATAGAATACTCATTCATAGTACAAATTCATAAGTTTAGAAATTACCACGTAGGCAACATTTAGGAAATAATGCATATACAAAAATATCTTTACTAAGATATTACTCACTGTGTTCCTATGCTTGATTTGCCCTTGCGCTTGACCCTACATAATTTATAACACATTGGATCATAATAAAATTCATTTCGTTCTTTGATTTGTTTAATGTTCTTAGGCTTCTTTCATGTCCTTTAATTCATTTAGTGTACGCGGAGCAAATATTCAGGCAAGCCCGTGCTCCTTTCTTCCAGGCTCCTGTTTGTCCGATCGACCTGCGAACATAACGGCGGTGAGCTACCCGGCGGTGTGTGGCCGGAAAACCCCTCCGACGATCAAGTTAGCACACACGCACAACGATAGATAGAGAGGAGAGAGTTGATTGTAAGTGTATATATCACCAAATGTTCATCTGCCTCAGCATGGGGGGCGCAGACACGCTTATATACCTTCTGCGCCCCAAATCTACTCCCATTAGTCTCTCGACACATGGTGCTGCTATCCCATCTGTCAGCACAAATCCAGCAATCATCACCTAACCAAACTGTCAGGATATCTTGGCGGAGCCCGGCAGACCAGCGAAATCACCTCGGCCTCACACGGCCGTGCTGCGCCGCATGCCCGAATGCTCACTAGCCGAGCTCCATACCGACCGAGCTTAATTGCATTCCGGCAGAGCCGAGCTAGAAATAGGTCACGCAGGTAAAGCAAAGGCCTTCCTGCCGAGCTAAAGGCGCGAGCTTTCCTACCGAGCTAAAGGCGTGAGCCTTCTTGCCGAGCAACGCAAGTAGCATGGTTCCCACCTGTGCAAGTTCAAGTAGCTTAGTCTTGGGCTTTAGCCGAGCAACCCCATCTCCGTGCAAGCCCAAAGCTATCCTGGCCTAAACGCACTCGGCCTTCAACTTGCCCGGCCCTTACCATGGCCCATTTCTACCTCATAAAATCTCCCTCTTAATTGCCCCTTAATTCCGTCTGCGCTAGCGTGACTGGGATTACATTACAAGGCCAGGATATACTTTTTGCTCGGTGATCCACTTTGCTCGGTTTAGGAACTCCAAGGTGAGCAAGGTCTGCTCCGCGACTTGCTTCTTGACGAGCAAGATCAGCTCAGCAAGGAACTCCAAAGAAGGCGAGCAAGGTCTCCTCCGCGACTTCCTTCTTGGCGAGCAAGATCAGCTCGACAAGGAACTCCAAAGAAAGCGAGCAAGGTCCGCTCCGTAACTTTCTTCTTAGCGAGCAAGATCAGCTCGGCAAGGAACTCCAAGGTCGACGAGCAAGGTCTGCTCTGCGACTTGCTTCTTGGCGAGCAAGATCAGCTCGGCAAGGAACTCCAAAGAAGGCGAGCAAGGTCCGCTCCGCGACGTCCTTCTTGGCGAACAAGATCAGCTCGACAAGGAACTCCAAAGAAAGCGAGCAAGGTCCGCTCCGTAACTTTCTTCTCGGCAAGGAACTCCAAGGTCGGCGAGCAAGGTCCGCTCTGCGACTTGCTTCTTGGCGAGCAAGATCAGCTCGGCAAGGAACTCCAAAGAAGGTGAGCAAGGTCCACTCCGCCACTCCCTTCTCGGCGAACAAGGTTAACTCGGCAAGGAACTCCAAGGCGAGCTAGGCTCGTTCCGCGACTTGCTTCTTGGTGAGCAAGATCAGCTCGGCAAGGAACTCCAAGAGCGGGAGAAAGGTCCGCTCCGCGACTTGCTTCTTGGCGAGCAAGATCAGCTCGGTAAGGAACTCCAAGGTCGGCGAACAAGGTCAGCTCGGTGACTTTTTTCTTGGCGAGCAAGGTCAGCTCGGCAAGGAACTCCAAGGTCGGCGAGCAAGGTCCGCTCCGCGACTCCTTTCTTGGCGAGCAAGGTCAGCTCGGCAAGGAACTCCAAGGAGAGCTAGGTCCGCTCCGCGACTTACTTCTTGGCAAGCAAGATCAGCTCGGCAAGGAACTCCAAGAGCGGGAGCAAGGTCCGCTCCACGACTTGCTTCTTGGCGAGCAAGATCAACTCGGCAAGGAACTCCAAGGTAGGCGAGCAAGGTCCGCTCTGCGACATCTCTTGGCGAGCAAGATCAGCTCGAC
Organism: Camellia sinensis; assembly: GCF_004153795.1. Taxonomy (NCBI): domain Eukaryota; kingdom Viridiplantae; phylum Streptophyta; class Magnoliopsida; order Ericales; family Theaceae; genus Camellia; species Camellia sinensis. The sequence continues at coordinate 703,141 of NW_021025621.1, read as the reverse complement.
AAGGAACTCCAAGGTCGGCGAGCAAGGTCCGATCTGCAACTTCTCTTGGCGAGCAAGATCAGCTCGGCAAGGAACTCCAAGGTCGGTGAGCAAGGTCAGCTCGACAAGGAACTCCAAGGCGAACTAGGTCCGCTCCGCGACTTGTTTCTTGGCAAGCAAGATCAGCTAGCAAGGAACTCCAAGAGCGGGAGCAAGGTCCGCTCCGCGACTTGCTTCTTGACAAGCAAGATTAGCTCGGTAAGGAACTCCAAGGTAGGCGAGCAAGGTCCGCTCCGCGACTTCTCTTGGCGAGCAAGATCAGCTTGGCAAGGAACTCCAAGGTCGGCGAGCAAAGTCAGCTCGGCGACTTTCTTCTTGGCGAGCAAGGTCAACCCGGCAAGGAACTCCAAGGTGAGCTAGGTCCGCTCCGTGACTTGCTTCTTGGCGAGCAAAATCATCTCGGCAAGGAACTCCAAGAGCGAGAGCAAGGTCCGCTCCGCGACTTGCTTCTTGGCGAGCAAGATCTGCTCGACAAGGAACTCCAAGGTAGGCGAGCAAGGTCCGCTCCGCGACTTCTCTTGGTGAGCAAGATCAGCTCGGCAAGGAACTCCAAGGTCGGTGAACAAGGTCAGCTCGGCGACTTTCTTCTTGGCGAGCAAGGTCAGCTCGGCAACGAACTCCAAGGTCAGCGAGCAAGGTCTACTCCGCGACTTCCTTCTTGGCGAGCAAGGTCAGCTCGACAAGGAACTCCAAGGCGAGCTAGGTCCACTCCGCGACTTGCTTCTTGGCGAGCATGATCAGCTCGGCAAGGAACTCCAAGAGTGGGAGCAAGGTCCGCTCCGCGACTTGCTTTTTGGCAAGCAAGATCAGCTCGACAAGGAACTCCAAGGTAGGCGAGCAAGGTCCACTCTGCGACTTCTCTTGGCGAGCAAGATCAGCTCGGCAAATAACTCCAAGGTAGGCGAGCAAGGTCTGCTCTGCGACTTCCTTCTTGGCGAGCAAGGTCAGCTCGGCAAGGAACTCCAAGGCAAGCTAGGTTCGCTCCGCGACTTGCTTCTTGGCGAGCAAGATCAGCTCGGCAAGGAACTCCAAGAGCGGGAGTAAGGTCCGCTCTGCGACTTGCTTCTTGGCGCACAAGATCAGCTCGGCAAGGAACTCCAAGGTAGGCGAGCAAGGTCCGCTCCGCGACTTCTCTTGGCAAACAAGATCAGGTCGGCGAGCAAGGTCAGCTCGGCGACTTGCTTCTTGGCGAGCAAGATCAGCTCGGCAAAGAACTCCAAGAGCGGGAGCAAGGTCCGCTCCGCGACTTGCTTCTTAGCGAACAAGATCAGCTCGGCATGGGACTCCAAAGAAAGCGAGCAAGGTCCGCTCCGCAACTTTCTTCTTGGCGAGCAAGATCAGCTCGGTAAGGAACTCCACGGTCGGCGAGCAAGGTCGGCTCGTCGACTCCCTTCTTGGCGAGCATGGTCTGCTCGGCAAGGAACTCCAAGGTGAGCTAGGTCCGCTCCGCGACTTGCTTCTTAGCGAGCAAGATCAGCTCGGCAAGGAACTCCAAAGTAGGCAAGGAAGGTCCGCTCCACGACTTGTCTCTTGGCGAGCAAGATCAGCTCGGCAAGGAACTCCAAGGGTGGCGAGCAAGGTCCGCTCCGCGACTTCATTCTTGGCGAGCTTGATCAGCTCAGCAAGGAATTCCAAGGTCGGCGCGCAAGGTCCCCTCCACGACTCCCTTCTTGGCGAGCAAAGCCAGCTCGGCAAGGAACTCCATGGCGAGCTAGGTCCGCTCTGTGACACTCTTCTTGGCGAGTAAGATCAGCTCGGCAAGGAATTCTAAAGTTGATTAAAACCATCAACAGACCTCTTGCCAAGTAAAATTCATCCGACAAGGAATTCCAGAGTTGATAAAATCATCAACAAACCCCTTGCCGTGCAAAATCCGACCGGCAAGGAATTCCAAAGCTGATCAAAACCATTAACAAATCTCTTACCGAGCAAAATCTGCCTTGCAATGAATTTTTATCTTTCCGTCAAAATGATTGTTAGTTGCCAAATGGACCGCACTAAGTCTGCTTGGTGAGGCAAAAATACAACAATTCTCAAGAAAATGGTCTACTTGGTTCATTGTGCCAATGGCAAAAAGGGTTACAAAAATAGAACTAAGAACAAAACTTTAGATTCGCAGAGTTCAATGTTCTGAAAATGGATCGGCCATTTACATTCTACAAGTTTTATGCCCCTTTTCCTCGGCCTTCTTATAGACATCTTCCAAAAACCGAACTCCCTATATCTCTTCCATGGTGGTTTGCATGGCCATCATCTTGTCCGACTGCATGAACCTTTCGCACTACTTTTTTATTCTCTACTACCAGACTAGTCGTCACGGTAGCTGCGGCTGCATCGTCTTCGACTCGGATGTGCTCATTGATGTGCTGCATTAGTTGACCCATGGATGTCGGCTGGTTCATGGTAAGCGAGTCCCGCAGCCTATGTCCGACCGAGAGACCGCGCTTATATTGGGTGATTGCTAGGTTGATCGAGCAATCTAAAATCTCGTTGAAGGTTTTCCAGTATCTGGAGTTGTACGCCTTGAGTGTGTCGCTCGACTCCATTTTGACACTGAGAAGGTGGTCCACCTCCTTTGGCATTTTGGTGTTGGTCTTGAAACGAGTCACAAATGCTTCCGCCAACTGCTGCCACCTTTCGATGCTTCCCTCCAGCAGCCTCTCAGACTATTTTAAGCCCAACTCGCCCAAACTTGACAGGAAAATAAGGCACATAAGAGCGTCATTGCGCCTATGTCCGGCCATGACCTACCGGAAGTGGCTTACATGCATGTATGGATCGGTCTTTCCATCGTAGAGCGTAAACTTGGGCTGGTGAAAGCCTGCGGGGAGTGGTGTGGTTTCTATCTCAAGGGAAAAGGGGGTGGCGTTCAGCCTCGCCAAATATGTGTCTAGAGGGACAGGCACGGCTGGGTGTGGTGGCGGCATTATGACCTCTTCACTGGCATGACCCCCGTAAGATAGCCGCTGGAGTGCCGGCACCCTCTAAGTCTCTCGCCGGCGAGCCCGCTCCTTCAAGACTGCTCGCAAGTCCTCTGAGCAAGCGGAATAGGAATACCTCGACGTCGTCGCCGGACGTGAGGGCTGATAGGTACTGTCTTGCGCGCTAGACCTCTTTTCCGGCGCGTCGGACTCTCCGACCCTGTAGCTTCTGGTGATAGAAAGGGAGGGAGTGTGCCGCTGGCTTCGACTGCCTGAACGGCGTGGTTGGGTGCACTCACTGTGGTCTCCCACTCCAGCAACACCCTTCCCTTTGACGTGTCGTTTGAGATCTTCCATCTCCACCGCCATTCTTCGGATGACGGCGTCTTGGTCCCTTAACTTGTGCTCTAGACGTCTGGCGTGTGATTCTCTCTACTACCGGAGCCCGTCTAGGCTCCGAGAATGACCAAAACTCCTTCCGCGCTTATCCCGCGCGTCTTTTGAATGTCCTCCTGGAGAAGTCTCCAGGTCCGCCATAGGAGGGATGGCAGGATGTCCTTCTCTCCATCTGCCTGACTCCGGGGTAACTCTGTCAATGGCAAACAACGAATCTCGTCATTGTTCGCCATGAACGGTGATCAGATGAGCCTGGAAGACAAGGTTTTGTCTGTTAAGTTCCCACAGACGGCGCCAGTTGAACGGGGAGCAAATATTCAGGCAAGCCCGTACTCCTTTCTTCCAGGCTCCTGTCTGTCCGATCGACCTGTGAGCATAATGGCGGTGAGCTATCCGGCGGTGTGTGGCCGGAAAACCACTTCGACGATCAAGTTAGCACACACACACAAGGATAGATAGAGAGGAGAGAGTTGAGTGTAAGTGTATATCTCACCAAATGTTCATCTGCCTCAGCATGGGGGGCGCAGACACGCTTATATACCTTCTGCGCCCCAAATCTACTCCCATTAGTCTCTCGACACGTGGTGCTGCTATCCCATCTGTCAGCACAAATCCAGCAATCATCACCTAACCAAACTATCAAGATATCTTGGCAGAGCCCGGCAGACCGGCAGAATCACCTCGGCCTCACACGGCCGTACTGCGCCGCATGCCCGAATGCTCACTAGCTGAGCTCCATACCGACCGAGCTCAGTTGCATTCCGGCAGAGCCGAGCTCGAAATAGGTCACGCGGGTAAAGCAAAGGCCTTCCTGCCGAGCTAAAGGCGCGAGCCTTCCTACCGAGCAACGCAAGTAGCACGGTTCCCACCTTTGCAAGTTCAAGTAGCTCAGTCTTGGGCTTTAGCCGAGCAGCCCCATCTCCGTGCAAGCCCAAAGCTATCCTGGCCCAAACGCACTTGGCCTTCAACTTGCTTGGCCCTTACCATGGCCCATTTCCACCTCATAAAATCTCCCTCTCATTTAGGATGTCCAATGCATACCTAAAAGTGCTTAGAAATGAAAAAGAATGGAAAACGAAGTATAGAACAACTTTTCAAAATTTATGAAACAAGGCCCTCCGCTCAAGCGCAGATTCAGCCGTTGGAGCGGACCCCTTTAGTCTGGAAAAGTACTGGTTACTTGTATTTTACACTCGAGTGAAACTCTCAACGCTCGAGCGAGAAGCCTTATAAAACAAGATTTTGCTTGAGTGTACACTTAGCCGCTCGAGCGATAATACAAATTTCTGCAAAATTTTTGAGAGCTTGATTTTTACGCTCGAGCGAACAAGTCGAATTATGGGTTTTCCAGAATTCTGTTTGAAGTTCAAACTTGATGTTCAAGGGTCCAAAGCTTGCAAGTTGATGCCAAAAACATGGTAAAACATTGTATAACATGAAATCACCCTCAATTTGAAACCAATTATTCAAAATCATAAACCATTGTCCCAAATTCAAGCCTAATTTATAAGGTCGAAACTATGTATGAGATGAATTGCACTCTTTTCTTTTCAAATCCTTCCAAAACTCTCATGCATGAGATGAAAAGTAGTAAGACTATGAAACATCACCAAAAATGTCAAATATAACTTCATGCATGTGGATAATTCCATGGAATTTAAGCTCAACTTGGTGATTCATGCATGCATGTACACAATTCAACTCAATTCTTCTATTTCAAAGAGATTCATACTTTCTTTGTACAATTACATACAAATGAACTCAAGAATTAGGTGAATTCAACTTCTACATATTCTAACTACAGGAATCAAGGTTGACAATCATACCTATGGCTTGAATTTAAGTATATTCTAGCTCAATTTTCCAAATCTCCTTCAATTCTTTTCAATTCCCTTCTCTCTGTCTCACACACTGTGATAACCCTCACCTCTAATTAGCGTTAAATTGTGATTAAGCATGATAAGCAATTGATTAAGATGAAATCCTGAATTGATTGCATGAGTGTGTTGTTTTAAATGCATTTCTATCTGTTTGTTACTGAATGATCTGTTCGTGTTTTAATTTCGAATTGCGAATTGAAAGCCTTATCGGCGAGTGAGCTTGGTTATTTCTATGGCATTCCATCTATGTATTTGGACAATCATCAAAAAGACTTAATATTTGTCAAGATGGCAAGAACAACACTAACATACATTCTCGACCATTTCAATAATAGCAACAACAACATTTCAAAATTAACAATTTTCAAAATTTCTAAATTCCCAACTATTTCAATAATAGCTACTACATTTTCAAATTTCACAATTTTCAAAAGTTCTACCTTCCCAATCATTTCAAAAATCAAACTAGTCAATTACAACATTGAAACATAGTTACTTCTTCATAATTAAAATAACAACAATTACAAGTAACACCAATTACACATTCAAAAGTTTATTGCTTGCTACATCTTCACGGTCAAAATCATTGTTCACTAACTCTCTGTATATTACAAGTTCACTTGGCAGTAGCACAACTCTTTCTCTTATAATTCCATCACTTCTTTGTATTGCATTTGCAGGACACATTACTCATTGCTGGTATAGAAGGATCTTCACATTGATAATAATATACTTTGTTGGGCTTCAACCATAGAAAAAAATTGTAACGCCCTCAAAATAAACCCATAAATCATACATTCATGATACAAGAAAGAGATATCATATTCCATACATCAGAGTATTAAGTACAAAAGTATTACATGTTGACAACAAAAGTAAATGCCCCACGGGCTTAAAACTTTCCAAGTCAACACTTGGGTTCAACAAAAAAAGAGTTCTAACTCTTTATACAAAATAAGCCCTTGGCTTGATTTACATGTAATACAAAAAGATAATACAAAAAGATCTTTCAGCCTCTAAGCCTCCCAAGCTACGTCCTTGAAGGTGGCATACCATCTGTACCTAAAAATGATGTCCCATAAAGGGTGAGTCAAAGCCCAATAGAGATATACTAAACCAATTATAAGAAATAACTAAAACATTAGCATTCGATAGATGGTTAACACTTATAAACCAGCTTACAACATATCACAGTTCCATGTCAATTACACCGATGTCACATTCCACTTTCCTTTACTTATCCAAATCAAATTCATAAACCTGGCTCGTTACCTAGCCAAACACTTAAATGAGACTGCAACTCATATAAAGACACTTCCATTTTCCACAATTCAAATGAGACTGCAACTCATGTTATAACATTTCAATACTTCAATTATCTACGTTATGCAAACGTAATTAGGATTTTGGGACTTTTACCTTGGACACTTCGACCAACTTAGTTATCAATGGAGTCCATCCCCTATCTCCTCTCAAACCATGGAGTACATCCCCTATCTCCTCCCAAACAAGATACATATGCAATGTATTTAAACAATTCATCATATACAATGATCAATCCAGGCACATATTCAATGTGTTAAATTCAACCGTCATAATCAATGACTTAACCATTTGATTAGTTTCAATTTTCCCTAATCAACATACAGTGTCTACAACAATCAAGACTATCCTCCACTGATAGCCTAAAGCAGTTATCTCTAAACAAATAATGAATTTATCAAACAGATAAAATATCAACATATTCATTGGTGAGTGATTTATTTATCCAACTATACCATTCAAACTCATAATTTCCCAATTTCATAATTCCTAACTCAATTTCATATTTCTCCAAATTAATTATTCAACATAATTAGGGCATTTTCCCCCTTTTTCAATTATCGACCCCAAGGCTCAATTCCATCAATTTAACAATAATAATCCCATTTTCCAAGTTCTCACATACACATGGAGTTTAATAATTGAAAACCCCTCTTTTCCCAACTTTAAATCAAACCCTAACTTTCCAAAATTGCCATAACCCACCATTTATACAAAATGACTAAAATTTATGTTAAAACTCATAAGAAGGAGTAGGGTATCCCTACCTCAAATGAAGGAACCAAATGAAGAAGATGGAGAAAACTCAAGATGCTCCAAACTCAAAGATTTTCGGATCAAAATGTAGCCCCCCACCAAGTTCTACCTTTCTTACAAAAGAACTAGGATAGAAACACACTAGAACTACGTGTATTCTTAGAGAGAAGGTGCAAGAGAGAGAAGAGCAGCCGGATCTAGGGTTTGTGTAAAAGAGATGATGAAAAAGTGAAGAACAAGCTACTACTGCGAACTGATATATTCGAGGCTCGCTCGAGCGAAGGAATGGTCGCTCGAGCGACCTGACACAAAGAAACCTCGCTCGAGCCAACAATATGAAGCTTCAGGTCTGCAACCCAGAAGCACGCTCGAGCGAAGAAAATCTCGCTCGAGCCAAGAAACCCAAAACATAGTCCTCGCTCGCTCGAGTGAAGGAAAGCTCGCTCGAGCCAAGAAATGTGTAACAACCCTCACCACTCTTTACCGATAAACTACTGATTACTGCTAAACTGAGACTGATTATGAAAAGTAATTGAACTGGTTGAAATACTGAACTGACTGACTGAAATCTGAAACTGATTGATTGACTGTATCTGTTTAAATGCATTATCTATCTGTTTGACTGTTCGATAATCTGTCCATGTTTTATGTTTAAATTGTGAGTTGAAGGCCTTATCGGCGGCCGAACCGGAGATCAATTAGTGTTTCATGATCATCATAATTTATGAGATTTTATGATGTAATTATCTGAAAACTGATTTGGTATGATTAAATTAGATTAAATATTGATAAATTGCATAGTTGGCTTAATTACCAAAACACCACACTAGTGGCCCACTAGATGAACCGTATTTGAGCCTTATTATATACTTAGGCAACATTTCATCAGCCACAATTGAACATCACAACCGACCAAAAGAGGAGAGTGAGAGGTTTTGAGTGAATTCAACTTGATTTTGTGCATTGGCTTGAAGAATTGGAATATAGGTTGCAAATTAAGCTTCCTCACCTTGTATTGGAGACTTAGGTAAGAGAATTCAACCTCTCATTGTTGTGTTTAAGCTTGTTCTTGCATGGTTTTGAGCAAAGTTAAAGTCTAGAGCCAACATATGGCTCAAATTGTTGAATTATAGCTTAATTCATGCATGCATGTTTGGATTGTTGAGTTTTGAGTTGTTTTCATGGCAACATGTTACATGCATGCTCATAATTATGTTAAGTCCATGATTTCATCTTGTTTTGAAAAGAATTGGCTCCTTAGAGCATGTTTTGGAAGCTTGGAAGCTAGCTAAACTCATGCATGTCATGCTTGGATTATGTTCTTGAAATTTGGTTTGAAAATGAGTTTAATTGATCTTCCTTTAGGCTTTGATTTTACAAATTGAGCTTTGAATCCTGTTTAACTATGAGTTTTGAAGTGTTTTCCAGAAAATGAGCCCAAGAGGATCGAATTTGGTGTTTGAAACTTAATTTTGAGCTTGAGGTTCGAATCTGGGAATTTCAGATTTTGAACTCACGCTCGAGCGGGGTGACTGGCGCTCGAACGTGGAAATCGTGCTCCCAGTATTTTGTTCTGTTTTTAAGTCAGCTCGAGCGGGGTAATTTACGCTCGAGCGGGACCTTGTGTCTTACGCTCGAGCGGATGTCGAGCGCCCAATCGAGCGTGGATTTCACCTATCCATCACTTTTGACTGTTTTGCATTACGCTCGAGCGGTTAAGTCTGCGCGCGAGCGGAAACCTTTGTCTGCATGACCGCTCGAGCGAATTAACCTACGCTCGAGCGGGACCCCTGTTTTCTGAAAATTCTGAAAATACTTTTAAAGTGCATCTTTGCATCCTCATTTCATCCTAGACATTCTTAGGCCTAGTTTAAGGCATCTTAATGAGGATATAGATGTAGAACCACACCGAGTCAAGATAGGGATTAAGTTATTATCTTTCCCAACTGTGTAGCTTAGTGTGTGTTCAACCTGTGAACTGAGTAGGGTTGGCGACTGGCGAGACACGCTCTAGCATACTGTAGCCCAAAACCTGTGAGTAACGATTGTGTAAAGATATGTTCATAAACGAATATCTTCTGAACAAAATGAACTGTACTAACCACTACTGTTTACTGATTGATGGCCATCATTTACTGTTCGGTCTTTTAAGACCTACTGTTTACTGTACTGTTATGCTAATGGATGTACCACATATGACTGAATGACTGATATACTGAATTAACGAACTGTTTTCATTACTGTAAGGACATTCATTCTTAACCTCTTTACGTATTACATTATTCACTAGGCTTTAGCTCACTGCTCATATATATATGTAGGTGTACAGGCACCAGACCGCGACTAGAAGCGTCGGGGTTAAGCTCCAGTTTTGTCAAGCCAACCTATGTGCCTCACTGCGAGGTTCCGAGCCTGTCAAGCTAAGGCTATGGGGTGTTTTAGTTTTCCCCCTTCTGTTCTGTTTTGTAAACTGTAGACTGTTACCGTACTATTTAATAGGGATTAGGTCCCTGAACTGAATGATTGTATATATGTACATACTGTTTTGTCACTGACTGCATATATGTACGAAAAAGTCTTTTGCATACAGACTGTCACAGCTCATTGGACATTATTTATTTACTGTATTGGCTTCCGCCAGGCCCCTGTACTCTGTTTTACTGTATTACTGTTAAGCAGGCCTTCGGTAATCTCGGATTACTGGCCGGTTACGGTGCTAAACCCATAGGGGCGGGTTTGGGTCGTGACAAAATGTAACCTTCAGGTCCAAACTAGACGTAGACACAAGCTCGAGCGCAAGACTTCTCGCTCGAGCCAACAGACACACTACTCAACTCTCGCTCGAACGAAGGAACTAAAACACAAAGCTCGCTCGAGCAAAGACCCCAAAATCTGGGCAGCAACCATTTGTTTCAAAACACACCCAACCTGTAACAAACCTGCCCAAAACATCCTAAAACTTATATATAAGGAATTAAAGGATGGAAATGCAACATATACAACAACAGACATCCACGGAACCTAGTCCGGAATACAATAACCAATGGAGGGAAAACCGGGATCACTATAAAAATAAATAAATAAAAAAAAGCTCAAATTTACACATCACATTAAACTCATCAATATTTTGTCTATGGCTTCAACCCTAATGGAAAAAATTGAACTGCTTTGTTTTGAGACATATAACAATTTCATTCAATAAAAACAACAATTGTAAATCAGCTCAATCAAACAGTGAACTAAGAAATGAACATCATACTCACACAATTCATTGAGGCCTAACTACATATACATCATATGTGCCATTTTGACAACACAAACTATATCTTGACCTTGGGAAGATGGATTACCTCACCCCAATCATTCATATTTTCTACTATTTTTGTGGATTCAATCTTGTGAGTGTTTAAAATATTTTGTAACCAAACCCAATTAATAATTTCTAAAAACAGAATCCCCCATGTATTGATTCCATTTGTCAAAGCTTCCACCCAAACCCAATTCCAATTCATATTCCACATCTATATTTATCTCAACAAATTCAATCAAATAAAGATACAAAAAAAAATACCAGTGATCCAAGAGGATCAAACCCTTTAAAATAAAACAAGTCAAAACAAGCGATTAAACAATAACCACAAGTCAACAAGTGGCACAAATCAAAAAATCAACACACACAAATGGGTTTGAAGCTTCCTTGCGGGTAAGCAAGTAGTTTTTCTAGACATGGACGCAATAGAAGATTGGATGGAAAGGGAAGACAAAGAATCAATGGAGGGGGTTCAGTTCAGACCATTCCTCTGTTCTTTGAAATTGATTAGGACTTTGAAACTAATGAGAGAGAAAGGAAAAGATGGGGGGAAAAACCTCTAGAATCAAACCTATTTATGAAATCAACAAGAAATCAAACCCATAAAACCCTAGAAATAAAACCACTTAACAACACCCATTTAAGAAATTAACAAGAAATTCAAATCTAGAAATCATATATATACATACATATTTAAGCACTACATGAGAATGAAGATGGTAGAGGAGACCTCACAGCTGCCTCACCTCGCCTAGCTGCAGCCGCTGTCGCCTCCGGAGTCGTCGTTGCCCACCCTCCTCTGCGTCAGAGGAACCGTTCAAGTTTGCTTCTCTCTTCAAAGTTAGGATTGCCTTAACGACTGAGGGAGAAAAGGAAAAAAAAAAGAGAAAAAAATGAATTTAACACCAAAACGACGTCATTTTGGTACCACGACAGAGACCATGGCAGGAAACCATGGCAGAGGATTTGGACTCATTCCGTTTCATACAGAGTCTTCCAACAAGAACCATTCCCAATCATTCCCACAATGCTGCATCTTCAATGAGAACCAATAGTATTTAAGCACCACATGAGAGTGGAGATAGAGGAGGAGACCTCACAGCTGCCTCACCTCGCCTAGTTGCAGCCGCTGTCGCCTCCGGAGTCGTCGCTGCCCACCCTCCTCTGCGTCAGAGGAACCGTTCAAGTTTGCTTCTCTCTTCAAAGTTAGGATTGCCTTAACGACTGAGGGAGAAAAGGAAAAAAAAAAAAAGAGAAAAAAATGAATTTAACACCAAAACGACGTCATTTTGGTACCACGACAGAGACCATGGCAGGAAACCATGGCAGAGGATTTGGACTCATTCCGTTTCATACAGAGTCTTCCAACAAGAACCATTCCCAATCATTCCCACAATGCTGCATCTTCAATGAGAACCAGTAGGTGCCCTTATTCCACCCGTGTTACTACAAAATGCACATTGATGCATTAAAAATCACACATAAAATAAGAGCAGCAGCAGCCAACAAACTGACCTCTAGAGCACATAATCAATATGAGCACAACATGGAAAATCATACAACAAAAATACATAAATGAACATCTAAACCTCACCATGAATTAATGCAATGTTATGATTGACAAAGTCAACTATCTATTTGGCATAACATACTTTATGTAAGAATTTGACAAAATGGTTTAAGAATTTGGATAACATGGATAATAATGACATTATATGTTCATAAACAATAGATAAAAAAACAAAAACGAAAAATGAAGAAAATTACCTAGTTGTTGAACAATCAGCTTGTCAAGTTGTTCCAAATTTTCAAGCATCAAGTTAATTTAATTTCAGTTCATGAGAAAACAATGATAAGGAAGAAGCTAAAGAGATGATGAACTTACAGCACTATGCCATCAAAGGAGTTGATAACAATTCCATCAGGGAGATAATATTTGGTAGACAATGGCTTCACACTCAAACCAAGTACCCCTCCCTTGATGTGCTTGGAGACATAGAAACGACAAACAAGAAGCACAAAATGGTGACATCCAGCAGAATACTCATCATCCTTCCATACGAGGCAAAATGTTTCATCATGTAAGTGAAAAAAAAGTAGTGGAAAACATGCATCATCACTTAAAACCAACAAAACTTCTTTCAATGCCCAAAAATGGATACGACTGCAAAAATATTTTTTCTCATTGAGATCATACGCGTGACTGAACTCATCTCCAACCCAATAAAGGGTATGACTAGCCAATACTGGATCGCAATATGAAGAATCTATGAGGTCAAATTTTTCATCCATCACATCCCACGAATCTAGACAAACATGATAAGCATACAACCCGCGCTTATACAGTGATCCAACAATAATGATTTTTTCATTATGCATGGGTAATACAAACAAATACATATAGGGCACACGGAAGGAAGGTTGCTTCTATGGCTTCCATTCATTTTTGGAAGCATCAAACACTTCCTCCCACACCTTTGAAATACAGTTGGTGCTAGAACCACCCTAGGGCTTAGTGCCACCAAAGACATAAATTTTCCTATCAAATACAGTTGGTGCTAGAACCACCCTAGGGCTTAGTGCCACCAAAGACATAAATTTTCCTATCAATAGCCACAGCTTTACCACAACTTCAGGAGCTAATCATGGGAGGAGCTACCTCCATGCCTTTTTGAATCTCTGCAAGGTTCCAATACTTGACTTTGTGACTACCTCGTGTGGCCCCAAAGCGGTATACAATCGATCTCAATATAGTCCAGAAACAACCAAATGCCATATTAGGGGTCTCACACACCGGGGTGACCGGTGTGGAGAAGAACTCCTCCATCTCCTCCATCTCATTATATTTTCGAGTTAAAATTACTCATTAAATAATGTGACATCATAATCATTTTTGAATTTTAATTTATTTATAATTTAAAAAGCCCAATTCAATAGTCCTAATTCAATGATGGGAACAAACTTGCAACTAGATGATGTAATGACTATTAACTTTCAATATAAATTAGCTATGATTTAGATAGCACTTAGTTCACCTAAATGAAATTTGTTTTTCTTACTTTCTAGAATTACCATTTCTTGTATAAGTCCATTCTTGACAACAAAAGTCCTAGAATTGAACAAAGACGATAGCTATGAACATAAATATGTTCATTTAGTTGCTTCTAATTGCGTTTAATTTTATTCACAAAATTGGTGAAATTAGTTAGATTAAATCTAACAATCAACCGATTATACAAAGACCAAAACCTACAATACTTGATGTCCTCACAAAATATCATTTTTTTGTTCAAATATATATATATACACAAATTTCTATTGGATCAAATTAGTGGAGTCCGAAACATGAAATGTGATCAATGCACTTTTGAAAAATAAAATTTATTGTTTTAGACCAATCATAATCTATGTATTGATCACATTATAAAAAAATGTGAACACATTCACTTTTTTCCCTCCTAAATCAGCATTTCAATGTACTTTCAAAAGCATCATAACAGATCCCACTCAAAAAAAAGAGAGACAATGCCTACCCATTTAAATTACCATGTGAACACATTCATTTTTCTTTTTAACTAGTATTTCAGTGTAATTTCAATAGCATGATATAGCATAATAAATATATCTCAAACCGAAAACAGAGACGATGTCTACACATATTTAGGTCTCGTTTGGTAATATTATTTTTTAATTTAAAAGTTAAAAAATTATTAAAAAAATCAATAACTTGTATCAAAAAATTAAAAATTTTCTTTTCTTTTTACTTTTTGCATATCTTTTTATAAAAAATTAAAAAATCAATACAAACATACTAATTTTTTTTACATCATATTTCAGCCTAAAAACCAAAAAAATTATTAAAAAAACCAGTTCCCAAACGAGGCCATAAAATTACTTTTGGGATGTATGTTGACTTTTTAGCTTTTTAACTATTTTAGTCTGGGGTTAAAAAGTCTCATTTGGGATAATTTTTTGACTTTTTTGAAAGAAAAAATTAAATTATTATAAATTAAATACGATATTTTGTCTTATTAAGTTAAAAATCAATTTTGTATAACTAAAAAGTCAAAAAACTTGACATGCCAAACGAAGGCTTAAGAAATAAAAACTAAGATAGAACAGCATTGGCCCAAAATGGACTTACATAACCACTGTCTTGATACCTTAACAAGGATAATAAAAAGTCGAAATACATTGCATAACAGTTGAATATCCTGAATAACAATGGCCTCGTTTGGGAAGTGGCTATTTTAGTAGACTATTTGACTTTTTAGTTATTTTAGTAAGCTATTTTAGTTTTGTGTTTGGGAAGATGAGATGAATTTTTAGTTGGGTTCTTGTATTGGAAAGTGTGTTGAAATGATGTTTAAATTTAAAATGATAAATTTGTCCCTAACTTTTTATTTTTTAAATTGATATAAAGGGGTAAAATGGTAATTTTTCCATTGATGTATCATTTTCCGGCTGTGACAGCGCAGTGCCTATTTTTTTTTTTTTTTTTAAAAAAAAAAAAAACCTGTGAACAGTGCCACTTTTTGGCTTATTTATCAAATGAGGCTATAATAGCCTCGTTGGCAGGTTCCCAAACAGCGCCTGGCAACACCACGCCATGTCCGAGCTTAAAGCCAATGGCAAAACAAGTACACAGCACAGCAACAAGCAGACATAAGTTATTATAAATAAATAAAGCATTAAAAATAAATTGTTCAACGAGTTCTACTACAACAACAAGCATACATAAGTTATAATAAATAAATAAATAAGTAAAACATTAAAAATAAATTGTTCAACAAATTCACAAATTTTTTTTTGTTGTACCCAAAACAAACAAACAAACAAAAAAAAAAAATCACAAAATCAAAAACTAGTACTTAAAAAGTCTTCCAACAAGAACCATCCCCAATCATTCCCACAATGCTGCATCTTCAATGAGAACCAGAAGGTGCCCCCATTCCACCCGTGTTACTGCCAAATGCACATCGATGCATTAAAAATCACATAAAAGTAGGAGCGGTCGCAGGCAACAACAAACTGACCTCAAAAGCACATAATCAATATGAGCACATGGAAAATCATACAACAAAAATAGATAAATGAACATCTAAACCTCACCATAAATTAATGCAATGTTATGATTGGCAAAGTCAACTATCTATTTGGCATAACGTCCTTAATGTAAGAATTTGACAAAAATGGTTTAAGAATTTGAATAACAAGGATTATAATGACATTATATGTTCATAAACAATAGATTAAAAACGAAAGAGGAAGAAAATTACCTAGTTGTGGCAAGCTTAACTTGAACAATCAGCTTGTCAAGTTGTTCCAAATTTTCAAGCATCAAATTAATTTAATTGCAGTTCATGGGGAAAAAAATGCTAAGGAAGAAGCTAAAGAGATGATGAACTTACAGCACTATGCCATCATAGGACGCGAAAACAATTCCATCAGGTAGATAATATTCGGTAGAAAACGGCTTCACACTCAAACCGAGTACTCCTCTCTTGATGCGCTTGGAGAGACAAAACTGATGAACAACAAGCACAGAACAGTGACGTCCAGCAGAATACTCACGTCCAGCAGAATACTCAAGTCCCTCCCATATCAGGCAAAACATTTCATCATGTAAGTGAAAGAAGAGTAGTGGAAAACATCGATCCTCCCTTAAAAGCAACAAAACTTGTTTCAATGCCCAAAAATGGATACGACCGCAAAAATATTTTTTCTCATTGAGATCATACGCGTGAATGATCTCATCTCCTCCAACCCAATAAAGGGTATGACCAGCCAATACTGGATCGCAATATGGAGATATGAGCTCAAATTTTTCATCCACCACATCCCACGAATCTTGACAAACATGATAAGCATACAACCCGCGCTTATACAGTGATCCAACAATAATGATTTTTTCATTATGCATGGATAACAGAAACAAATACACAGGGCGCATGGAAGGAAGGTTGTTTCAATGGCTTCCATTCATTATTGGAAGCATCAAACACTTCCGCCCACGCCTTTGAACTACAGTTGGTGCTAGAACCACCCCAGGGCTTAGTGCCTCCAAAGACATAAATTTTCCCATCAATAGCCACAGCTTTACCACGACTTCGCCTGCTAATCATGGGAGGAGCTACCTCCATGCCTTTCTGAATATCTGCAAGGTCCCAATACTTGACTTTGTGACTACCTCGTTCGGACCCAAACCAGTATACAACCGATCCCAATGTAGTCCAGAAACAACCAAATGCCATATTAGGGGTCTCACACACCGGGATGAGCGGTGTGGAGAAGAACTCCTCCATCTCCTCTACTTTCCCTCCACTAATAAACATGTCAGTTATCTTCTTAAACAGATAGAATCTTCTCTTGGCTTCTTTTTCCATTTTCTTGACATTTTCTCTCTCACAGAGCCCAAGGATAGATATTGCTTCATTGAGATTGATTATATACCAACGCGTTTTTTCTTCACCAGAAGCTTCGGTTGTGCTCACACAAAGACACACCGAGGATGATGATGGATTTGATACTTCCATATTGAACCCTTCCATTTCTTTCGCTGCTTCCAGTAATAAGGAAAGGACCCAAGTAAGTTCTATATTGAAGGGAAAACAGCAAAACAAAATCAAACGGGAAGAGGAGATCGGAGGGAATACCTGAGATGAGAGGAGATCTGATCTGCAGAGATCGACGAGTTCTGAAGAGATCAGCCGGTGACGAGTTCACCGATAACTGAGAAGAGAGCGCTGGTGCTCCGCCGCTTTGAACAACTCCCCCTTCTACTATTCACCGTGGCACCAAACAGAGGCAGAGAGAGAGAGAGAGAGTTGCAGCGCAATTGTTATATCTTCTTGGATTACAATCACTGATTTGGTATTTATAGGATTGTTTTGGTAACTATTAGGTAAAAAGTTCAGGAATACATTACAAATATATATTTTAGGTTGGATTAAAATACGAGCCGTTCTTATAATTTTGAAAATTATATTTCATTCTTAAAGTTTTTAATTTTATAACAAATGTCTCTTTTATTAATAAAATATCAAGTTAATTAATAGTTTTTAATGATGTTATAAATATTTTTTAATTAATAATTTAGATAATTTTATTATTGTATAAAAGAACAATTATGAAATTTTTTTTTTAGTTAATTCTATTAAATAAAAAATACTAATAAGGAGATATTTATAATTTTTTCAAACCAAAAGAAATAATCTGTACTTTAAACAAATTTCAAAAATGTATTTGTAATTTATCGTGAAAAAAAAATGAGCTCTTATTCTGTTCACATAGATTCATGGGTCATGACTTACACGCAAGCCATTACGATATCTGATTCACCAACTTGTTTGGCAAGTTAGATTTTAGTTTATTTATTTATACTAAAATTTATAAAAAGATAAAATAAATTAAAATAATTAATAGGACAAAATGTCTCATCAAATTTATAATCATTTTATTTTTTCTTTCACAAATATCACATCAAATTGTAAAAACATCCAACTAAAATAGTCAAAACTAAATAACCTATTAAAATAGCAACTTTCTAAACACCCACTAAATCACTTGTACTATCTTGATGAATTTTTATCTCCAATTTTAGGATAAATTACACTGACACCTTCTTGAGATTTTTGTTTAATACAAATCTCTCTCACATTTGAAAAATTACATACTCTTTTCCCAAAATTTGTAATTTCATTATAAATTGTCTCATGAATTGCTGATATCATGCCCTAAATTTTTTAAAATAACCATCTTACCATTTTTTCTACCATTTATTCTCTATTATCATGACTACATTCTACAACTTTTCTTTTTTAAATTCTACTTGAATATATTCTTTTTAGGTAATGATATACAAACATAAATCTTAAATAGAATTTTTGAACACAATGATATAGTTTAACGGTAACCTTTTACTTTAAAACGAAACACCCGCAAAAATGATTTATATTTATAACAATATCAATATCACAATATTTTTATGATTTTTTTTTTGGTATAAATTTTTATATACGAATATAATTTTTCATTTTTAATTCCACCGTTATATCTAGATTAGATAAATATAATCTAGATATATTTAAAACCTATAAAATTTGTACAAAAAATCCATTGAATACAACAAAATAACATAATGTATTGAATTTTTTTTAGTTTTTTGTATCTGGTGAATTTAAAAAAAAAAATCACAAAATATTATACCTGTTAAGTATATCAAAATTAAGTGTATCTAAAAAATAAAAAACTACTTAAAATATTAAAAAAAAATCAGTAAAAATAAAATAAATAAAAAAACAAAAAACAAAATAAAAATAAAACTCAATTTTTTGTGTGAGTTAAACTAAAAAAGATGATTGTTTTTTATCTGAAAATGACATGAACAAAATATTTAAATTATTTTATATGTATAAAAATTAAGGAACAAATATATCATTTAATATGATAGGGGGTAAGTATAATTTTTCAAATGTGAGGAAAAATCTGTATTAAACAAAAATTTCAAGAGGTTTCAGTGTACGTTACACTTCATTTTAAAACATAAAAGAAAATCTCATATTCATTAAAACAGAAAAGAAAATAATGAAAATATAGTTACTTATGCATACTCATTTTTTACAAGTAACAAAACATAAAAATATTATTTTAACAAATATATATTCATTTTCTTCTATTTTTCTAACTCAATCATATAAGATAAAATCAGATCACCTTCCGGGACTATTTTACAAATATAATTGCATTTTCCTAAGCGCACAATCAAAGACTCATCTCCAGATTTACAGAGGGAAATGCAATTCATAACATCAGATCACTTGCTATGAACTTGGAATGCCAGAGAGAGAGAGAGAGAGATCAAAAACATGGAAACCCCCATACAAATTCTATCTCCATTAGACAAATAATTTAATATACAATAGTAACAACAATACATAGCAACTTGAAACTGCTGACAACACAACACAATAGGAAGGACAATTAGCAACCAAGATAAAAGACAAGCACATCTCACCAACCACCACCCAAGAATATCCGTTTGATAGAAATTTTGGCAAATGCATATCCAAAACCAAAACACAAGAAATGAACCTTTCCTCAGCTCTTTGACTTGGAATGCTTGATGAGCCAATCAATAACTGAATCGATGTTTGTTGAGTTTTTGCATGAGATCATATAGCAGCATACCTCTCTATCAGTGATGGATTGGAGTCCCCTGCACAATACACCCATTATTATAATATGGTTGAGTTTTCGTTTTCTGGAAAATATAGAAAACTTGTTTTCGCAAACTGTTTCCCAAAAATGTTTCGGACAAATTTACTGAAAACAACCAGACTTTTTTTAAGAAAATAAAAGGGGGGAGAAAAAAAAAAACTTTGATATCTGTTTTTGCTGAAAATGATGAGTACTCCCAAAAATGAAAACAAAGAAAGTGGTAAATAGTGTCTGTCCACACTGACAAATAAGCACGTGACAAAGAATCAAAATACACATAATATTGGTGTGTGCTTGACAAAAAGTGCAACTCAGACCAGATCGGGTTCAAACAACTTTGCTGACAGGAACACCAATTTTGCAGCTTACACGTAGAGTTTCTCATTGTCAAAGCTGTAAACATATAACCCTGCTCACCACAAGGAAAGGCAGACCCTGCAAAATTATATTAGTTTTAGAGCCAGCTCTGGTGGTGACAAAGATTCATGAAGCATTTATACCCAAAAGCATCCAAGAGATCTTAAAAGTTCCAAACTACCCACAAAATCGACTACTGTAAAGTGTATAAGGTAAGTGAGAGTAGTGGAACTAGAATTTTACTTTTTGAGCCACATTTTTTTTTTCCCCCTAGAAAAAGAAAGCAAAAGAAAAGATAAATGGAAGAGGAAGAACAAAAAAAGATGGCACTTAACCAACATCAGGGAAGACACCAAATTTCAGCTTAATAGAGGCCCAACATTCTTAGCTCCGTGATGTGGCTGGGATCAAGTTCTTGGAAATCCTTATTAGCTTCTCTGTCTTCTACCACATACTCCTTTAACATAAAAAATCAGAAATCAATCAATTGAGAACTCAAAGAATCAATAAGGGGATTAATGCTTGATGATTTAACTGGGACATTAATGCTTCTCAAAACTGGGACATTAATTGTACCAATATCTCAGTAACTGAAAGAACAAAGTTGGATAAAAACTGAAACAATGTCTCTCTATCCAAACTACTAAAGGATGAAACTGTCAGGGTTAAAGTATGAAATTGTATCACCAAAATAGTTAAGTTTAAAATCAAACAATTCACGCACGAAACACAAAAAAACCCGACCCGATGAATTCCCAACTGCACCAATCTTGATTATTCCAGAGCAAGGATCGGGTTATACAATTTATTGTGATTTGTCACGGGATGAGTTGGGTTGTGTGTTGACATCAATTGAAGACACACAAGAAGAATTACCTGACTTACAACTTGGAGCTTGTGGCTTTGCTTGAAGATTTTGAGAGACAATACCTTTACGGCTAGAAATTTGAAGTGTTTTTCAACCACAAGAGCTTGAAAAACATGTTTTCACAAAAGAACCTTAATCTATGTCAAAGATGGGTAGAATTCATGGCTGATTATAATTTCACTTGCATTATCACCGGGGAAAGGCGAATGTAGTTGTTGACGCTTTGAGTAGGAAATCCGTTAGTCATCTAGGTGGCGTAGCCATTCGAGAACGGGAGATGTTTGGAAATATCAGCGAGTTTGATCTACACTTGGCGAATTCTAAGAGATTGCAATGTTATTTACCATGATTACTCTGCTGACTCTTGTTAGTAAAGTTTTAGAGGCCCAACAACACGACGTAGAGACTAAGACCATTGGAGACCGCATTTCCAAGGGTGAGGAGGAATGGGGATTGACCATCAATTCAGACTTTGACTTTGATAGTGAGGTACATGGATAGGATGTTTCTATTAGAGTCTTGTCATGATGACACTTTTAGAGTGTTTCATCATTCCAATCTAATAGTGCATCCTTCTTGTCATTTCGAGATGTTTGACTTGTCAACAAGTAAAGGTCAAACATCAAAAACCCGCTAGATTATTACAATTATTACAATTATTACTAGTAGCTGAATGGAAATGCGAGCATATCACGATAGAGTTAGGACTTCTGAGAACCATACAAGGGAATGATGTTATTTGGATAGTGGTGTACCGTTTGACAAAGACCGCACAATTTATTCCAATGCAACCCAACGACACTGTAGAAGATGTTAGAATGTGTTAGAATCTTCCTATTATTTGTTTCCTTAGATTATTCTGTAATTCCTTCATGAGGGCCTTTGGGCTTTCTTTGTAACAATTGGTTGATTAATATAAAGGGAGTGATATCATTATCACTCTCAAAGTTGATTTACCCTCAAAGCAAACATAGTATCAAAGCTTTAGGGTTCTAAACCTAGCACCCATCATCGTCTTATCATCACCAAACACCAATCAAAGAGCACCAACTACAACCTAATCAAATTTTATTTATTTATTTGATAAATTACAACCTAATCAATTTCGACACCTAACTATCTCCTATGACTCATTGTACCTAATTTTCGGATGCTCCTCATGCCCTAGGAGGGATCGCGACACTTGTCAAAGCCCTTCTGATCTTCGTCGCTTGTCTCCTAGGCCTCTGGCTAGTTCATGATTCACCCTACGTCGTCTGACTCTGCTTCGTGCTTCGACCCAGATCAGGCTATTCCTTGTGCGACATTAAGTAGCTTGTTTGGTCACTCTCTCATCTTCATATGGCTTCGATAGGCTAATATAGACAACCTATGGTCTGATTGGAATTTGTTTTTATTCTCATTCTCTTCAATACAACATTTTAAACTTTTATAATTGGGTCACCACGACTGCTATTTTTATTGAAGCTACACCTTTTATTATTTTGTTTAATTTTTGAGCTGATAAATGGCCCCATTAATCTGAATGTTATGCTTCCATTTTGATATGTGTTGAGATTGCTTGCTTATTCCATTCTCTCTTTCCAATATTGTGATTAGTGCTGTGATTTTTTTGGTTAAGTTAGTGGCATAGACATTGCTGACCCATCTAATGAATCCACTACTTCTCACCCAACTAAGGGGAGAATCCCAGTCCAATTATGACTACTACTTCTGAGAACCTCAACCCTAGCCTAAAAATCACCATCTTTTTGTTTAATGGTCAAAATTACCTTACATGGTCTCAATATCTGACATTTTTCTTGAAGAGTAAGGGGAAGATGGGATATGTAAATAGAAGAGTTCAAGCACCAGGTATTACTGATCCTGGCTATGATCAATGGGAGATTACCAACTCTTTGAT
>NW_021025621.1:667607-678603 GCF_004153795.1 Camellia sinensis | reverse complement strand
TTTTTGTATTTTTGTGTATTTATTAATTTTTTAAAATATTTTTCATAAATATTTTACTTTTTAGATACATCTAAGCAAGATGCATCTAAGAAAGTAAAAAAAAAAAATACTTAAATTTTTTAAAATATTCATTAAAGACAAACACGAAAAATAAAAAACTCAATTTTTATAAAAATTGAAACCAAACACACTGATAGTTTTTCGGCGACTTTAATTCGAAATTAAAGTGAGGTCCAACCATTGGTTGAAGTGGATTCGAGTGGGCTTGTACTCTCTTAAGTGAGAAGATTGTAATATAAAAATAATGAGCTGAAACCATTGAGCTGTGAATGAAAATTGTCACATAAAGTGGACATCAATAAAGCTTACATTTGGACTTAGTTTTGATTTGGACTGGACCTAGGCTTGTGCTTGTGCTTGTGCATATGCTGAGTTTGGTCTTGGAGTTGGACTTGGAGTTGGACTTAGTCTTGAGCGTAGGTTGGGCTGGGCTGAGTTATGTTGGGCTTAATTTGTGCATGTATTTAAAATTAGGTTTGGATCGAGTTGTGACCCACACCTGTATCCATTTTGTGACCCATCTGACTTAATTTTCAAAGCTTATGCATTATAAACACATTATGATCTATATAATATTTTTTGAATTTTGAACATTTGTAACTCTAACCCTAATAGTTAGAGTTGATGACATTTGATGGCCTTGCTTAATGGCAATTGATGTCAAGCCTTCATGGCTATGGACTCCGCCTACTTGTATAAATAGAGACATTTTCCCTCCAAATTGGTAGGATGATTTTGAAGAGATTTTTAATATGAAAAATGGAGATATTTTGAGATAATAAAATTGGAGATAGTTTTTACATCAAAGAGATTTTTCCTATCTTCTTTTTGCTAACAGTTTCTTTGGTTCTTATTAGAAAAAGAGTGTTGTCATTGTCAAGTTCACCGAAATTATTCAGAAGATATTTTTTCATTAGCTAGTTTCAACCGTCGTATTTTGGAAAACAGACGCCGGCGTTTCTCCAGCATCCATTGGCAAGGTGGCGAATCTGTTTTAAGGAAACTGTGTATACCACAGATTTCTGTTTTCTTCTTTTCTTGTCATTTGTTCTTTAATTTTTGAAAATTTATTTTATCTTTACGAGTTCTAATCTTTAGTTATCTATGTTAATAATTTGTTCTATTAGTGATTTTGTTTATGCGAGTTTCATGATATAATCTAGTTCATTTTTGTATTTTTAGTTTTGTAATTTATTGTTTAATAAAATAAAATAAAAAATGAGATTTTTTTTTAATTTCTATTTAATTTTATTTTATATATTTTTCTACTAACTGCTGCAAAACTATATAAATATATGTATTATGTATATGAAACTTAGTTAGTTTAATTATACTTGGCCCCCTAATGCCAAATATTTCTATTCGTATACTTTTTAAATACGTATGGCCATTTATTTTCTTCAATTCTTTTCAATTTCTCTCAATTTTTTTTTTCGTTTCTCTTTTTTACTTAAGGGAAAATTATGGTACACATCCTTGTTATAAGAAATGATATTTTATAGTACTAGTAGTTAGGCACGTGCGTTGCACGTAGGATGTAATTTTTTCTCAACTGTTAGTACTGTAATTATGCATGTCTCTTAAATTAGTACATGATATACATATACATATATATATATATATATATTTACAAAGCATGTAGATTTGTTTGAGTAAATTGATCTGTATCCAAAACACAACTAAGCAAGAAATGAATACATACTTGGTTGAAGAATTTAAATGAGAAATGTGAAATTTTATAAACATAAACATTAGTTTATAGCTAGATGGTTGAGATCACAATCTTATCTTAAACAATAAAAAATAAACAAGTCCTTTAAATATATAGTATTATACAAATCTTTTTCTATCAACTTCACCTTTAATTTTTGATAATCTGTACCTGTAATACAATCAAACGTGTGAAACTAATTGCACAATTACATAATTTTGTTTAATAGTTCATCTTATATTAGAAATCCATTGAACCCACTATAGCATATTATTTGTATACTATTGGTATAAGAATATATTAATATCAATATGTAATATATTTTTATATATCAAGAGGTGTTGAGTCTCGTTTCCTGTGCCATGAATATCTTCCATGATGAAAAATATAAAATTAATCATTAATATATTTTCATTTATGTAGAAAATGTAGAATAGTTTTTCTTTTTAAAAAATGGAATGATATTGTAACTTAATATTTCGATCGATATAGGAATTTCATAATTGTTTTCATGGTAGTTATAGATTCATACTTATAAGTGTTTGCAGAGTTACTTTCATGAAACTATCAAGTTACATAATTTGTTATGTCATTTGTGAGTAATCAACATATGACAAAAATTGATCAAAACTTTTTTTTTTTGATATACTTACTTTTTGCATTGTTGACTTGCTGCGATAATATTTGGGCATCATTTTGACCAAAATGTGCGCATGGGGTACATTATTTTTCTTGAACTTCATAACAGATAGGAAAATTCTTACTTTAGCTCGTTAACTTTGCATGGAGAGCATGGTGTAATAGATCTTCAGCAGCTTTTGTTTCGCCATCTTCTTGTTTTTCTTCTTACTCACAATTATAACTCACTGTAATAAAAATATTTTGATGAGTAAAAATTTGAGGTGATACCGTATTGTCATGAATTTTAAAATATATTTTTTTCTCAATAATGTGATTTTTCTGTGTGGGGAAAAAAGTACAATTATTGTCGTGATGGAGGTGTTTTGCAAAGTCTTGGTTTGTTATTGAAAGTGTTTATTGTGGATACTTGTTTGTATGACATGTATGCATTTATGTGTAGCTCGACTTTTTGTGCCCCCTTTCGGAAGACGAATAAGCCCTATAGTATCGGACTCCCGCTGTTCTGAATTTGATCTCACAAGTGCATTGTGAAATAGATAAACACCAAAGAGTCCAAATCCAACAAATCTTTTGAAAAATCGATTTTTGAATCAAATTGCCAAAAAATGGACTGCTTTGCCAGATATAGAGTCACTACTTAAATATTTTTTGACAAATTTAGGAAACCCATGACTCGTGCCAAAGGCCACGTGTCCGTCATCACCAAGATTGTCTCCACTGGGGAACTTAGGTACGAGAGGGGAAGATCATGAATTGAGCACCCCCGCTTGCCCGATCAAAGACCGGCCTCTACTAATCATGATTTAAATCTTATTTACATCATATGCTCTTGTTCCGATTATTAGGCTAGCATTAATATGTGGTGTGCACACAGACAAGGACTAAATTGCAAAAATTGAAACACTTGATTTCATGTTTGTTTTGAAATTTGTTTCGAAATATGTACCACGTGAAAAAGTGATCGCATATGAACATTACCCAAATTATTCCAATTCAAGCAATTAGCCTTCATTCATAGGTATTCAAACAGTTTATCATTTAAGCATTTAGCCTTATGGTGATCATGCTAAATATGGCAATACCAACATACAAATGCGATATGCTAAAGCGGGTAAAGGCTCACCTAGTACTCCAAGCCAAAGAAAGATGACAAAGTTAGAATAATGCATGATCCTAACTATGTGATATGACTAATGCAACGCATGAAAAAATGCAACCATTAGGCTCGGTTACTAATATGGCATATGAATCAATGCGGTTTAAGCACGTAATCAAAGAAGTATTAACTAATAATGCAAGTTAGAATGATGAACCGAGCTTCGATGCACGCAATACAAGTGAATGCAAACATGAGTTATGCTAAACAAAATATGATGCCCTAATCTAACCATCATAAGCAGGTAAATAAAAGGGAGAAAGATGTGGGGTTGGAAGACATACGCATTATTACAACATTTGCGCCCTCACACAGGAGGGTCCGAATGAATAAACTAGCTAACTAATTAACGCTAAGCTAATTAATTAACTATTACAAACCCAAATGAATAATTTAGCTAAACTACTTAACTAATTGTTACAAACCAAATAAAATAATTAGTTAACTACTCTAGCTAATTAAATAATTACAAAGCGAAACGAATTAGCTATTACAAAGCCACTACTTCAAGCACAGCATTACTATTAACATCACTTCACGGATCCCGAGGATCGAGGAAGGGTTCATGCATGAATGCATTTCTACCCGAAGAAGCCCACTGTTCTACTGCCAGATACCTTTGTTGCACAGTAGAACACTCACACTATTTTCCACCTCAAGACCAATTATGTTATGCTTCAAAAGTATACTGCTGAATTTTGCACTGGTGGCAGGTAGGCTAGAAGTGGTGGCCTGCCGTCCACTGATGATGGCCTGCTGGCCACTATTGCCTGATTCTTTTTGCTGCAACAGAGATCAAACAGAGCAGGAGCAGAGTATTCTCAACGGTAGTTTGCACCACTCACCCCTCCTTATCATCAAATAGCTCAAAGGAGTAGGAAAATTTGATTCACAAACCATCAATGGATACAATTTCATTGCATGATGGCCCATTAACCAAAGGGTGCAAGTTCAATGAATGCAACAAAACAAGACTCTCAAAACCACCTCCATATCATGAATGATCAAGGTAAGTAGTTGACAATGAATCTTGAGCCGTTTTCGTCACTAAAGAGTATGAAACGACTCAAGACTCAAGGGTTCAATTAACGTCCGATTGAACCCAATCCAAGTTATTATCTTGCGTTTTTTTAGTCACCAATTTCATTAGTCCATTTTAGTTACCTTTCAATTCTTTAATCAATTAAGTCCAAAAGTGAGTTTAAGTCCTCTAAAGGAGAGAAGTGTCAAACCAAGAGTTAGCTTAAGGCATGAGAGAGATTTCATGTCGTTGGTAATGAACCCCTAAAAGGAATTAAACCATTAAGCATGACAACCTCAATCTCAAGTCTAAAAGAACAATAGGTTTGAAACAACTCTCAAAGCAAAGCAAAAGCCAAGAAAGAAGGGAGGTTGCAGAGGTGATTGAAGGAGATCGCAAGTAAGGAAAGCATGAAATAAATGCTATGCACTTAAATAGGATAGTGGCTAAGGCCTAAGCTGTCACGATCTTAACCCGTCCCTAAAAGTTTTGTCCATGACCGGCCTGTACATAGGCCTCAAAACAGAATTTTAGAATAATATTTAATCACATACGAGGCCTTAAGCGGCAGCAATATCAATAAAAGACAACATCCATTGAGCTTGTGCATACATGATGGTTTAATTGGATTTAAGTATTTAAATACACTTTCGCATATACATATACAATCAAAGAATTTATATAGATCTCACACACACTTACATAAGACTTAATAATATATATGACTGCCAACACAAATGAAGGCCTCCACGTGGAGACGTACTCTAGGTGACTTGGCAGACAGACGAACCTCAGTACAACTCTAGTGTCAATCCCCGATGGCACACCTACAGAAATATACATAAAACAGAATGAGCAAAGCTCAGTGAATAATAGCAATGTAAGAAGGTTAATTGAATAAGCAAAACCTTGGATAAAATAAATAGACAGATACCTACTGTAGACGTCCCCGAACACCCGGGGAGGGTGAGCTCCCGTTCTGTTCATTTGTGGGGTCACTACAGCTCGGACACTCAAATTGTCGTAACGGTTCTTAATCTGAACCAAAGAGTCCAAATCTGGCAAATCGTTTTGAGAAAACAGATTTTAGGAAAGAAGTGCCAAACATGGAGTGCTTTGCCAGATACAGAGTCGCCACCTAAATATTTTTTATGGGGGAATTTAGGAAACCCGGACTCGGTGCCGAAGGCCACATGTCCGTCATCACCGGAGTTGTCTCAGCTCGGGAGCTAGGGTACGATTGGGGAAGGTCAGCTATGAGCACCCCCTCTCGCCCGATCTGAAGATCGGCCTCTACTAACCGTGATATCCGTTTTTGAAAACATTATATGTTCTTATTCCATTTATTAGCCTAGAATTACTATGTTATGCGCACAGCAAACAAGTATAGACTAGATTGCCTAATTTGGAAACAAGCATTGCATATCCGTTTGTTTTGAAAAGCGCTTTGAAATTTGCTACTTGAGAGTAGGCTAAAACACGGATTTCAACGAGTTTTTCCAACTCAAGCAATCCAACCTTCATCCGCAGACATTCAAACAGTTATGTCACATAAGCATTTAGCCGCATGGCAAACATACTGTCATGGCAACATTCACACGCATACGAGATGCTAAAGCATAAATACTTACATCATACTCCGTGCCAAAACAATAAACTAGTTAGCAAACATGCATGATCCTAGTTCATGTTAGAGTGGCTAATGTAACGCATGCAAAAATGCAATTAGAGTAGGCTCGGCTAGTCTATGAATGACATGTGAAGATGCACAAATAACATGTATTCAATTCGAAATTTGAAGTACAAATGCAGTTAGCATGATGTACCGAGCCTGGTGCATGCAGGACAAATGTATGAATGCACACGTGCATTGCATGAGGTATGCTAATTTAAACGTGCCCTAATACTAACCATCAAAGCAGGTAAATAAAAGGGAAGAAAGAAGTGGGGATTGGGAGACATACACACACTGACCCACACTTATTACAGATTTGCCCTCGCTCGGAGGGACCGAATAAATAATACAAATTAATTAACTACGCAAGCTAATTAAATATTACAAATTTCTTAATCAGCTAACAAACTAATTGAGCTAGGAAAACAGATAAACCGCCCCAGGGGAAGAGCTCGATGCAATGCATGCTCGATCCTGCTCGGAAATACACCGCCATGCATAGGCTGCCTCTGTTTTCCTTCCTTTACTCCTCTGGAGGCTGCCAAAACCTTAGGAGTTCCTCCTTGGACATTGGGGAATACCACCGGCTGAATGGGATTGCCACCGGCAGTAGCATGTGGCCACCGGCACAAAATGAGTCCATCGGCAGGGAAATGATTGCCGGTCGGCACTAGAAATTGCCGGTCGGCAGAGTGTTCCTGCAGAATCTGCAATTGACAGCAACAGAGGGCAAGGCAAAGCATGGCAGCACAATTCAAGGCATATATGCACCAATCATGTCCCTTATCATGGTAATGACTCAAAAGGGCATGTGTCTCGATTCTCGGACCACCAATCACGCATTTCCATGCATGATGGCCCAAGGAGTCAAGTGTGCAACTTTCATGTCAAATGAAATGCAAACTAAACAAATGAACCAAGGCCTAATTCCTATCACCAAGTCAAGGAACAAGGCATGCATGCAAGATGCAATGCAACCTAGGCATACAAGCTAGGGATGCAACATGGCATGGCGAGACACTTATGCAAGCATACAAGCAAACATGAGGTAATGCAAATTGATGGAAAGGGTGGACTTATACATGGTTTGGGCAGCTCTAATAAGGCCCAAAACAGTGTTTAAAGTGACCAAAATAAAGGACCAAAACACATATACACATGCACATGTTAAAGGGCCAACAATTTGGGACAAGTGAGGCAACTCTCAAGCACACTTGAATGAGGATATCATGGACAATTAGCATGCAACATAAGCTCTGGAAATCATGTTAAAACATGGTGCCAAACTAAGCAACAAGACAAGCTAAACATGCAACAAATGGTCCAAGTACTTGAAGCAAGTCAACGGGACTTGAACCATGGCTAAGCCAACCAAGCCTCACAAGGCTAAGAGGGCTTAAGATAGGTTCAAGTCAGACCTAAACTATGCAAAGGGGGCCCCTTAGATGGCATGTAAGTGACTCAATTTCAAGGCATGCACAATGGCTAAAACATGGAATATGCTACACAGCTTTCAAAGTAATAAAGAGGCATCCAAGACAAACATATAGGCATGCAAAGGGGACTGAAATGACATGGTGGATGGTTCCAAATCACCAAATCAATGCAAAAATGTCGTGCTATACATTCGCATACTTAAGGCCAACAAGTCGAAATGCAAAGGAGCTATATTAAACATGCCAAAGCCGACCCAAACAACTATGGACAGACCTAAAACATGGCAAAATATGCACAAACCCTTCACAAAAGTAAGCCTAAAACATGCTTGAACAAGGGCTAACAACCTAAGGCATATTAAGGCAATAACAAGGCATTACATGGTAGGTATGCTAAGCATGGATGGTGTACCAAAACCAACACACAACAAGGTTATATCATGGCATAATAAGCATGGAAAACAACCAAGATGTGATCAATACTCACTCTAACATGATGCTCTCTCAAGAGGCCAAAAGGGGTCCATTTCAAGGACAATAAGGAGAGGGGGTGGCCCTCTCCTTTTGGAGACTTCAAGGCACCATCTCCACCACTGAAATCCCTCAAGATTTCAGTGGTGAAGAGGCCCAAACACCAAAGTCTCAAAACTTGCTCAAAATGGCACAAAATGGGGCCTTTCAAGGCCTAAGAGGGGTCAAACACCTCCAAATCAAAAAACACTCTTAATAAAAAATCAAGAGGACTAAAAAACAGAACTTTTTTGTATTATACACCAAGCTCAAAAATGAATTTAAGACAGGTAAAAATACAATGCAAGATTGGGGAATGAAAGGGCTAGTTTCTTACCCTTGAATACCCCTTCACAAATGGTGCTCCAACAGCTCTCCTTGGCTTGAATCCAACACCAAAACACCAAAATCAGCCCCTTAGAACCTCAGGAGCCAAAGGAAGGTGAAACACTAGGTGTTTGTGTGCAATAGTATGGACTAAAACACCTAGAGCACAAAGAGAGAAAAAGAGAGATAGAGTGTGTATCTAACCCTAACCCTAAAACCAGAGCTTCTCTCTGTCTTTTCTATCTCTAAAATGTCTCAAGTGTCTAACCCTAAAGCCAAGAGACAAAGCTCTCTCTTATAGAGCTTCTTGTCTTGTAAAGCTTACAAGACAAGCTTCAAAAGAGGGAGAAGATACCTCCATACACGTTTTATGGAGGGAGCCAAAAAAGCAACGACAGCTTCTTTATTCTGTGATAAAATATCTTGCAAAGCAGAACGGATGTGCACCAGTAGAATTTTTATCGTGCGTTTTTCAAAAAAAATATCCGAAGCCCAAAATATAATCCTACAGTATTCTTTTTGGCAAATAAAAAATATGTTTATCAATGAGTTGTTCTTCTAATAATAATAAAATAGATTTAATTATAACAAACTGTCATGTTGTCGATCGACAAAGTTCTAGTTGAGTTGCGCCGACACCTAACAGTGTTTATTTTTCTGATCACCGTGGCATCACTTCACCTAATAGTGTCGTCATTTCATATAGCGACTATAGACCGAGCCCGCACTCTACTCTAACTTGCATTTTTGCATGACGCTTACATAGCCACCTCTAACATGAACTAGGATCATGCATGTTTGCTAACTAGTTTATTGTTTTGGCACGGAGTATGATGTAAGTATTATGCTTTTAGCATCTCGTATGCGTGTGAATGTTGCCATGACAGTATGTTTGCCATGCGGCTAAATGCTTATGTGACATAACTGTTGAATGTCTGCGGATGAAGGTTGGATTCGCTTGAGTTGGAAAAAACTCGTTGAAATCCGTGTGTTTAGCTCTACTCTCAAGTAGCAAATTTCAAAGAGGCTTTTCAAAACAAACGGATATGCAATGCTTGTTTCCAAATTAGGCAATCTAGTCTATACTTGTTGCTCTGTCTAAATGCATACGCATAATCAACTAATAATTAGGGATAAAACATATCTAGGCTAATAATGGAATAAGACACATATAAGTTTTCAAAACGGATATTCACGGTTAGTATAGAGGCCGATCTTCAGATCGGGCGAGAGGGGGTGCTCATAGCTGACCTTCACCCAATCGTACCCTAGCTCTCCGAGCTGAGACAACTCCTGTGTATGACGGACATGTGGCCTTCCGGCACCGAGTCCGGGTTCCTAAATTCCCCCATAAAAAATATATTTAGGTGGCGACTCTGTATCTGGCAAAGCACTCCATTTTGGCACTTCCTCCTAAAAATCTGTTTCTTCTCAAAACGATTTGCCAGATTTGACTCTTGGTTCAGATAAGAACTTACGACAATTTGAGGTGTCCGAGCTGTAGTGACCCCACAAATGAACAGAACGGGAGCTCACCCTCCCCGGGTGTTGGGGACGTCTACAGTAGGTATCTGTTCTATTTATTTTATCCAAGGTTTTGCTTATCACAATTAACCGCTCTCTACATTGCTTTATTCACTGAGCTTTGCTCACATTCTGTTTTATGTATATTTCTGTTAGGTGTGCATCGGGGATTGACACTAGAGTTTGTACTGAGGTTCGTCTGTCTGCCAAGTCACCTAGAGTACGTCTCCACGTGGAGGCCTTCATTTGTGTTGGCAGTCATATATATTATTAAGTCTTATGTAAGTGTGTGTGAGATCTATATAAATTCTTTGATTGTATATGTAATATGCGAAAGTGTATTTAAATACTTAAATCCAATTAAACCAATCATGTATGCACAAGCTCAATGGATGTTGTCTTTTATTGATATCTCTGCGCTTAGGACTCGTATGGATTAAATATTATTTCAAAATTCTGTTTTGATGGGCCTATGTACAGGCCGGTCATGGACAAAATTTTAGGGACGGGTTAAGATCGTGACAGCTCTGTGCCTTAGCCAATATCCTAATTATGTGCATAGCATTTATTTCATGTCTTTCCTTACTGCGATCTCCCTCAATCACCTCTGCAACCTCCCTTCCTTTTTGGCTTTGCTTTGCTTTGAGAGTTGTTTCAAACCTATTGTTCTTTAGACTTAGAATTGAGGTTGTCATGCTTTAGAATGGTTTTAAATTCGCTAGTGGGTTAAATCATTACCAACGACATGAAAACTCTCTTCATGCCTTAAGCTAACTCTTGGTTTGACACTTCTCTCCTTTAGAGGACTTAAACTCACTTTTGGACTTAATTGATTAAAGGAATTGAAAGGTAACTAAAATGGACTAATGAAATGGTGACTAAAAAAACGCAGATAATAACTTGGATTGGGTTCAATCGGACGTTTAGTTGAACC